>CM024653.1:45409390-45476435 GCA_014182695.1 Eucalyptus albens | reverse complement strand
GCCTAGGCCTAGGCCTGGGCCTGGGCCTGGGCCTGGGCCTGGGCCCTGGGCCTGGGCCTGGGCCTGGGCCTGGGCCCTGGGCCTGGGCCTGGGCCTGGGCCTGGGCCTGGGCCTGGGCCTGGGCCCTGGGCCTGGGCCTGGGCCTGGGCCTAGGCCTAGGCCTGGGCCTGGGCCTGGGCCTGGGCCTGGCCTGGGCCTGGGCCTGGGCCTGGGCCCTGGGCCTGGGCCTGGGCCTGGGCCCTGGGCCCTAGGCCTGGGGGCCTGGGCCTGGGCCTGGGCCTAGGGGCCTAGGGCCTGAGGCCTGGGCCTGGGCCTGGGCCTGGGCCTGGGCCTGGGCCTGGGCCTGGGCCCTGGGCCTGGGCCTGGGCCTGGGCCTGGGCCTGGCCCTGGGCCTGGGCCCTGGGCCTGGGCCTGGGCCTGGGCCCTGGGCCTGGGCCCTGGGCCTGGGCCTGGGCCTGGGCCTGGGCCTGGGCCTGGGCCCTGGGCCCTGGGCCTGGGCCTGGGCCTGGGCCTGGCCCTGGGCCCTAGGCCTAGGCCTGGGCCTGGGCCTGGGCCCTGGGCCTGGGCCTGGGCCTGGGCCTGGGCCTGGGCCTGGGCCTGGGCCTGGGCCTGGGGCCTGGGCCCTGGGCCCTAGGCCTGGGCCTGGGCCTGGGCCCTGGGCCTGGGCCTGGGCCCTGGGCCTAGGCCTGGGCCTGGGCCCTGGGCCCTAGGCCTGGGCCTGGGCCTGGGCCTGGGCCTGGGCCTGGGCCTAGGCCTGGGCCTGGGCCTGGGCCTGGGCCCTGGGCCTGGGCCTGGGCCTGGCCCTGGGCCTGGGCCTGGGCCTGGGCCTGGGCCTGGGCCTGGGCCTGGGCCTGGGCCTGGGCCTGGGCCTGGGCCTGGGCCTGGGCCTGGGCCTGGGCCTGGGCCTGGGCCTGGGGCCTGGGCCTGGGCCTGGGCCTGGGCCTGGGCCTGGGCCTGGGCCTGGGCCTGGGCCTGGGCCTGGGCCTAGGCCCTGGGCCTGGGCCTGGGCCTGGGCCTGGGCCTGGGCCTGGGCCTGGGCCTAGGCCTGGGCCTGGGCCCTGGGCCTGGGCCTGGGCCTGGGCCTGGGCCTGGGCCTAGGCCTGGGCCTGGGCCTGGGCCTGGGCCTGGGCCTGAGCCTGGGCCTGGGCCTGGGCCTGGGCCTGGCCCTGGGCCTGGCCCTAGGCCTGGGCCTGGGCCTGGGCCCCTGGGCCTGGGCCTGAGGCCTGGGCCCTGGGCCTAGGCCTGAGCCTGGGCCTAGGCCCTGGGCCTGGGCCTGGGCCCTGGGCCTGGGCCTGGGCCTGGGCCTGGGCCTGGGCCTGGGCCCTGGGCCTGGGCCTGGGCCTAGGCCTAGGCCCTGGGCCCTAGGCCTAGGCCTGGGCCCTAGGCCTGGGCCTAGGCCTGGGCCTGGGCCTGGGCCTGGGCCTGGGCCTGGGCCTGGGCCTGGGCCTGGGCCTGGGCCTGGGCCTGGGCCCTGGGCCTGGGCCTGGGCCCTGGGCCTAGGCCTGGGCCTGGGCCTGGGCCTAGGCCTGGGCCTGGGCCTGGGCCCTGGGCCTGGGCCCTAGGCCTAGGCCTGGGCCTGGGCCTGGGCCTGGGCCTGGGCCTGGGCCTGGGCCTGGGCCTGGGCCTGGGCCTGGGCCTGGGCCTGGGCCTGGGCCCCTGGGCCTGGGCCTGGGCCTGGGCCTGGGCCTGGGCCTAGGCCTGGGCCTGGGCCTAGGGGCCTGGGCCTGGGCCTAGGCCTGGGCCCTGGGCCTGGGCCTGGGCCTGGGCCTAGGCCCTAGGCCCTAGGCCTAGGCCCTGGGCCTGGGCCTGGGCCCTGGGCCTGGGCCCTGGGCCTGGGCCTGGGCCTGGGCCTGGGCCTGGGCCTGGGCCTGGGCCTGGGCCTGGGCCTGGGCCCTGGGCCTGGGCCTGGGCCTGGGCCTAGGCCTGGGCCTAGGCCCTGGGCCTGGGCCTAGGCCTAGGCCTGGGCCTGGGCCTGGGCCTGGGCCTGGGCCTGGGCCTGGGCCTGGGCCCTGGGCCTGGGCCTAGGCCTGAGGCCTAGGCCTAGGCCTAGGCCTGGGCCTGGGCCTGGGCCTGGGCCTAGGCCTGGGCCTGGGCCTGGGCCTGGGCCTGGGCCTGGGCCTGGGCCTGGGCCTGGGCCTGGGCCTGGGCCCTGGGCCTGGGCCTGGGCCTGGGCCTGGGCCTGGGCCTGGGCCTGGGCCTAGGCCCTGGGCCTAGGCCTAGGCCTGAGGCCTGGGCCCTAGGCCTGGGCCTGGGCCTGGGCCTGGGCCTGGGCCTGGGCCTGGGCCTGGGCCTGGGCCCTGGGCCCTGGGCCTGGGCCTGGGCCTGGGCCTGGGCCCTGGGCCTGGGGGCCTGGGCCTGGGCCTGGGCCTGGGCCTGGGCCTGGGCCTAGGCCTGGGCCTGGGCCTGGGCCCTGGGCCTGGGCCTGGGCCTGGGCCTGGGCCCTGGGCCTGGGCCTGGGCCTGGGCCTGGGCCTGGGCCTGGGCCCTGGGCCTGGGCCTGGGCCTGGGCCCTGGGCCTGGGCCTGGGCCCTGGGCCCTGGGCCTGGGCCCTAGGCCCTGGGCCTGGGCCTGGGCCTGGGCCCTGGGCCTGGGCCTGGGCCTGGGCCCTGGGCCTGGGCCCTGGGCCTGGGCCTGGGCCCTGGGCCTGGGCCCTGGGCCCTGGGCCCTGGGCCTGGGCCTGGGCCTGGGCCTGGGCCTGGGCCCTGGGCCTGGGCCTGGGCCTGGGCCCTGGGCCCTGGGCCTGGGCCTGGGCCTGGGCCTGGGCCTGGGCCTGGGCCCTGGGCCCTGGGCCTGGGCCCTGGGCCTGGGCCCTGGGCCTGGGCCTGGGCCTGGGCCTGGGCCTGGCCCTGGGCCCTGGGCCTGGGCCTGGGCCTGGGCCTGGGCCTGGGCCCTGGGCCTGGGCCTGGGCCTGGGCCTGGGCCTGGGCCTGGGCCTGGGCCTGGGCCCCTGGGCCTGGGCCTGGGCCTGGGCCTGGGCCCTGGGCCCTGGGCCTGGGCCTGGGCCTGGGCCCTGGGCCTGGGCCTGGGCCTGGGCCTGGGCCTGGGCCTGGGCCTGGGCCCTGGGCCTGGCCCTGGGCCTAGGCCTGGGCCCTGGGCCTGGGCCTGGGCCTGGGCCTAGGCCTGGGCCTGGGCCTGGGCCTGGGCCTGGGCCTGGGCCCTGGGCCTGGGCCTGGGCCTGGGCCTGGGCCTGGGCCTGGGCCTGGGCCTGGGCCTGGGCCTGGGCCTGGGCCTGGGCCTGGGCCTAGGCCTGGGCCTGGGCCTGGGCCTGGGCCTGGGCCTGGGCCTGGGCCTGGGCCCTGGGCCCTGGGCCTGGCCTAGGCCTAGGCCTAGGCCTGGGCCTGGGCCTGGGCCTGGGCCTGGGCCCTGGGCCTGGGCCTGGGCCTGGGCCTGGGCTGGGCCTGGGCCTGGGCCTGGGCCTGGGCCTGGGCCCAAGGCCTGGGCCTGGGCCTGGGCCTGGGCCTGGGCCTGGGCCTGGGCCTGGGCCTGGGCCCTGGGCCTGGGCCTAGGCCTGGGCCTGGGCCTGGGCCTGGGCCTAGGCCTAGGCCCTGGGCCTGGGCCTAGGCCTAGGCCTAGGCCTGGGCCTGGGCCTGGGCCCCTGGGCCTGGGCCTGGGCCTGGGCCTGGGCCTGGCCTGGGCCTGGGCCCTGGGCCTGGGCCTGGGCCTGGGCCTGGGCCTGGGCCTGGGCCTGGGCCCTGGGCCCTGGGCCTGGGCCTGGGGCCTAGGCCTGGGCCTGGGCCTGGGCCTGGGCCTGGGCCTGGGCCTGGGCCTAGGCCTGGGCCCTAGGCCTGGGCCTGGGCCTGGGCCTGGGCCTGGGCCTGGGCCTGGGCCTGGGCCCTGGGCCTGGGCCTGGGCCTGGGCCTGGGCCTGGGCCCTGGGCCTGGGCCTGGGCCCTAGGCCCTGGGCCTAGGCCCCTGGCCTGGGCCTGGGCCTGGGCCTGGGCCTGGGCCTGGGCCTGGGCCTGGGCCTGGGCCTGGGCCTGGGCCTGGGCCTGGGCCTGGGCCTGGGCCCTGGGCCCTGGGCCTGGGCCTGGGCCTGGGCCTGGGCCTGGGCCTGGGCCTGGGCCCTGGGCCTGGGCCTGGGCCTGGGCCTGGGCCTGGGCCTGGGCCTGGGCCTGGGCCTGGGCCTGGGCCTGGGCCCTGGGCCTGGGCCTGGGCCCTGGGCCTGGGCCTGGGCCTGGGCCTGGGCCTGGGCCTGGGCCTGGGCCTGGGCCTGGGCCTGGGCCTGGGCCCTGGGCCTGGGCCTGGGCCTGGGCCTGGGCCTGGGCCTGGGCCCTGGGCCTGGGCCTGGGCCTAGGCCTGGGCCTGGGCCTGGGCCTGGGCCACAGGCCTAGGCCTGGGCCTGGGCCTGGGCCTGGGCCTGGGCCTGGGCCCTGGGCCTGGCCCTGGGCCTGGGCCTGGGCCTGGGCCTGGGCCTAGGCCTAGGGCCTGGGCCTGGGCCTGGGCCTGGGCCTGGGCCTGGGCTAGGCCTGGGCCTGGGCCTGGGCCTGGGCCTGGGCCTAGGCCCTGGGCCTGGGCCTGGGCCTGGGCCTGGGCCTAGGCCTGGGCCTGGGCCTGGGCCTGGGCCTGGGCCTAGGCCCTGGGCCTAGGCCTGGGCCTGGGCCTGGGCCTGGGCCTGGGCCTGGGCCTGGGCCCTGGGCCCCTGGGCCCTGGGGGCCTGGGCCTGGGCCTGGGCCTAGGCCTGGGCCTAGGCCCTGGGCCTGGGCCTGGGCCCTAGGCCTAGGCCCTGGGCCTGGGCCTGGGCCTGGGCCTGGGCCTGGGCCTAGGCCTGGGCCTGGGCCTAGGCCTGGGCCTGGGCCTGGGCCTGGGCCCTGGGCCTGGGCCTGGGCCTGGGCCTGGGCCTAGGCCTGGGCCCTGGGCCCTGGGCCTGGGCCTGGGCCCTGGGCCCTGGGCCTGGGCCTGGGCCTGGGCCTGGCCTGGGCCTGGGCCTGGGCCTAGGCCTGGGCCCTGGGCCTAGGCCTGGGCCCTGGGCCTGGGCCTGGGCCTGGGCCTGGGCCTGGGCCTGGGCCTGGGCCTGGGCCTGGGCCTGGGCCTGGGCCTGGGCCCTGGGCCTGGGCCCCTGGGCCTGGGCCCTGGGCCCTGGGCCTAGGCCTAGGCCTAGGCCTAGGCCTGGGCCCTAGGCCTGGGCCTGGGCCTGGCCCTGGGCCTGGGCCCTGGGCCTGGGCCTGGGCCCTGGGCCTGGGCCCTGGGCCTGGGCCTGGGCCTGGGCCTGGGCCTGGGCCTGGGCCTGAGGCCTGGGCCTGGGCCCTGGGCCTGGGCCTGGGCCTGGGCCTGGGCCTGGGCCTGGGCCTGGGCTGGGCCTAGGCCTGGGCCTGGGCCTGGGCCTGGGCCTGGGCCTGGGCCTGGGCCTAGGCCTGGGCCCTGGGCCTGGGCCTGGGCCTGGGCCTGGGCCTGGGCCTGGGCCTGGGCCTGGGCCCTGGGCCTGGGCCTGGGCCTGGGCCTGGGCCTGGGCCTGGGCCTGGGCCTGGGCCTGGGCCTGGGCCTGCCTAGGCCTAGGCCTGGGCCTGGGCCCTAGGCCTGGGCCCTAGGCCTGGGCCCTGGGCCTGGGCCTGGGCCTGGGCCTGGGCCCTGGGCCCTGGGCCTGGGCCTGGGCCTGGGCCTGGGCCTGGGCCTGGGCCTAGGCCCTGGGCCTGGGCCTGGGCCTGGGCCTGGGCCTGGGCCTGGGCCTGGGCCTGGGCCTGGGCCTGGGCCTGGGCCTAGGCCTGGGCCTGGGCCTGGGCCTGGGCCTGGGCCTGGGCCTAGGCCTAGGGGCCTGGGCCTGGGCCCTGGGCCTGGGCCTGGGCCTGGGCCTGGGCCTGGGCCTGGGCCCTGGGCCTGGGCCTGGGCCTGGGCCTGGGCCTAGGCCTGGGCCTGGGCCTGGGCCCTGGGCCTGGGCCCTGGGCCTGGCCTGGGCCTGGGCCTAGGCCTGGGCCCTGGGCCTGGGCCTGGGCCTGGGCCTGGGCCCTGGGCCCTGGGCCTGGGCCCTGGGCCTGGGCCTGGGCCCTGGGCCCTGGGCCCTGGGCCTGGGCCTGGGCCTGGGCCTGGGCCTGGGCCTGGGCCTAGGCCTGGGCCTGGGCCCTGGGCCTGGGCCTGGGCCTGGGCCTGGGCCTGGGCCTGGCCCTGGGCCTGGGCCTGGGCCTGGGCCTGGGCCTGGGCCTGGGCCTGGGCCTGGGCCTGGGCCTGGGCCTGGGCCTGGGCCTGGGCCTGGGCCCTGGGCCTGGGCCTGGGCCTGGCCCTGGGCCTGGGCCTGGGCCCTGGGCCCTGGGCCTGGGCCTGGGCCTGGGCCTGGGCCTGGGCCTGGGCCTGGGCCTAGGCCTGGGCCTGGCCTGGGCCTGGGCCTGGGCCTGGGCCTGGGCCTGGCCCTGGGCCTGGGCCTGGGCCTGGGCCTGGGCCTGGGCCTGGGCCTGGGCCCTGGGCCCTGGGCCTGGGCCTGGGCCCTGGGCCTGGGCCTGGGCCTGGGCCTGGGCCTGGGCCTGGGCCTAGGCCTGGGCCTGGGCCTGGGCCCTGGGCCTGGGCCTGGGCCCTGGGCCTGGGCCTGGGCCCTGGGCCTGGGCCTGGGCCTGGGCCTGGGCCCTGGGCCTAGGCCTGGGCCTGGGCCTAGGCCCTGGGCCTGGGCCTGGGCCTGGGCCTGGGCCTAGGCCTGGGCCTGGGCCTGGGCCCCTGGGCCTGGGCCTGGGCCTGGGCCCTGGGCCTGGGCCTGGGCCTGGGCCTGGGCCTGGGCCTGGGCCTGGGCCTGGGCCTGGGCCTGGGCCTGGGCCCTGGGCCTGGGCCTGGGCCTGGGCCTGGGCCTGGGCCTGGGCCTGGGCCCTGGGCCTGGGCCTGGGCCTGGGCCTGGGCCTGGGCCTGGGCCCTGGGCCTAGGCCCTGGGCCTAGGCCTGGGCCTGGGCCTGGGCCTGGGCCTGGGCCCTGGGCCTGGGCCTGGGCCTGGGCCTGGGCCTGGGCCTGGGCCTAGGCCTGGGCCCTGGGCCTGGGCCTGGGCCTGGGCCTGGGCCTGGGCCCTGGGCCTGGGCCTGGGCCTGGGCCTGGGCCCTGGGCCTGGGCCTGGGCCTGGGCCTGGGCCTGGGCCTGGGCCCTGGGCCTGGGCCCTGGGCCTGGGCCTGGGCCTGGGCCTGGGCCCTGGGCCTGGGCCCTGGGCCTGGGCCTGGGCCTGGGCCTGGGCCTGGGCCTGGGCCTGGGCCTGGGCCTGGGCCTGGGCCTGGGCCCTGGGCCTGGGCCTGGGCCTGGGCCTGGGCCTGGGCCTAGGCCTAGGCCTGGGCCTGGGCCTGGGCCCTGGGCCTGGGCCTGGGCCTGGGCCTGGGCCTGGGCCCTGGGCCTGGGCCTGGGCCTGGGCCTGGGCCTGGGCCTGGCCCTAGGCCTGGGCCTGGGCCTGGGCCTGGGCCTGGGCCTGGGCCTGGGCCCTGGGCCTAGGCCTGGGCCTGGGCCTGGCCCTGGGCCTAGGCCTGGGCCTAGGCCTGGGCCTGGGCCTGGGCCCTGGGCCTAGGCCTGGGCCTGGGCCTGGGCCTGGGCCTGGGCCTGGGCCCTGGGCCTGGGCCCTGGGCCTGGGCCTGGGCCTGGGCCTGGGCCTGGGCCCTGGGCCTGGGCCCTGGGCCCTGGGCCCTGGGCCTGGGCCTGGGCCTGGGCCTGGGCCTGGGCCCTGGGCCTGGGCCTGGGCCTGGGCCTGGGCCTGGGCCTAGGCCTGGGCCTGGGCCTGGGCCCTGGGCCTGGGCCTAGGCCTAGGCCTAGGCCTAGGCCTGGGCCTGGGCCTAGGCCTGGGCCTGGGCCTGGGCCTGGGCCTGGGCCCTGGGCCTGGGCCTAGGCCTGGGCCTGGGCCTGGGCCTAGGCCTAGGCCTGGGCCTAGGCCTGGGCCTAGGCCTGGGCCTGGGCCTGGGCCTGGGCCTGGGCCTAGGCCTAGGCCCTAGGCCTAGGCCTAGGCCTGGGCCTGGGCCTGGGCCTAGGCCTAGGCCTGGGCCTAGGCCTGGGCCCTGGGCCTGGGCCTGGGCCCTGGGCCTGGGGGCCTGGGCCTGGGCCTGGGCCTGGGCCTAGGCCTAGGCCTGGGCCTGGGCCTGGGCCTAGGCCCTGGGCCTGGGCCTAGGCCTGGGCCTGGGCCTGGGCCTGGGCCTGGGCCTGGGCCTGGGCCTAGGCCTGGGCCCTAGGCCTAGGCCTGGGCCTGGGCCCTGGGCCTGGGCCTGGGCCTGGGCCTGGGCCTGGGCCCTGGGCCCTGGGCCTGGGCCTGGGCCTGGGCCTGGGCCTGGGCCTAGGCCTGGGCCTGGGCCCTGGGCCTGGGCCTGGGCCCTGGGCCTGGGCCTGGGCCTGGGCCTGGGCCTGGGCCTGGGCCCTGGCCTGGGCCTGGGCCTGGGCCCTGGGCCTGGGCCTGGGCCTGGGGGCCTGGGCCTGGGCCCTGGGCCTGGGCCTGGGCCCTGGGCCTGGGCCTGGGCCTGGGCCCTGGGCCTGGGCCCTGGGCCTGGGCCTGGGCCTGGGCCTGGGCCTGGGCCTGGGCCTGGGCCTGGGCCTGGGCCTGGGCCCTGGGCCTGGGCCCCTGGGCCTGGGCCTGGGCCTGGGCCCTGGGCCTAGGCCTGGGCCTGGGCCTAGGCCCTAGGCCTGGGCCTGGGCCTGGGCCTGGGCCTAGGCCTGGGCCTGGGCCTGGGCCTGGGCCTGGGCCTGGGCCTGGGCCTGGGCCTGGGCCTAGGCCTAGGCCTGGGCCTGGGCCTGGGCCTGGGCCTGGGCCTGGGCCTGGGCCTGGGCCTGGGCCTGGGCCTGGGCCTGGGCCTGGGCCTGGGCCTGGGCCCAGGCCCTGAGGCCTGGGCCTGGGCCTGGGCCTGGGCCTAGGCCTGGGCCCTGGGCCTGGGCCTGGGCCTGGGCCTGGGCCTGGGCCTGGGCCTAGGCCCTGGGCCCTGGGCCCTGGGCCTGGGCCTGGGCCTGGGCCTGGGCCTGGGCCTAGGCCCTGGGCCTGGGCCTGGGCCTGGGCCTGGGCCTGGGCCTGGGCCTGGGCCTGGGCCTGGGCCTGGGCCTGGGCCCTGGGCCTGGGCCTGGCCCTGGGCCTGGGCCTGGGCCTGGGCCTGGGCCTGGGCCTGGGCCTGGGCCTGGGCCTGGGCCTAGGCCCTGGGCCTAGGCCTGGGCCCTGGGCCCTGGGCCTGGGCCTGGGCCTGGGCCTGGGCCTGGGCCTGGGCCTGGGCCTGGGCCTGGGCCTGGGCCTGGGCCTGGGCCCTGGGCCTGGGCCTGGGCCTGGGCCTGGGCCTAGGCCTAGGCCCTGGGCCTGGGCCTGGGCCTGGGCCTGGGCCTGGGCCTGGGCCTGGGCCCTGGGCCTGGGCCTGGGCCCTGGGCCTGGGCCTGGGCCTGGGCCTAGGCCTGGGCCTGGGCCTGGGCCTGGGCCTGGGCCTGGGCCTGGGCCTGGGCCTGGGCCTGGGCCTGGGCCTGGGCCTAGGCCTGGGCCTGGGCCTGGGCCTGGGCCTGGGCCTGGGCCTGGGCCCTGGGCCTGGGCCTGGGCCTGGGCCTGGGCCTGGGCCTGGGCCTGGGCCTAGGCCTGGGCCTAGGCCTGGGCCTGGGCCTGGGCCTGGGCCTAGGCCTGGGCCTGGGGCCTGGGCCCTGGGCCTGGGCCTGGGCCTGGGCCTAGGCCTGGGCCTGGGCCTGGGCCTGGGCCCTGGGCCTGGGCCTGGGCCTGGGCCTGGGCCTGGGCCTAGGCCTGGGCCCTGGGCCTGGGCCTGGGCCTGGGCCTGGGCCCTGGGCCTAGGCCTGGGCCCTGGCCTGGGCCCTAGGCCTGGGCCTGGGCCCTGGGCCTGGGCCTGGGCCTGGGCCTGGGCCTGGGCCTGGGCCTGGGCCTGGGCCTGGGCCTGGGCCTAGGCCTGGGCCTGGGCCTGGGCCTAGGCCTGGGCCTGGGCCTGGGCCTGGGCCTAGGCCTGGGCCTGGGCCTGGGCCTGGAGGCCTGGGCCTGGGCCTGGGCCTGGGCCTGGGCCTGGGCCTGGGCCTGGGCCTGGGCCTGGGCCTGGGCCCTGGGCCCTGGGCCCTGGGCCTGGGCCTGGGCCTGGGCCTAGGCCTGGGCCTGGGCCTGGGCCTGGGCCCTGGGCCTGGGCCTGGGCCTGGGCCTGGGCCTGGGCCCTGGGCCTGGGCCTGGGCCTGGGCCTGGGCCTGGGCCTGGGCCTGGGCCCTGGGCCTGGGCCTGGGCCTGGGCCTGGGCCTGGGCCTGGGCCTGGGCCTGGGCCTGGGCCTGGGCCTGGGCCTGGGCCTGGGCCTGGGCCTGGGCCTGGGCCTGGGCCCTGGGCCTGGGCCTGGGCCTGGGCCTGGGCCTGGGCCTGGGCCCTGGGCCTGGGCCTGGGCCTGGGCCTGGGCCTGGGGCCTGGGCCTGGGCCTGGGCCTGGGCCTGGGCCTGGGCCTGGGCCCTGGGCCTGGGCCCTGGGCCTGGGCCTGGGCCTGGGCCTGGGCCTGGGCCTGGGCCCTGGGCCTGGGCCTGGGCCTGGGCCTGGGCCTGGGCCCTAGGCCTGGGCCTGGGCCTGGGCCCTGGGCCTGGGCCCTGGGCCTGGGCCTGGGCCTGGGCCTGGGCCTGGGCCTGGGCCTGGGCCTGGGCCTGGGCCCTGGGCCCTGGGCCTGGGCCTGGGCCTGGGCCTGGGCCTGGGCCTGGGCCCTGGGCCTGGGCCTGGGCCTGGGCCTGGGCCTGGGCCTGGGCCTAGGCCTAGGCCTGGGCCTGGGCCTGGGCCTGGGCCTGGGCCTGGGCCCTGGGCCTGGGCCTGGGCCTGGGCCTGGGCCTAGGCCTAGGCCTGGGCCTGGGCCTGGGCCTGGGCCTGGGCCTGGGCCCTGGGCCTGGGCCTGGGCCTGGGCCTGGGCCTAGGCCTGGGCCTGGGCCTGGGCCCTGGGCCTGGGCCTGGCCCTGGGCCTAGGCCTAGGCCTGGGCCTGGGCCTGGGCCCTGGGCCCTGGGCCTGGGCCTGGGCCTGGGCCTGGGCCTGGGCCTGGGCCTAGGCCTGGGCCCTGGGCCTGGGCCTGGGCCCTGGGCCTGGGCCTGGGCCTGGGCCTGGGCCCTGGGCCTGGGCCTGGGCCTGGGCCTGGGCCTGGGCCCTGGGCCTGGGCCTGGGCCTGGGCCTGGGCCCTGGGCCTGGGCCCTGGGCCTGGGCCTGGGCCTGGGCCTGGGCCTGGGCCCTGGGCCTGGGCCTGGGCCTGGGCCTGGGCCTGGGCCTGGGCCTGGGCCTGGGCCTGGGCCTGGGCCTGGGCCTGGGCCTGGGCCCTGGGCCTAGGCCTGGGCCCTGGGCCTGGGCCTGGGCCTAGGCCTGGGCCTGGGCCTGGGCCTGGGCCTGGGCCTGGGCCTGGGCCTGGGCCTGGGCCTGGGCCTGGGCCTGGCCCTAGGCCTGGGCCTAGGCCTGGGCCTGGGCCTGGGCCCTGGGCCTGGGCCTGGGGCCTGGGCCTGGGCCTGGGCCTGGGCCTGGCCTGGGCCTGGGCCTGGGCCTGGCCTGGGCCTGGGCCTGGGCCTGGGCCTGGGCCTGGGCCTGGGCCCCTGGGCCTGGGCCTGGGCCTAGGCCTGGGCCTGGGCCTAGCCTGGGCCTGGGCCCTGGGCCTGGGCCTGGGCCCTGGGCCTGGGCCTGGGCCTGGGCCTGGGCCTGGGCCTGGGCCTGGGCCTGGGCCTGGGCCTGGGCCCTGGGCCCTGGGCCTGGGCCTGGGCCTGGGCCTGGGCCTAGGCCTGGGCCTAGGCCTGGGCCTGGGCCTGGGCCTGGCCTAGGCCTGGGCCCTGGGCCTGGGCCTAGGCCTGGGCCCTGGGCCTAGGCCTGGGCCTAGGCCTGGGCCTGGGCCTGGGCCCTGGGCCTGGGCCTGGGCCTGGGCCTGGGCCTGGGCCTGGGCCTGGGCCTGGGCCTGGGCCTGGGCCTGGGCCTGGGCCTGGGCCTGGGCCTGGGCCTGGGCCCTGGGCCTGGGCCTGGGCCTGGGCCTGGGCCTGGGCCTGGGCCTGGGCCTGGGCCTAGGCCTGGGCCCTGGGAGGCCTAGGCCTAGGCCTGGGCCTAGGCCTAGGCCTAGGCCTGGGCCTGGGCCTGGGCCTGGGCCTGGGCCTGGGCCTAGGCCTGGGCCTGGGCCTGGGCCTGGGCCTGGGCCTGGGCCTGGGCCTGGGCCTGGGCCTGGGCCTGGGCCCTGGGCCTGGGCCTGGGCCCTGGGGCCTGGGCCTGGGCCTGGGCCTAGGCCTGGGCCTGGGCCTGGGCCTGGGCCTGGGCCTGGGCCCTGGGCCTAGGCCTGGGCCTGGGCCTAGGCCTGGGCCTGGGCCTGGGCCCTGGGCCTAGGCCTAGGCCTGGGCCTGGGCCTAGGCCTGGGCCTGGGCCTGGGCCTAGGCCTGGGCCTAGGCCTGGGCCTGGGCCTGGGCCTGGGCCCTGGGCCTGGGCCTGGGCCTGGGCCTGGGCCTGGGCCTGGGCCTGGGCCTGGGCCTGGGCCTGGGCCTAGGCCCTGGGCCTAGGCCTGGGCCTGGGCCTGGGCCTAGGCCTAGGCCTGGGCCTGGGCCTGGGCCTGGGCCTGGGCCTGGGCCTGGGCCTGGGCCTGGGCCTGGGCCTAGGCCTGGGCCTAGGCCTGGGCCTGGGCCTGGGCCTGGGCCTAGGCCTAGGCCTAGGCCTGGGCCTAGGCCTGGGCCTGGGCCTGGGCCTGGGCCTGGGCCTGGGCCTGGGCCTGGGCCTGGGCCTGGGCCTGGGCCTGGGCCTGGGCCTGGGCCTGGGCCTGGGCCTGGGCCTGGGCCTGGGCCTGGGCCTGGGCCTAGGCCTGGGCCTGGGCCTGGGCCTGGGCCTGGGCCCTGGGCCTGGGCCTGGGCCTGGGCCTGGGCCTGGGCCTGGGCCTGGGCCTGGGCCTGGGCCTGGGCCTGGGCCTGGGCCTGGGCCTGGGCCCTGGGCCTGGGCCTGGGCCTGGGCCTGGGCCTGGGCCTGGGCCTGGGCCTGGGCCCTGGGCCTGGGCCTGGGCCTGGGCCTGGGCCTAGGCCTGGGCCTGGGCCTAGGCCTGGGCCTAGGCCTGGGCCTGGGCCTGGGCCTGGGCCTAGGCCTGGGCCTGGGCCTGGGCCTAGGCCTGGGCCTGGGCCCTGGGCCTGGGCCTGGGCCTGGGCCTGGGCCTGGGCCTGGGCCTGGGCCTGGGGGCCTAGGCCCTGGGCCTGGGCCTGGGCCTGGGCCTGGGCCCTGGGCCTGGGCCTGGGCCTGGGCCTGGGCCTGGGCCTGGGCCTAGGCCTAGGCCTAGGCCTGGGCCTAGGCCTGGGCCTGGGCCTGGGCCTGGGCCTGGGCCTGGGCCTGGGCCTGGGCCTGGGCCTGGGCCTGGGCCTGGCCCTGGGCCTGGGCCTGGGCCTGGGCCTGGGCCTGGGCCTGGGCCTGGGCCTGGGCCTGGGCCTGGGCCTGGGCCTGGGCCTGGGCCTGGGCCTGGGCCTGGGCCTGGGCCTGGGCCTGGGCCCTGGGCCTGGGCCTGGGCCTGGGCCTGGGCCTGGGCCTAGGCCTGGGCCTGGGCCCTGGGCCTGGGCCTGGGCCTGGGCCTGGGCCTGGGCCCTGGGCCTGGGCCTGGGCCTGGGCCTGGGCCTGGGCCTGGGCCTGGGCCTGGGCCTGGGCCCTGAGGCCTGGGCCTGGGCCTGGGCCTAGGCCTGGGCCTGGGCCTAGGCCTGGGCCTGGGCCTGGGCCTGGGCCTGGGCCTGGGCCTAGGCCTAGGCCTGGGCCTGGGCCTGGGCCTGGGCCCTGGGCCTGGGCCTGGGCCTGGGCCTGGGCCTGGGCCTGGGCCTGGGCCTGGGCCTGGGCCTGGGCCTGGGCCTGGGCCTAGGCCTAGGCCTAGGCCTGGGCCTGGGCCTGGGCCCTGGGCCTGGGCCTGGGCCCTAGGCCTGGGCCTGGGCCTGGGCCTGGGCCTGGGCCTAGGCCTAGGCCTGGGCCTGGGCCTGGCCTAGGCCTGGGCCTGGGCCTAGGCCTGGGCCTGGGCCTGGGCCCTGGGCCTAGGCCCTAGGCCTAGGCCTAGGCCTGGGCCCTGGGCCTGGGCCTGGGCCTGGGCCTGGGCCTGGGCCTAGGCCTAGGCCTAGGCCTGGGCCCTGGGCCTGGGCCTGGGCCTGGGCCTGGGCCTAGGCCCTGGGCCTAGGCCTAGGCCTAGGCCTAGGCCTAGGCCTGGGCCTGGGCCTGGGCCTGGGCCTGAGGCCTGGGCCTAGGCCTAGGCCTAGGCCTAGGCCTAGGCCTAGGCCTAGGCCTGGGCCTGGGCCTGGGCCTGGGCCTGGGCCTGGGCCTGGGCCTGGGCCTGGGCCCTGGGCCTAGGCCTGGGCCTGGGCCTAGGCCTGGGCCCTGGGCCTAGGCCCTGGGCCTGGGCCTAGGCCTGGGCCTGGGCCTGGGCCTGGGCCTAGGCCTGGGCCTGGGCCTGGGCCTGGGCCTGGGCCTGGGCCTGGGCCTAGGCCCTGGGCCTAGGCCTGGGCCTGGGCCTGGGCCTGGGCCTAGGCCTGGGCCTGGGCCTGGGCCTGGGCCTGGGCCTGGGCCTGGGCCTGGGCCTAGGCCTAGGCCTGGGCCTGGGCCCTGGGCCTGGGCCTGGGCCTGGGCCTGGGCCTGGGCCTGGGCCTAGGCCTGGGCCTAGGCCTGGGCCTGGGCCCTGGGCCTGGGCCTGGGCCTGGGCCTGGGCCTGGGCCTGGGCCTGGGCCCTGGGCCTGGGCCCTGGGCCTGGGCCCTAGGCCTGGGCCTGGGCCTGGGCCTGGGCCTGGGCCTGGGCCTGGGCCTGGGCCTGGGCCTGGGCCTGGGCCTGGGCCTGGGCCTGGGCCTGGGCCTGGGCCTGGGCCTGGGCCTAGGCCTGGGCCTGGGCCTGGGCCTAGGCCTGGGCCCTAGGCCTGGGCCTGGGCCTGGGCCTAGGCCTGGGCCTGGGCCTAGGCCTGGGCCTGGGCCTAGGCCTGGGCCTGGGCCTAGGCCTGGCCTGGGCCTGGGCCTGGGCCTGGGCCTGGGCCTGGGCCTAGGCCTGGGCCTAGGCCTAGGCCTAGGCCTGGGCCTAGGCCTGGGCCCTAGGCCTGGGCCTGGGCCTGGGCCTGGGCCTGGGCCTGGGCCTGGGCCTGGGCCTGAGGCCTGGGCCTGGGCCTGGGCCCTAGGCCTGGGCCTGGGCCTGGGCCTGGCCCTGGGCCTGGGCCTGGGCCCTGGGCCTGGGCCTGGGCCTGGGCCCTGGGCCTAGGCCTGGGCCTGGGCCTGGGCCTGGGCCTGGGCCTGGGCCTGGGCCTGGGCCCTGGGCCTGGGCCTGGGCCTAGGCCTGGGCCTGGGCCTGGGCCCTGGGCCTGGGCCTGGGCCTGGGCCTGGGCCTAGGCCTGGGCCCTGGGCCTGGGCCTAGGCCTAGGCCTGGGCCTGGGCCTGGGCCTGGGCCTGGGCCTGGGCCTAGGCCCTGGGCCTGGGCCCTGGGCCTAGGCCTGGGCCTGGGCCTGGGCCTGGGCCTGGGCCCTGGGCCCTGGGCCTGGGCCTGGGCCAGGCCTGGGCCTGGGCCTGGGCCTGGGCCTGGGCCTGGGCCTGAGGCCTGGGCCTGGGCCTGGGCCCAGGCCCAGGCCTGGGCCCTGGGCCCTGGGCCCTGGGCCTGGGCCTGGGCCCTGGGCCTGGGCCTGGGCCTGGGCCCTGGAGGCCCTAGGCCTAGGCCTGGGCCCTAGGCCTGGGCCTGCCTAGGCCTGGGCCTAGGCCTGGGCCCTGGGCCTGGGCCTGGGCCTGGGCCTAGGCCTGGGCCTAGGCCTGGGCCTGGGCCCTGGGCCTGGGCCTGGGCCTAGGCCTAGGCCTGGGCCTGGGCCTAGGCCTGGGCCTGAGGCCTAGGCCTGGGCCTAGGCCTAGGCCTAGGCCTAAGGCCTAGGCCCTAGGCCCCTAGGCCTAGGCCTAGGCCTGGGCCCTAGGCCTAGGCCTAGAGCCTAGGCCCCAGGCCCCAGGCCCCAGGCCTAGGCCTAAATAATAATGAGCCCTAAACCCTAAACTCTAAACCCTGAACCCTGAACCCTAAACCCTAAACCCGTGGGTTAATCCGATTTGATCTTGCCTTAAATTATATAACAAATTTTCCCTCCAAAAATGAAAGGCGGTGGCCATTTTTTCGCTCTACCTTCTCTCACTAAAACTCTCTCTACATCTATCTATCTCGATCTCTCCAAATTTGATGGATTAAAGAAAAAGCGAAGGAATTCTTGGCCCGTGTTCTCACCCACAAGAAGAATCCCCATCAGTTCTCTCTCTGGATCAAAGCCTATCCACTAACTCTTTCTCTTAAAGGATTTTCTCTCTTTGATTTCTACAAGTTTTGCTGAAATTCTCCGCTAACTCTCTCCTTCGTTGATTCCTACGAGCACGTATAGATAGAAGCTCAAGCAGCAATGTCAAAATAATGAGCTGCCGATTGGAGCTCGATATTGTTCATGTTCCAGAAGCTCCAATAATGAAATCACAAAAGCTCCAATAATGAAATCAGATCTAACAGCTTCATTGTCACCGAAAGGCAGACGTCTCTAGAAGTTGATTCTTCACTGATTCAATCGAAGTAAGCGAAACGAGACTCCTTTAATAGCATCCGATGAGACAAGAACTTTTCGTGTCGAAATACTTTATCGACAATGAAGGTTCAGGGCCAGGATGTTGCGAATCCGATTAGAATCAATGATTGAATGATCTTGATTTGATTACTTTTAGATATTTTGATTCTATGATTTTTGAACTTGGATGATCTCTGCTGTGCAATTTCGGATTCCTGACAGATCTCTTTGTGTATATGCCTGGAAATGAGTTAGTATATGTGCTCTTTGGTTCTTGATGTCTTCATGAGAGTCGAAAATGGCTTGATTAGCTTTCAAATGAGCTATAGCACATCCCGGTCCGATATCATTTGCTATCGAAATGATTTTTGAACTTGGAGGATCTCTGTTCTGCCATTTCGGATCCTTGACAGACCTCTTTGTGCCTATGCCTGGAAATGAGTTAGTATATGTACTTTTTGGTGCTCGATGTCTTCATGAGAATCGAAGATGGCTTGATTAGCTTTCCAATGAGCTATAGCACGTCTTGATGCGATATCATTAGCTATCTGAAATCTGCTTCGAAAATCAGGAGATGATTCTGGAAAACTGATATGTTGTAGTTCACTGTTATGTATTGTTCGACCTTGCCTGCTTGTCGATTTTTTCTGGATTGTTGTAGTTTGAATCTTAAATCAACTCCCCCATGAAAAGTTTTCAAAACGTGTTTCTCTACAACATACAATTTTTCCAGGATTTTTTAAAATCATTCGGATAGGTAGATTAAAAAAAAATCGTTCTTCTTTCTGCATATTTTGATACCAGGAGTAACTTTCTGTTTGGGCTAAAATGAGGTCCCAAACAACCTTGTTTGAGTTCGAGTCCTCTTAGGATTAGATAGTAGACATCCCGAGTTTTGAAACGATAGGTTACATGTCCAAAACGGACATCATATGGCCCTCCAAAAACATCTCCAAAAATTAACGATTCTGCAGTAGTTTGGGTTTTTTTCGGTTTTGATCCGGTTCCGCCTCTTGACATTGTTATTTTTGTGCCGACTTTCATGATCATTTTTGATAAAATTTTCTCATTATTTTTGTTCCAAATCATGTTGTGCATATTCTGTAATTTTTTCAAAATTTTTGGATGTGTTCAACTAGGTCAAATCTACTTGGATCTAGACTTAGGTCAATCTGTTCCGTATCGATCTCTGTTTTGCTATTTTTGTGCTGGATTTTGTGTTGATTTCTGGAACAATTTTCCTTGATGAAAGTTGCTCGTACAGGTGTTGTGCATCTTCGGTTTTCTTGCCAAAATTTTTAGACATGATTAGCTAGGTAAAAGTGCTTAGATCTGGACATAGGTCAGTATGTCCAGTATTAGTCCGAGATTTGTTTTGATGAATCTCTTTTTTTGCTATTTTTGTGCTGATTTCTGTGTTGGGTTCTTGGACAACTTTCCTTGATGAAAGTTTCTTGTATAGGTGTTTTACATCTTCTGTATTTTTTGATGATTTTTAGACATGTTATGATAGGAAAAATTCTCGTGACATTAGCTGAATGTCTTGTTGTTTTGACAAATTTTTTATGTACTGTTGCTTGTTGTCTAATTTTTGTAAATTCATGTGCAGCTCGTTCAAGAAAAAAAATTTCACAAAAGTTGTTTGTCATCATGTCATCCATATTATGAAATTTTTCCATAGCTATATTGTCAATGGCTGTTACTCAATTTTATTGTCCTTGCACGTTTGTTTTTAAATTTTCTGATATGAACACGATTGTGATTGTTTACCTATGTCTTTTAGATTAGTTTGTGCGTGAAATTAGGACATGCCATTTTCATGAAAATTGTTTTAAACACTTTGATATTTTTGTTAAACAAAATGCCTTTTCAAATTGCATCTTTAAAAAAAAAAAGTTTTGGTACATGTGATGTCTCGTAGAAATGATTCCTAAAAAGGTTATTATCTAAAACTCGATTTGACAACATGAAAGTCAAAGTTTAATTGTATTCAAAATGCATGCGATGCTAGTGAATTCTAATGCGAGTCCTGGGCTAGCCTTGGCAATTGAATGCCTTTCATAGCTAAGACATCACCTTGTCTCAAAAGTTTTCATGAATAATTACATTTTTTGAAATACCACATGTACCCTTCATACATATAATCCTATCATGCATTAGAAATTGCTTGTGTTTTGTGATTGGCGCATGCCCTTAGTAATAAGTGACCCGACAACGGTTCACTTTCTTGCTTGATTGATTGAGAAACAAGGTTTAAAAGACCTGCATGCATGCTTAAATTTTTTGCAATGCATGTGATTTTTAGATGAATGGTAGAATCGATGCATGATATCGAGGGAAATCCCTAGGATCAGATAGATCACTTGATTAGGAGAATTATTAGCGTTATTGGCCATGCGAGAATACAATTGGTCAATAATTGCTATAAGTTGCAAAAAAATGGATTGGGTAAGTGTCTTAGTGGGACCTTCGCATGAAAAACAAAGGCCGACCCCAGGCCCCAAAACTTAATTTTCGAATTGCACTTCTTTTAAATTATTGATCCCACTATGATGTATTGTTTTTGGTTGTTTTGATGTGTATGCTTGTTTCTTTCCATTGTATGTATCTAGTTATGAGTTTCTTAGGTTAGGTTTAGATTCAGAGCCCAGAGATGGAGAAAGCGTGAAAACAGTAGAGGTCAATGTCCATTCCGACCATTATCATGTACTATTCGTTTTCCCGACATATGTCTCGGGTTCCATTTGTTGTATAAAACCCAACGACTTGTGGGTTTTCTCTCTTTCTCTCATCTTTTTTAATTGTGTTTCTCTTTTATCTTATTTTTAGGGTTGCATGATAGATTTGCTGCTTTCCTTGATTGTTTACTTACTGTCTTGCAATTTCAATTTCATTGATTGTTTTCTTTTCTTGTTTTTCTAGAAATAGAATAGAATGAAAATGACCAACTATGCATGATTACCTAGTTTATGACTAATGATCCCAAAAATGTAAAAAGAAACACATGGACATATTAGGAAAACATAACATATTGTTTAGATACCCAAAGGGTGCTAATAGAAATATTAGCATAACCCAAGTCCCCAAACCTAGATGTTTGGTTGCATAGGAATCGATGAAACACTCCGGACCCTCGATTGGGTTTTCTAGCCAACCCCTAAAACGAGGCTAGTGACGACTCCCGTCTATTTTTAGGTTGTCATAAACAACTAGATTGTATAAATGAGCCCGTCGCGCGGGGTATGAGTTTTGATAAAACTCGCCATGGTTTAGCATACTCGATGTGGATGTAACCCAAGTGATGAAGTGATGTCATCCTAATGGGCAAAGTGTACTATCGAAAAGACTACCACGGTAAATGTACCCTTAAATCTGATATCCACATCCAACTCTTTTTTCTAAGGTATGTCGCTCGTGTGGGTATGGATCATGACACTCCGCTGTCATGCGGGGTATGAGCTTGAGAGAGTTCGCGATCTTGTGGAGGCAACTCACGAGAGGCTTTATCTAAAAGGCGAGGTGATGACGTCTTGTGGAATGTGAGCTGTGAGGGAACTCTCATGATCAAGTACTCCTAAACTCGACCTTTCCCCCCTTTCTCTTCTCATGATGATTGAGGGATTTGAGGGTGGCAAGGTCGGGTCGCAACAGGCTTGGCGACTCCACTGGGGACTGGTTACTAGATTAAGAGGACTTGAAGCCATTTAAAAATTGTTGTTGTGCTTTAACTAACATGTCTCGTGTAGGATCGCCGGCATGTCAAAGTCACATGGAAAATTAGGTTAGTCACTGACCTCGTGTTAAATGGTCTTATAGGTGGGAGTTATAAGGGGAGGCGTGCTTATAAGCCCTTTGTTTTGCAGGTGGTGTAAGGATGCATGAATGTATGAGGGTTTATATTGAATTGTTGGATGTTTAAATTTAAATGCATGTTTACAAGCTTTATCTTGACATTGCACACACAACCACGGTCTAAAACCCCGATTGCCCAATTTAGGACCTTAGGAGGGTTTATGGGTGGAATCTACGAGTGAATACTCGTGGTAATCCATTACTTACGTAAGCCTGCTCATCCCAACTAATAAAGATAGCACTAACCGACAATAGTAGCATGGGTAAACTATTTTTATCCTTTGGGATGGGGACCTTGAGCCTTTAGCACCCTCACCTTAGGCGTCAAAACCTCACAGTTTCATGCGACATGTGATTTGTGCTTGCCATGTGTTTGGTGGGTAAGATAGAGTTCCTCTTTTATCGTTCTTATCTTTTTACTCTCCACATTTCAATTATGTGTTTTATATTTCAACGACGATATGTTTTAATCATTGGTGCCCCTTTAGGTTTAGGTTTAGATGGGTAAACCCGAAGTGGACGTGATCCCCGTGCCTAGGAATCTCAAGACCCTATGGGAGAATCTCGACCCAAGACATCGGTTCATTTTTGGAATCCCATGACTTCCACTTTCGTGTTTAACCAATATGAATTGACCCCTACAATTGAGGAGTTCCGAAAAGCCATTGGGTTAGGTAGAGCTTCTTTAGGTTCCGTCACTCCTCCTATTGATCAAAATCCAATATCTCTTCTAAGTCAAATCCTCAATATCCCTATCGATAAAATTGAGGCTCTTCTTAAATGAAATTCTCATTCCATGCCTTATAATTTCCTAGAACAACATTTCCTTAACCTTAAGCCTAAATTTGGGAACCAAATTTCTCGTGTCTTCCTACTCATGTTCTTTGGCTTTGTGGTATTCCCACATACTCGAAAAACAATGGATCCTTTAGTCGCTCACATTGTCAATCGAGTGTGCGCATTTAATTGTTTTACACACATGATCCTTGCCGAAACTTTTGTATCTCTTAATCATTTCAAAGAAAATGGTCAAGGAACTCTTAGAGCCCCATTAGAACTTCTCCAAATTTGGCTCTTTTCACATATCAAAGAATTTTCCCCTCACATGAAGATTGTCGATGTCATAGAAATGAATTGTTTCCATCATGGTCTTTCTCTACATGGTTTCATTTCCTCAAAAGCCTCAACCATAGCTTAATTCAATGGCATGTTTGGTGGCTTGGGAATCCCGAGGTGCGCCTTTTTAGTGGAGTTGAGGACCCACTCCCCCTCGTGGGATTGACGGGTTTAACGTCATATTACCCTTTAAGGGTACTCCACCAATATTGCGCACTTCAAACGATCTCGCCAATCCTCAAGCTGGGATTATATCGTATTGATTATCATGATAAAGACATCGAAGAAAACCAAATTGACCATATCAAGGCCACGATTGTCACACCCCGATCCTCGAATCCGTGCCCATCCTTCACTTAAGGTCAATTTCTAGCAATGTCCCAGGACTCATCGTCGACCCATATATTTTAATAAGCACATGCGTGTTGACACCTGAAATTTTTTGTCGACATTTTAAATAAACATTTTTTGCAAAAAATATAAAAAAATGAAAAAAAAATGAAATGAAAACATTAAAAAATGTAAAGAAAATTATAAAAAAAAAGAAAACAAAAAGAAAAAGGGGGAAATGTGGACGAGGGGCTCGCTCATTATTTTTCACACGTGAATTCTCTCTCACGGGTTCTCTCTCTGAAAAAAGGGCGGAACAGTTTCTCTCAAAAGAGGAACACTCGCTCTCTCAAAAGGTCCGAGGGGACTCTCTCTCTCACGGGCACTCTGCCTCTCGAATTTCTCTCTCTCGCTGGCGGGCTCCCTCTCTCCCTGATTCTCTCTCCGGTTCACTCGATCGCAGTGACATTAGCAAAAACAGTGACGGTTACAGCAACAGCGAGGACACCGGCGTCTCTTTCTTCACCGAATGTGACGCGTTCTCTTGAGGATTTCTCGAATCTTCGGCGAAAACTAGAGAACCGGTCTCTCCCTCTCAATCGCTCTCAGTTCCGATGTTTCTGAGAGTTTTTCGATGGATTTCTCTATCGGTTTGGGGCAAGGATCGGCGATAGCTGCAACGACGACAACGCTTAACTAATCTTCTCTCTAGATCGGGCTCACCGGATCGGTGAGCTCTCTTTCTATCCCTCTCGATCCGTTAGGGTTTCGGTTTATGTTCTCTCTGTCAATCCGTTCAGGTCGTGGATTATGATCTCTCTCTCTTTCGTTCACTCTCTCTGGTGATTTTGCTCTCTCGAATCCGACTCTCGATTGCTCGCTCGACGATTGTGTCCTTCTAGAGCTCAAGGCGCAGGGGTTCTGATCCACGCCAAGTCTGGATGTTTCGGTTCATCTCCAAGGACAAAATTCCGAAACCCCTCAGCAACAACGGCTCTCTGTTTCTAGCTCGATCAGGTTCTCTCTCTCAATTACTCTTTCTCTTTCGATTCTGTACTTGTATATGCTTTCTAGCTCCAAAGTTGCATGCCTTCATTAGCTTCTTTTGCCAAGTCACTTTAGCTTGCGTGTCATTCATGATAATTGCCATGTTTGTGATGTTCTGTTTAGTGCCATTTGCTCCATGACCTGGAAATGTCCTCCACCTGTTTGATATAATAAACAATGGTTGCCTTGTCCTTGTTAAAGAAAAGTGGTCTTTCAAGACGTGTATGGAATATCTATTCATTTTGATATGAAAAGTTCGAAGCTCAGCCTTTAGCTAAGGAAGATGATCCGTGGTTAGATTTTGTTCTGTGGAGATGCCGGTGCTACTCATTTCTAACTTGGAATTGATGGTTATGGATGCTTCTTTTACTGATATCTTGCAATGGGAAGCCGTTGTAGACCATTGAAAGCCTATTGCGGGTGAAAATCATAGGCATTCCATTTTGAGTTTGCTTTAGATTTGTTGGAACCTCTTCAACATGTGCTGATTTGTAACTATTGTGGCCCTGAGCTAATGTCCATTGATCCTTCGTTTGATGCTATTCCATTTAAGTAAGCATGTGCAGTGACATAAGATCGTGTTGTTATGAATTTCATGTTCGCTTGGAAAAGATATTATGTCAGGGATGAATCAAATTTTACTGGAAATTAATCTATGGATGCTGACGGTGTCTTGATATCCCATGATTGGGTGTCTTCAGCTGATGTATCGTGTTAAGCTTCCCCTGCTTATCCTTCTCTTGGATTATGCTTTCGTATGATGAGGGTTCAAGTAACACAAAAAGCTGACTGTCTTGATATGATGTTGCTGGTGTAAACAATAGATTAGTCATGCTTGGTGAGGAATTGACTTTTGGTGGAGTGGAATTTAGATCATAGAGCGATGCTTTATGAAATGCCTCTAGTTACAACATATAATGAAATGTTGTCTTTGATTTTTGAAGTTGATTTGATTATAGAAATGTCGTCTTTTCTGTGGCTAGTTGTTGTTAGTCTTGAAATAAGAAAGTAGATGTGTTCAATTGCTTTCAATATTTTGTAGAATGCTTGTGTTACATATTGCCCTATTCTATTATATACTGCCTAGTTCATGTTCTAGTATTTTTGGAAATTCATGTGTTGATAAGATGATAGTGTTTCTGTAAGATTTGTTTGGGATATGCTGAACTTCATTGTGGGAAATTTGTTGAAATGAAAGCATCATTTGCCATTCTTGTCAACCTTCTTAAATTTGCAGGATGTTTTGGAATTTTGATTTCTTGACACTATCTTTGAACTTGTTCACAATTTTAATAGTTCATATGATACCTTTGTGAAAAAATACTTTGCATTAAGGTTGTTTAGTCTTTCTTTATGACTTAACATGATTTCATAAAGTTATGAGTTTTGGGTATCACATGAATTGCATACTGACTGCCTTGTTCTTCATGAATATACATGTTGCACGAACATGTTCAATGATGTCTATGTTTAGTAAGTGATCATTCATCAGCTCACTCATTTGTTTGATTAATTAAGAACCAAGGTCATATGGCTTGAATACTTGTCATGTTATACGCTTCGCATGTGATCGTTAGGTGAATGATTTAGGTGCGACCCATAATAATGTTGAATCTTGGGGTGTCACCTAGAATTTGATCTAGAGATTTTGTGACTTAAGTCACTCTTTTTGAATACAAAAGATGTATCGATTTCGATTGTTTTGATATGTGATGATTGTTTCTTTCATTTGTATGTACCTAGTTATCCATGTTTCTTAAATTAGGATTAGATTAGAGCCCTGAGCATGGATAAAGCGTGAAGATGGTGGAGGTCGATGTCCATTCCAACCATTGTCCTGTACTATTTGTTTTCCCGACATATGTCTCGAGTTCCATGCATTGTATAAAACCCAACGAGTTGCGGGTTTGCTTTCTTTCCCGATGGTTTTCTCTTTTATATTCTTTAGGTTTGTATGATTAGGTTTACTGCTTTTATTGATTGTTTACTTCATGTCTTGCAATTTCAATTTCATTGATTGTTTTTCCTTTTTTTAGGAATAGAATAGAATGAAAGTAATCCACCACGCATGGTCACTTAGTATAGAACTGATGATCCCGAAAATGTAAAAAGAAATGCATGGACATGTTAGGAAAAACACAACATACAGTTTAGGTACCAAAAGGGCGCTAATGGAAGTATTAGCGTAACCCAAGTCCCTGAACCTAGATATCTGGTTGCGTAGCAATTGAGGGAACTCTCCTTACCCTCGATTGGGTTTTCTAGCTGACCCCCAAAGAATGTGGCTAGTGGCAACTCCTGTATATTTTTAGGTTGTTATAAATGATTAGATCGCATAAAATTCGCTATCACACGGGATATGAGCTTGGGAAAGCCCGTGATCTCGTGATCTCGTGATCAAGTACCCCTAAACTCGACCTTTCCCACCTTTGGACTTTTCGAGGGGCGGCAAGATCGGGTCGTGACAATGCGGAAGCAATTATAAATCCCTAAACAATAAAACAATGGGATAGAAAAGTAAAGCAATATTTTTCATACTAAAATTCACAACTATACTTTTATACAAGCCAACCTCATAGTATACATTACAACACTATTAACAAAGGTCTCATCTAACCCTATTCACATATACATAAGGCTAACAAAATAGGATGGGATCTTAGTCCTCATCCGGATCGTACTCGGGATCATCATCCTAATCGTCCTCGGACTCCTCTTTAGTAAGTTCATTTTCTTCGAGTCCTTCCTCTTCTTGCTCCACTATCTCATCTTCCCCATCACTCTAGTTGGCATCCTCAACTGTGTAAATCGGAGAAGTTGGCTCACTCTCAAGTGCGGGATCCCTAGCATCCACTACCGACCCATCCTTAGGGTCTGCCGTCCCCAACCCAAATGTTACTTCTAGAACGTACAAAGGTACATTCCCTTCCAGAATGAGACCGTCCCTTCACCCATCATGGTAGTGACGATACCATGATCGATACTCGTGGGGCACCAGGTCATTTCTACCCACATCGACCTAGACGTTGGACTCCACTAACACATACTCAAGCCCTTCTGGGTGGGGGTCTATTAGGAAGTGGTAGGCTGTCTCCGAAATATCTTACGGTATACCAAGCTGCTCGGGAGGAGGGGGAGGTACCGGTGCTGCCATCTACGACTTGAAATGGTTATTCAATAACCAATGAGACTACGTCTCAGCGAGTTCTGCCTCCTAAGACTCGATTAGTAAACCAATACACTAACCGGGCTACCTAAGCACACACAAGGCAGAGGACTTACCTTGGCCTCAAATTCCACCTACAAATTAGCACAATTTAAATAGGCACCCAAGCAATCACATCACAGATTGATATATTGATCAATCGACTTAATCGATTACATGTCAATTTAACTATCTCAAAGTCATTTACATTCAATCAATCAATTCACAACATCCAATCAAAACAATGATCAATCGACCTAGTCGATTACATTTCAGTTGGACCATTTCTAGGGCATTTCCATCCATACTATATAATATTCCCAATCACCAAACCACATGTACTCTCTCAGGTGCCGTTTTCGCCAAATGACATACCATCACATCCCCGTGAGTTCTTTAAGGCACCGTTTTCACCAGTGATATCCTTAATCACCGAACCACGTGTCATTTCTAAGGTACCGTTTTCGCCAAGGTGATGTATGTAATAAATAGTAATCGTGCATTCTTTAAGGTGTCATTTTTGGTGATATCCTCAATCACCGAACCACGTATGTCCATAATGATGCATGTAATAGATAGCAATCATGCGTTCTTTAAGATGTCGTTTTCGCTAGTGATATCCTTAATCACCGAACCATGTCTGTCCATAATGATGCATGTAATAGACAACAATCGTACGTTCTTTAAGGCGTCATTTTCACCAGTGATATCCTTAATCACCGAACCACATATGTCCATTACATCGTACCTGATTGGTCTCAGCCAAGAGTATTCCTAGTTCACTCTCATGATTCTCTCCACTTTACAACTCATCAAAGCATTATTAATGCGAAATAACCATACTCGGCCATCTACCAATCAATCATTCAATTTTACTCAATTTAGGATAATTCCACAAATATCACAATCAATTCAATTCTACGCAACGTAGAGCTCAAATAAATAAACGGACTACACCACAACAATCAACATAAAATTCCAATCGTCGGTTATCCCAACCTTATTTCCAAAAAATAAATAATTAATTTAATTAATTTCTAAAATTAATAATTAAATACTAAAAATCCAATTTAGGACCATAATGCCTAATTGAAGCCCGAGACAGTCGGAAAAATCCGGAGATGCATTCAATAAATAATATAAGCTACCCTATAGCTATTTACACTAGTCAAATGCCTAACATGCATCACAATTAATTAATAATCACTAATCTACTCTAATCTAAAAACATAATCCTACTTAATTAACACTAATCAACCCTTAAGCATAATTAGCAAACTAAGCAAGGATTAGTGAGCTAAACTCACTTGTTTAGCGCGCGAGTTGAATCAAACTGACGGGGACGACGCGGGGTCGTTTCTTCCCAAAGCGAGCCTCGGGTTCGAGGCCCGAGAACACTCCAAAAGCGGGCCTAGAAGTTGCTGGAAACCCACTATCAAAACTTGCTGACCTTGGCTAGAAATTGAAGAAAAACCACTTGGTTACGGTGGGACTTGCTCGGGTATGAAAGATTGGACCAAACCGGGCCTAGAGGATGACTTACGGGGTTCAAACAAGCTCAAAACAACCTTGGCTAAGCTTCCACAGAGCTGAACAGCAGCTGGACAGCAAACTGGGCAAGAGAAAGGCAGCCATGGGGGACGGCGGTGCGAGGCCAGACGAGCGCACGCACGAGGGCAAGGGTAGCCAATCCGGCGTGGCGTCGGGTGGCTACCGAGGCTGTTGCTCTCTCCTCGTTGTGCTGGTGGCGTACAAAAACAAGAGGGAGAGGAGAGGGATGACCGGCCAAGAAGGTGAGAGAGAGAGAGAGAGAGAGAGAGAGAGAGAGAGAGAGAGATAGATAAGGGCCCCATTAGCTTATTCTTTCACATTTTTGTTTCCCAAAGGCGTGCCCATCAAGCCAACATCCCTTGGCTGGTATTCTTCCACCAAAACACTTCTAGAAGGTAAGTTGAAGGAGTCCAAAAGTGGTGGTGGATGGGGCCTACGAATTTGTTAGCCACTTCCTCCAATTGGACGCCAATTCTTCTCTAATTCTATCTCACATGGCCTCAATAAATTCAATTAGTACCTCAATATCTCCATTGACATTTTTCCTCACCCCATGATCCATGTTGCATCTCAAATTTGCAACAAAAAATAATCCTCGGCCTTGTTCGAACAAAAATGATCATAAACCAACTTTTACCCAAAAAATCTTGGTTGTCAGAAAAATCTTCTGAGACTGAGTCGACACTCCTAAAATTTATTGTGACATGACTGAATCTTCAATTTATGAAATCGGACTCAAATGGGCAATTAATTTCCAATCGGCGTGTTTTTAGCATGACCTAGGCTACTAGGTAGTTTTCAGAACTTTTTAGGCTAAATGACCCGTGGTCGATTTTCTTCGAGCCACAATGAACCCACTCGACTCATTGACGACTCTCAGTTGTCATGAAAATCTTGAGTATCCAAATACGGACATAGGGTACCAAAACGATAATAAAATCAAATTAGTGTCGGTCGACAAGAATTTCCCAATTTAGTGGAGTCACCCATGATCGGCCACACATTTCAATCGAACCGACCTATCTCTAATTTTAATTCGATTTTTAACTATGCCATACTGGCCTCTAAAGATGAGCACGATCGAGAAGCCAATTCCTAGTCGAATTCTCAAGTCTATTGCCTTAAAATTCCTTAATGGCTTTCCTAGATAGCCTAGTTATCTCGTGAGTGACCATCTTAGAGAAAAGCATTGTAGTGTCGATGAAATGCCCAACTTATGCAATCAAAATCAGGACCTAAAAATCAGGATGTCACAATGATTCAAGCTGCTACTGGAATTTGGTACTCCCGTTCCTCGCATTACGTGGTTGTCGTCGATGGAGCTGACTCGGAAGGAGAGATGAAGAGTCACCAAGCTACTATTGATTACATATACCGTCAAGTAGAACCTGAGCGCAAGGTTTAGTTGCCTGATATTCTCGAGCCTCAAGGCTTTCGGCGAGCTCATATTAAGGAGCAAGAGTACAATGCCTTGATCGATAAGGAACGCTTGGCCCATGATAACAAGCGTCTCCGCACGATCCCACCTAGTCCTTAGGTTTCCATTTCATATTCTTTTCTTGTAAAGGGATTTCCTTTTTGTTTCCCTCCTTTCTATCGAGGTTTCCCTATATTCATTTCCATATCACATGTAAGCTTCATGAAAGCAAGGTTTTGTTTCCCTTGTAATTGTTCGATGAAATGAATAAAATTCATGAACCTTTTCATGTAATTTTTAGAAAAGGGGCATTCTAATTAAATATTTGTCGTCGTTCCTTTTCAATTATATAATTTATTTTGAAGAAATTTTGATAAGAGGATGTTATATGATACTGGGATCATATACACTTCTTATCATTCTTTCATCACAAGAAAATATAAAATTGACCAGGATTTGTATTTTAACGATTTCTTTTAACTTGTACTAATTTGAGTCATCTTCTTTTACAGAAGTTGTGAAAAACGGCTGAAGAACGGTCTATCACACATACTCACCGCCAAACAAGGATGGAGAATGAAGATACCCGTATCCGTGTTATTAGCATGGAGAGCCAAATGGCGTAGATGATGGCACTGTTAGCTGATCTCTCCAACCATGTCAATAACTTAACTTCTGTAGTTCCTGCTTCTCCTACCATGAATCCTCCTACCGTGCCCTCTAAAGTGCCGGTAGCAAAATCCGTGGGAAAAGGGCCTACTGAGAGGTTCCTATTGCAATCCCAACAATTATTGATTTAGAGCCTCCATCTAAGGAGACACCAACTCCATACATTCATGAGGAAAGTTCAAGACGCCTCGCAAAGATTGAGGAATGCCTTTGCATGCTACAAGGCTATCAACTGCAAGGGTTCGATAAGTTGTCGCCCTTCGCCAAGGTTAAAGTTCTTGAATTCTACGAGGAACCTGAGTTTCCATGGAAATATGACGGCATCGGATGCCCTAAGACCCACTTTAAGTACTATTTGGGCAAGATGGCCCATTACTCAGATAATCCTCCGCTCTTGATTAATTCCTTTCAAGATAGCTTGGTTGGTCTTGCGTTGACGTGGTTTATAGAGTTGGACTTGGAGAAGATCCATACTTGGGAGGATCTCACCAATGAATTCTTCCAACAGTATAAGTTCAACACTGAAATCGCTCCGACTCGAGAGGAATTAGTTCGGGTTGAGAAAAGGAGAATTGAAACATTTAGAGCTTATGCTCAAAGATGGAGAACTACAGCGTCTCAAGTAAAGCCACCATTGTCTAAGAAGGAGGCTATGAAATTACTGCTTCAAGCCATGCCTCGGGATTTCTTCGAGAGAATGTACAACCACACCTATATTCACTTTGCCGCATTCGTGGAGTTAGGTGAACGCATTGAGGGAATCATGTGCGAAGGAAGGTTCACCAAGAACATGTATCGTTGATATGGCCCGAAGAGAGATAAGGAATCGACTGTGGAGATTGCTTATATACAAAATTCATCTTCTCATGAGCCATATAATCCTCAAGCTCATAAACCTGCCATGGAGGTAGGGGGTTCTTCCCTAAACTTTGAGCGCAAAGGAAAAGCCCCTCAAAGGCAATTTACTCTATTGCCTAGACCGATGTCTCAACTACTTCCAATGCTAATCGAAAGTCATCTTGTGGCAAGAGAGATCCCAAGAGATCATCCGCCAAAGTTTGCTGGGTTCAACCTTAATGAGATGTGTGAGTATCACATGGGAGAGAAAGGTCATCATGTGGACAACTGTTTGGTGCTCCGCTCTAAGATCCAGAATTTGCTGGATAAAAAGCTACTCACCTTTAAAGACTCAGAGCCAAATGTCCAACAAAACCCCCCTCCAAAACATTCTGAAGATGCCAACATAATTTATGGGGATGACGACAAGCATATACTCCTGATGGATATCCAAAAGTTGGAACAGATCACGCATTTGATGATTGCCAGCTGAAAGGTGACATCACTTGCGATGAGAAGATAGCTTGCTTAGCGAAGCTAGCTAAGCACAGGGACGACTTCGTGGCTATGATTGAGCCAATTTTGATTGATCTAACTGAGAAAATTCCCCATTGGGCTGATACAACTGACAAGGGCATCATCGAAGTCAGCTCCTTGATTGATAATTTTGGAGCCATGAAGATCTCAAGTGTGGGTTTTGGACCCATTGTGATTAAATTGCTACCAAAAGTTGGTGAATGTTCCAATACTAAGGTGACTCCCACTTATGACACTAAAGTGGTCCCTTGGAACTATAATACAAATGAAATCGACGCTGTCACCCGATCGGGTCGAATTTACCCACCACGTGAAGGCCATAACTAAGGAGGAAGCTAAACAACTCCTCAAAACACTCAAGACAAGTTAGGCAGAAGTGATAGACCAATTATGCAAGATGCCTGCACAGATTTCCATAATGGAGTGTTTCAAGACCTTTTAAAAGCATAGAAATGCTCTCCTCAAAATTTTGAACGAAGTCCATGTGCCTGAGACCATTGGAGAACTACAATTGGAGAAGTTTGTTGGAGCTATACTTCTTAGAGATCATATTACTTTCTCTAAGGAATACTTCCCTCCTGAGGGCCAAACACACACTAAGGCATTATATGTGTCCGCTCAACATTTTGGGACTACGATTTCATGGGTCCTAGTCGATAATGGTTCTACCTTGAACATTTACCCTTTGTCCACCCTTCGTCAATTGGGGATAGGAATGGAAAATGTCACCGCTCCAAAAATTCCCGTCCGAGCCTTTGACGGGATGAGAAAATAAACAATAGGGGAAATCGACTCACCATTGACGATTGGCCCAATTACCATTACTCAAAAGTTTCAAGTACTTGATATTCTAAGTAACTTTAGCCTGCTATTGGGACGGCCGTGGATCCATGTGGTAGGAATCATTCCTTCCAGTTTGATAAAGCTAGTAAGAACACCTAGAAGGCGGGTGAATGGGTGTTAAAGAAGTTTTTGCAAGACTTAACAACTTAATTTGTCTTTTATGAAAATAGTAGACTAAAGATGTAAAAGACTGTAAACAGTTATATAAGACTACGAATTAAAGTAAAGAATTTAGGGAAAGAGAATTGAAACATAAGGTTTATAGTGGTTCGGTTTAGACCAAACCTATGTCCACTCTCCCGCACTGACAGCCCATTGGCTATATTCTACTAAGAACCAAAAGAGATTTTACAATCTCACGTCCTTGATTCCACAATGTAGAGACTCTACTACACTTCCTCAAGGTCTCACAAGTATTTAATATCTCTTTTGAGTGCAATTTAAGCTCGACAATTTGAAATGGCAAAGAACTAAGAATTTCAGACTTTGAAATTTGTCTTTCACGCACACACTCGAATAACTTGAGCGTCCTTCTTATATGCTCCTCCATGCCATTATAACTATTGGCACCTTCCAAAGGAGTTCTTCCAATCTACCCATTAGACAGAATCAATTAGGAAGATCTCGAGTTATTTAAGGAATGTGATGATAGCCTACCGATCCTGCTCGCCCATACAATCAGGATCTAGGTTTCCATAAGTAGAACCTTCCAAGTATACTTCACCAATCAATAGATTTAATTATTCAAATTAATTCAATAAGAATAATTGAGCAAGAGATGCTATCTATAGCCATGAGATCTCCTTCAACTGTACGAATCAAATCCTTAAAGATATACTTGCATCTAGATAAGTCTTCTTCATCGGATAAATCTTTTATTTGTCATTTTGGAAACTATCAGTGAGGGTAGACTTTAAATCTTGAGTTTGGAGGTTTTCAAACTTTGATGATAGAGTCTACAAGTCTTCAAATTAGATTGATGGAAACGTTCTGTCAACTTCAAAATAGATAAAGAATTTTTCTCCAACAATCTCCCCCTTTTTGATTGTGACAAAACTTTCCCACAGGTTTAGACACTTTGACCTGCAAAACAACACTTAAGCAAACCAAGAGATTAGGATAAGGATAGTAGCGATTCTGCAACCATAGAAAACGTGTTAGTCCTGTAAGAGTAACTATCTTTACCATAATCAATAACATAGCTTAAGTTACTTGCAAGCATCATCATCAGTCCAAAATAATCCACACCACATCCAAACAAAAGATAAGTCAAGTCCAAAAATTCAAAAACAAAATCAATCCAAAAACAAAATCAAATATGCATCAACATCTCCCGCTTTTTGTCAACAGCAAAAAGTGGAGAACAAACAAGAGAGTTTGTTGAAAATAGAGTCAGAATCATGGCTGTTTTGGAAGGTGAACAAGCTCGAATTCTCCCATGGAGTTCACTGTCTTCTCAAGCCTTTCAAAACTCTGCTTCAGTGACTAGAAATCTGCATCCTGCACTGATGATTGCACTTGATTCCTCAAGGCATTTAACTGATCATGCAAAGACACTGAAGTAGCCATGAAAGCATTTTTAAGATCCTACGTCTCATATTCCATAGCATACTGCTGCTTCCTTACATCCAATAGAATCTCTAACAGCCTCGAAAAGTTTGCTGTTTGTTTTGTCACAACACTAGGTCCAGCTGAGTCAATTCCAGGGATTTTGAGAATGGATGGAACTTTGGCAAATTGTCCACCATGACTATCTCTAGGTAATGTGAAGCATATACATCTTCTGGATCTGCGGCGGAGCGACTTACATCACTAGTAAATAAAGGTCAAGAAGTACATTTTTGTTTAGCAGCTCCCCCTATTTGTTTGCTTTTAAGAGGAGTAGAAACAACTTCTTCAACTGCAACTTCAACTTCAGAGTGATGTTTAGCAATGCCAAGTGCTCCAACAATCCAAGTTTCAGCCATTTCAGATTCACTGGACAAAGAGATAGCCAAAGTTGGCTCAAAAGAGTCATCTTGACCCCGATCTCTTTCTCTTCTTCTCTCTCTTCTCTTCTTTCCTCTGTCCTTCTCTGTTCTTCAACTTCCTTCTCTGTTTCTCCTTCTGCTGGCTCTTCTTGAGTCTCTTAAAAGCTAACAAAACTCTTCAAATTTCTTAAGGCTGAAAGAGTCAATTCATCCTCATCCTCTTCATCCTGCAAGATGAGAATTCTTTTCTTCTTTACTGGAGCAACCATAGGCTTCTTGCCTTTTCTCTTCACTACAGCAGAGTCTTGTTTTGCTTTGACGGGAGACTTCTCCTTCATATGCTCCAACACCTTGTTCAACTCTTTCAAACGCATCTTTGTGACCATTTTAAAACTGATCACCATTGGGGAAATAGTCGACGAACATAAAGGTGCAGAGATGTGAATTTTAAAATGTCTAAAGAAACTCGTGATAAGAAGCAAGATGTTAGAAGCATTCATCCTCAAGTAGCAAATCTTGCCTTCAATATCCCTATCTTTCACCAACGATAGAGTAGCATGAGCAATAGACACGCTAATTGGTTGGAAAATCATTCTTTCCACCCCAATTATGTTAGCCAACATGTCCATATTCACAAAGAAGTCCTTATCTCTCACTGTGAAAGAAAAGCTGTTTGCATCCACAAAAGATAAGTTCGAGTAAAAGTAAGTCGTAAGTTCAGGATGAGCAACAGTGGATTCTGAACAAAAGTGCTCTGATTACAGTAGAGCAAGCTTCTCTTGCAGATTGACTTTTATCAAATCATGGAAATCAAAATCGACGTTCCTATGGTGCATAACCCCTCTCTTCAGCAGATTCAAATAAACCCTCTTCTGGTTCTTTGAGCTAAACAGATTAGAACCATCAGCAATATTTGTAGCCACTCTCGTTCTAGGCTGAAAATGAGTAAACATCCTTTCATCGTCGTCCAGACTTTGAGGTTGATTTGCAGTACCACAAAAAGGGTCACTCAGAAAATTTGCGAAAGTCTTTTCAGTTGTTCCTCTCTCTACAACTCCTAACCTTTCCTACTCCCGCAAGAACAAGGTTTCATTCTTGTATCCTCTATCTCTAAAAAATTCATCGATCAAAGACATCGGTGTTTCTCCTTTCTTTAAATTAGAGTAAAGTTTGAAAGCAACCTTGGGAGTAAGTGTTCTTATAGGTTCAGCCTCTTCTATAACTTCTTCGTTTGGTTGATTCAGTAGAGGAGGCTGACGCTGCTGAGAAGGTTGTTGCTGATTCGGATGTAGTGGTGGAGAAGAATCTTCTTCCTCAGTCAAGTCAAAATGCATAAGACCCTCGGGCATATGTCATGGTCCCCTGCTTGCAATCCTTGAAGATTTTCTTGAAGACATTGTCGCTTCAAGGGAGAGATTCTCAAGCTTGCTCGAAAAAGGTGAAAACTTTTGAACAAATCGAGAGTGAAAGTGAAAGCAAGTAGGAATTTTCTATTCTAGGGTTTCAATGTAAAAACGAAGAAGACGAATCTCAACTGTTTATAAAACAAGTGAAGCGAGGTAATTGAAAGGACATAAAAGGAAAAATAAAAATACCTTTTCAAAAAATTAACTTCCTTTTCGAAAATAAATTTATTTTCAAAATTGATAACTACCTTTTTGAAAAAGAAAAACTTAGAAAGATAATTTCAATCAATTAGCAATTAATAAGTAACCATACCTTTTTTAAAATACTGGAATAAAAATAACTTATAGTCGTAACTCTTGGTGTTCTGAGTCTAAATAACTTCAGACTTTACCTCTGAGTCTTGAGCACTTTCAGACTTTACTGGATAAAAGAGACAATGTTCAGTCTGGTGCGAATAGACTAAAATAGGCTTTTCTTCAGAGGCTTTGTAAATATGTCCGCTAGTTGATTCTTTGAATCATAACTTCTCCATTTTGAACATGATCTCTAATAAAGTGATGTTGAATCTCTATAGGCTTTGCTCTTCAATGAAGAATTGGATTCTTTATGAGATTAATCGCGCTAGTGTTATCACATTTGATCTTAGTGCATGAGTCGTCGATTCCAAAGTCTCTCAGTTGTTGTTTTATCCGTAAGATTTGAGAACAACAACTTCCAAGAGCCACATACTTTGCTTTTACTGTTAAAAGAGCTATAGTGCTTTGCTTCCTTGAGAACCAAGATACTGTCTTGTTTCCTAGCAATTGGCATGTACCAGATGTGCTCTTTCTATCAACCCTACAACCTACTAAGTCTGCATATGAGTATCTAAGAAGAGTAAAGTCTCATTCTTTGGGATACCAAAGACCTAAATTTGAGGTAGTTGCAATGTATTTGATGATGCATTTTGCGGCACTTAAATGAGACTCTTTTGGATCAAATTGAAATCTAGCACAAATAAAAACACTAAACAAAATGTCAGGTCTAGAAACAGTAAGATAAAGAAGTGAACCAATAATACTTCTATAAAGCTTCTGGTCAAATTTCTTTCCTCCTTCATCTTTATCCAGCTTCGAAAAACTAGACATTGGTATCTCAGTCTTTTTGCAATTTTCCAATCCGAACTTTTTAACAAGTTCTTTCGCATATTTTTCTTGGTGAATGAAAATTCCTTTCTTCAATTGTTTTACTTGTAGTCCAAGAAAGAAGGATAGTTCACCCATCATACTCATCTCAAATTCATCCTGCATAGACTTAGAAAACTTCTTGCATAGATTTTCGTTAGGTGATCCAAATATAATATCAACATAAATTTGAACAAGTAGAAAGTTTTTACCTTCCCTTTTAATAAATAAGGTAGTATCCACTTTTCCTTTGACAAAATTATTTTGCATTAAAAAACTACTTAACCTATCATACCAAGCTCGATGAGCTTGCTTTAATCCATATAGAGCTTTTTTCAGTCTGAATACTGAGTCTGGTCTCTTTGGATCTTCAAATCCAGGAGGTTGTTCCACATAGACTTTTTCTTGATTAAATCCATTGAGCAATGCACTCTTGACGTCCATTTGGAATAACCTGGAATTTTTATAATAGGCAAAAGCAAGTAATAATCTAATTGCTTCTAATCTAGCTACTAGTGCGTAGGTTTCATCATAATATATCCCTTCTTCTTGCGTATATCCTTTGGTCACAAGTCTTGCTTTGTTCCTGATCACTTTTCCTTTTTCATCCAACTTGTTCCTGAAAACCCAATTAGCTCCAATAATGGATTTACCTTTTGGTTTAAGAGTTAATTCCCATACATCGTTAATGCTAAATTGTCTGAGTTCTTCTCGCATTGCTTCAATCCAATTTTCGTCAGCTAGAGCTTCTTTTATGCTCTTGGGTTCTATTTCAGGAATAAGTATCACGGTGCTAGACTCTTCTTGCTTTTTGGATTTGGTACGAATCCCTTCATCAATGTTACCGTTGATAAGTTCTTTGGGATAACTAGACTTATGCTTCCAATTGCTTGTTGGTCTGGCATAATGTTGTTCTTCTACTTCAGTTGATTCTTCAACTTCTGTTTATTGATTTTCAGAGATCTAAGCTGCTTCAGGGGGGTAGACTTTGTAGAGATTGGAGCAAATTTAGATTCTTCAGGATGAGTCGAATCGAGTTGATTACGCAAAGAGTCTTGGTATTTGACATTCATAGATTTTTTCATAGACTGAGTCTTTTATTGAATATTCTGTAAGCTTTACTAGTGGTTGAATATCTAAGGAAGATTCCTTCATCTGATTTCTTTTCAAACTTACCGGTTTGATCATTTGCAATTTTCAAAACAAAACATTTGCAATCAAATATATGAAAGTAAGAAACGGTTGGCTTCTTTCATTTGAATAACTCATAAGGAGTTTTCTTCAGAATATGCCTTAAAAAGACTCTGTTAATAATATAACATACTATAGAAACTACTTCAGCCCAAAAATGAGAGGAAATACTACTTTCTATTGAAAGAGTTCTTGCCATCTCCTACAAAAATGTATTTTTTCTTTCCATAACTCCATTCTATTCTGGAGTATATGGAGATGAGAAAACATGCTGAATACTTGATTCATTACAAAATTTTGCAAAGTCTTGATTTACAAACTCACCTCCATAGTCTGTTCGTATGCTTGAAATAGCATACCTTTCTCATTCTAAACTTTCTTGGCAAATTTTGAAAAGTAAGAAAAGGTTTTAGACTTACTTACCAGAAAGTGAACCCAAGTGAATCGTGAATAATCATCAACGATTACTAAACAATATATCTTTCCGCCTATGCTTTTAGTTTTAGTTGGCCCAAAGAGATCCATATGCAGAAGTTGCAAAACACGATTAGTAGAAACCTGATTTATTGGTGTAAAAGAACTTCTAACATGTTTTTCCAATACACATGGTGTGTATAAGTCAGATTTTTGAAACTACAAGTTGGGTAGCCCTCGAACAAGGTTCTTAGAAGAGATCTTAGCAATCTGCTTCATATTGACATAGATAAGCTTTCGATGCCAAAGATTTGCATTATCTTGAATTGAAATTAAACATTGAGACTTTTTTGGTTTTATGTCCACAAGATAGATGTTCCCATGTCTTCATCTAGTAAAAAATTGTGAAAGATCTTTACTAGTTCCTGAACATATTCCTTCTTGAAAATTGATCTTGAATCTAGTGTCGCACAATTGGCTAATGCTGAGCAAATTGTAATTGAGTCCGTCCACCAAGGAAACATTGTTGATTGTGAGACTTCCAATTTTTACAGTTCCATACCCAACGATTCTTCCTTTGATGTTTCCGCCAAAAGAGACTTTCCCACCATTTATTTGCATAATTTTATAAAACAACTTGAATCTCCAGTCATATGCCTTGAACAGCCACAATCCAAATACCATTTAACATTTTTCTTGATAGTGACCTATAATTAAAAAAGAAACTCAAACTTTCTTTAGTATCCACATTTTCTTGGGTCTAGTGAAGTTAGTGCAATAAGCAGTCTTTCCCATTCCTTATTAATAGGTCTCCAAACCATAGGACATTCTTTCTCAAAGTGTTTTGAGCTGTTGTACTTAGAACATTTGAGAGCACTTTGCCCAACAGGTTTTACAAAGACTTTTTCAAAATGATTTCCGTAAAAAGTTTGTGTAGGCCTTTGTTTGATTCTTTCTTTCACTTTTGGAAAATCAATTAGAGGAATAATTTCAAAAGTCATTCCCAAGCCTGATTTATTAAAGTAGGGTCTTTGTACTAAAAGAATTTATTCAAACTTCTCAGATCCTATTGAAAACCTTTTTGAAATATTTGAAATGTCATTTTTCAAAAAAGTGTTTTCTTTTGAAAGAGAGTCTGCATTTTCTTTTAAAGTAACAACACTTTTATCTAAGTTTTCAAACTTTTTTTCTATAAAATTTCTTGTTGCTTCAGTATAGAATTCTGCCTTTTTAGCTTGGAAATCCTCTTGAGAGAGGTTTTGAGACTAAGACAAATTTCATCAATGTCTTTCGACACTTTAGTAGGGATTTTTAAGTTACTTACCTCGATTTCACTATCTAAGTTTGAATCTATATCTATTTCGGAGTCTGAGTCTGATTTTGATTTTGCCATTAGACAAATATTGGCATATTCTTTGTCACTTTCTTCGCATTCAGTATCACTTCATGTCTCTACCTTAAGAGCCTTCATGTATTTCTCAGCTTTTCCTTTCTTTTTCTTCAACATGGGACAGTTGGGTCTGATGTGTCCCTTTTTATTGCATTCAAAACAGATCAAATCTTTATTGGCTTCATCATCCTTAGTTGATTTGTTTTGAAACTTTTGAGTTCTTTGTTTCTTCCAATTAAATCTTCTTCCCTTTTTGTTCAGTTTCCTGAACCTCTTTATCATAAAAGCTAACTCTTCATCATCCATATCATTTTCAGAATCTGTAACATCAGAATCATCATTAGATCTCAAAGTAATCGACTTCTTACCTTTGGGATCTTCTTTCTCATTGATTTGCTCCACTTCATAAGACTGAAATGTGCCTACCAATTCGTCTACAGAAAGTGGCATGATCATTTGGAATTATCTGTACATAATTCCAGTCTTTGGAGAGTCCGCGTAGCAATTTTTTAACCTTCATGGGTCCTCATATTGGTTGTCCTTGATACTCTAGACCATTTACAATTTCTGTAAAATGACTAAACATGTCATTGATAGATTCTCCTGGCTTCATCTTGAAGGCTTCATACTGTCCGAGTATAATATTAATCCTTATTTCTTTCACTCGATCAGTTCCTTCATACGTAATGTGCAGTCTATCCCAGACTTCTTTGGCTATTTCACAAGAGGATATTCTGTTATACTTAGTAGGAGATAATGCACAATAGAAGGAGTAAATTCCTTTAGCATCAACAGCTTGTCTCTTGGTTATTTCTTCTCGAGTCATCTCGCCAGCATCTACAACTTTTTTTCCCCTTTCTGAAACTGATGTAGCTTTAGGAATAATTCTTTTTTCTACCACATCCAATTCAAGAGGATTTTTCAATTTAGGAATGTCATCATCTTGTTTTCCCATATGCTGTATTCCTTTCCATTGAAATAAGGCGGTCTGGAGTTGCTTTGGCCTTCAAACAAACCTGGAGCCAACATACCAGCCATATATTTTTAACTCAGAAGTAAAAACACTTTAATTGAATGAGCACAGTGGCTCTGATACCAATTAATAAAGCTAGTAAGAACACCTAAAGAGGGGTGAATAGGTGTTAAAGAAGTTTTTGCAAGACTTAACAACTTAATTCATCTTTTATGAAAATAGTAGACTGAAGATATAAAAGACTGTAAACAGTTATATAAGACTGCGAATTAAAGTAAAGAGTTTAGGGAAAGAGAATTGATACACAAGGTTTATAGTGGTTCAGTTTAGACCAAGCCTACGTCCACTCTCCCGCACTGACAGCCCACTAGATGGATTCCACTAAGAACTAAAAGACATTTTACAGTCTCGCGCCCTTAATTCCACAGTGTAGAGACTCTACTACACTTCCTCAATGTCTCACAAGTATTTGATCTCTCTTTTGAGTACAGTTTAAGCTCGACAATTTGAAACGGCAAAGAACTAAGAATTTCAGACTTTGAAATTTTTCTTTCACGCACACACTCGAATAACTTGAGCATCCTACTTATATACTCCTCCATGCCATTATAACCGTTGGCACCTTCCAAGGGGGTTCTTCCAATCTACCCGTTGGACAGAATTAATTAGGAAGATCTCGAGTTATTTAAGGAATGTGATGATAGCCCACCAATCCTGCTCGCCCATACAATTAGGATCTAGGTTTCCATAAGTCGAACCTTCCAACTATACTTTGCCAATCAACAGATCTAATTATTCAAATTGATTTCAATAAGAACAATTGATCATGAGATGCTATCTCCAGCCATGAGATCTCCTTCAACTGTACGAACCAAATCCTTAAAGATATACTTGCATATGGATAAGTCTTCTTCATCAAATAAATATTTTCTTCATCGGTCTGGAAACTATCAGTGAGGGTAGACTTTAAATATTGAGTCTGGAGGTCTTCAAACTTTGACGATAAAGTCTGCAAATCTTCAGACTAGATTGATGGAAATGTTTTGTCAACTTCAAAACAGATAAGGAAATTTTCTCCAACACAGTCTTCATCAGATGATGAAACTTCCCATTGATGGAAAGATTGTGACTATCCAATGTGAAAGAGATGTGGAGACTTTCCATAACACTACCATACCTTTCATTGAGCCTAAGGTCAAGGGAGAGTCGAGCTATCACTCGTTTGAGATGGTGTCTGTCACCCCTGTGCCTGTTGGGTCGATCATCAGGAAGCCTCAGTTCTCAGAGGCCTCCTTGATGTCAAGTAAAGAACTGCTCAAGAATGGTTTTACCATTGGGAAAGGTTTGGGTAAGCTCGCCCAAGGTATGCCAAATCCCATTAAGGTGATCAAAATCAACAAGCATGAAGGCCTGGGTTATTAGGGCAACCGTAAGGGTCAAGGTAATCATAAAGACCTAAACATCAAAGGTAAGAGCTACCAACGTCTCTTGCCTCCACCTTTGAGGGATTTCTTTCCTGGTCCACCGAAGTTCTTGCAAGAAGAAGAGGCCAATATCTACCACTTTGCTAATTTGTTTGAAGATGATTTGATTGACACTATTGGTGAAGATGAAGAGCCTATAGTTCCCACTGTGTAAGGGATGTTTCTCGTTCTTGCATTTAATTTTAGTCGTATTCCATTCATTTCTCCCTTACGAGGGAATTCCGTTCATTTCTCCCCTACGAGTGAATTCCATTCATTTCATTCGTTTGTGTTTGTAATAATCTGTATCATAAACTTTATGGATCCAAGATGATGCTTTGAGGCCTGAGCCTCCACACAATCTATAATTTCAAAATGTTTTAGTGGAAGGATGATGTCCAATGGCATGAGGGTTAGTTCCCAATAAATTTCTTCAAAAACTCGAATTTGAAAACAAATTTTTCATGACATTTACATACATTGCATTCATTTATATGTATACATACTAACCATTTTTTGATTGCATCTCAGGCACTACATTTCACATCATGATAGTCATTTGCATGGCTCAGATTCACGTTCAAAAGATTTTGACGAACCCAATTATTCCAACTTAGAGAATGAGGATGATCGTCGAGTTATTGAAAAGGAATGGCTCAGACATGAAGAGTCGAAACCTCCTACCACCAAATAGCCAATCACTATGAATTTAGGAGATTCAGATAACCCTAAAGAAACCAAGATTAGGGTAGGTCTCTCTCAAGTAGATGCCAATAGATTAATTGGACTTTTGAAAGAATACCACGATTTTTTGCTTGGTCATATGTCGATACGCCAGGTTTAGACCCTGAGATCGTGGAACATGCATTACCACTTGATCCTAATATTCTACTGAAGAAGCAGAAGCTCAAAAGGACAAAACTTGAATTGTCGAAAAAGATTGAAGAATAAATCATGAAGCTCTTAAATGTTGGTTTCATTGAAGTCACCCATTATGCTGATTGGATTGCTAATATAGTCCCTGTTATGAAGAAGGATGGACGAGTCTAAGTATGTGTTGATTACCATGATTTAAATAAGGCAAACCCCAAGGATGATTTTCCTCTACCGCACATTGATGTCTTAGTTGATAGTACTACTTGATTTGAATTGTTCTCCTTCATGGATGGATTTTCCGGTTATAATCAAATTCGGATGAAAGAGGAAGACAAGACTAAAACTTCATTCATCACCCCATGGGGAACATTTTGCTACAAAGTTATGCCCTTTGGCTTAAAGAATGCAAAGGCAACATATCAAAGAGCCATGGTAACACTATTCCATGACATGATGCATAAAGAGATTGAAGTTTATGTTGATGACAAGATTGCAAACTCAAGACAAGGTGAAGATCATGTTGAATTCTTAAGAAAACTATTTGATCAACTGAGGAAATTCAAGTTGAAGCTTAACCCCACAAAGTGCATATTTGGGGCAAAGTCTGGGAAGCTTATGGGATTTATGGTTAGTAACAAGGGTATCGAAATAGATCCCTCTAAAGTGAAGGCCATATGCGACTTGAAACCTCCTTCTAATGTTAAGGAAGTCCAAAGCATACTGGGAAGATTGAATTATGTTGCAAGATTTATCTCTCAATTGTCAGAAACCGCTAAGCCATTCTTCAAGCTATTAAAAAAGAACGCCAAGGTCAACTGGGATGAAGATTGTCAGAAATCATTTGAAGAACTTAAGTGATATCTTTCGCAATCTCCTATACTCGTACCGCCTATCTAAGGTGTGCCTCTGATCTTGTATCTCACCATTCACGAAGAGTCTTTAGGAGCCATGTTAGCACAAAAAGGACCAAGGGATGGAATAGAACGTGCCATATACAACCTTAGTAAGAAGTTTACTACTTTCGAGATTCGATATCCTGAAGTGGAAAAGACCTGTGTAGCTTTGATTAGGGTTTTACACCGATTAAGGCAATACACTCTACACCACCGCATCCTTCTGGTGACTGAGAATGACCTGATTAAATATCTTTTTGAGAAGCCTGCATTGGTTAGGAGGCTCGCTAAATGGCAAATATTACTCTCTGAGTTTGATATTCAAAGCATGTCACAAAAGTCTGTCAAAGGGCGAGTCATAGCTGATATGTTAGCTAAAATCCTGGGAAATCTAATGATTGGGATGAAATCGATGAACGGATTTATTTGGTCTCACTTGACAAGTGGACCATGTATTTTGATGGTGCAATTAACCTTTCTGGTTCTAGCACTAGGGTAGTTTTAATATCTCCAAAAGGTCAACATTATCCAGTAGTTGCAAAGTTGGTATTCCCTTGTACCAACAATATTTTTGAATATGAAACTTGCATCCTTGGTTTGCAATTAGCCATCGATATGAAAGTTAGAAAGCTTCAAGTTTATGGTGATTCTGCACTCATCATTCTCCAGACGGAAGGTGAATGGCAAACGCGGGATGTAAAATTGATTCCTTACCACGAATATCTCAAAGACTTGGTCAAGGAATTTGATGAGATCTCTTTTGATTATCTGCCAAGATCACTAAATCAATTTGCTGATGCCCTGGCGACTTCATCTTCAATGTTATAGGTAACTGATGGCTTGAGTGTTGATCCTTTGCAAATCAACGTCTTGAAGAAGCCTCCTTATTGTTTGATGATTGAAGAAGAACATGATGGTCAACCCTGGTATTATGACATCATGAATTACCTATGAGAAGGAAAATTTCCCCAAGGGAGTCAAGCCAATGATCGAAAATACTTGATGAAGCTGACATCCAAATTCTTCCTCAGTGGAGGAGCCCTTTATAAAAGGTCTTTCAATTTAGTTTTACTAAAGTGCGTGGACACACAAGAAGCTAAACTCCTGATGGAAGAAATACATGAAGGAGAGTGTGGCCCACATATGAACAATTATCTCTTAGCTAGAAAAATCATGAGTCTTGGTTTCTATTGGTTGACCATGGAATTTGATTGTATTCAGCATGTGAGATGCTGTCATCAATGCCAAGTCTATGGAGACAAAATCAAATGTCTGAGTCCTGGCCTTTTTCAATGTGGGGCATTGACATCATCGGACCAATTAATCCTAAAGCATCGAATGGACACCATTTTATCTTAGTAGCCATCGATTACTTCACCAAATGGATTGAAGCTAGTTCTTATGCCCATGTTACTGCAAAGAGCATGGCAAAGTTCATCCGTCGTGATATCATCGCTCTATATGGAGTTCCTGAAGCAATCATCACAAACAATGGATCAAACTCGAATAATAAGGTGGTAGATGAATTGCTTGGAGAATTCCATATTCACCATTTGAATTCTTCTCCCTTACCACCCACGAATGAATGGAGATGTGTAAGCAGCAAATAAGAGCATCAAGAAGATTTTAGCCAAAATAGTGGAAAATTATCGTGATTGGCATGATCGGTTGCAATATGCTTTGTTTGCTTATCAAACTTTAATTCACACTTCAACTAGGGCAACACCATTCTCATTGGTTTATGGGATGGAAGCTATAATACCCGTGGAAGTGGAAATCCCTTCACTGAGGGTGCTTTCTCAAATCAAGCTCTCTAAAGCTAAATGGGTTCAACAAAGATTTGAACAACTTAATATGATTGATGAAAAGCAGGTAAAAGCCTTATGCCATGGACAAAGCTATTAGAAGCAAGTAGCTAGGTTGTTCAACTGCAAGGTTAGGCCAAGACATTTCAAGATTAACGATCTTGTCTTGAGAAAGGTCTTACCTATCATTCCAAATCCTCGTGGGTAGTTTATCCCAAACTATGAACGTCCATATATTGTAAGAAAAGTGCTACCTGGTGAGGCACTAATTCTTATAGAAATGGATGGTCAAGAATTGTCAAGACCTGTAAATGTTGATGTTGTCAAGAAATATTATCCATGAATAAAGTGAAAGGCCTTCGAGTCACTTTTGGATTAAATCCAAGCCACTTTAGGATGTTTGCATCATGCATTTCATGCATACATATTGCATATACATGTTTGTTCATTTTGTAGGATCTCTGACGAAGATTCTATCCATCCGCAATAGATTCATCTCAGAAATGCAAAACTTTCAAAAAGTGCCAAACTTCTTTAGAACTTAGAAGTGACCCTATCCTTTAGAATGCAAAAAGAGTTAGTTAGAACTCTAGAAGTGAACCCCTGTGCTGAGCAAAGCCTGTTAAGTCTATAAACTTTATTCAACCTTATTTCCAAGAGTCTCCTCAGTAGTGTCAAGGAAACTTGTCCTTTCAAACAAAATTTCATTACATTTTCATTCCCTAAGGAGTTGAATTTAACCAAAGTGTGCTTTGGAAAACCTAAAAATGATTGGTAAATATGCCAAGTGGTAATGCCTAAAATGATGAGAGACAACCCCTTTACCAAACATGTCCTTATACACTTCTTGAGAGAATTGAGTGAAAAGAACCATGTCTGAGGACATAGGGTTCATTCACAATGAATACATGGTTCGATATGATAAAGGCATTCTCATTTCTCAATCCCAAACACTATTGATATGTGGCACCCCCGAAACGGCCCCCGATCCGTTTGGGTTGTCACAGTTTGCTTACCTTTCACTTGTCCTAATAACATGTCACTCTAATACCATTGAATTATAGTGGGTCCATATATCCTAGGAGATTATAATTTTTCTTTCAATTGGTCCCAGTGCAGTTCATATAACGGAAGCATATTCGACATCTCCCTAACCCATACTCAAACTAAATAATACAATGCAATGCACACCAACTACATATATATATATAAACACATTAGAGCCGAAACACTTTTATTTACATAGCTTGATCGGACATCAAGAGTCGGTACATCAAAAGGCCAAGGCTTTACTAAGCTCGGCTATAACCCAAAAGTACCCGACCCCACATCAGTCATGTACACCGATCCATTATCTAGTGTCGGCTATCCAAAAAGTGTCATGCATTACTAGTCACATGCACAATCACACCCAGCTCGGTGCATCAGCTGGTGGCGGCGGCAGCATCCCCATCGTGATCTCGTTGCGACGAACATGAACAAATAGGAACTCCTAGACTACAGAGCCATCAGGTAGACCCACGTCATGCATAACTAAAACTCGAACACGGATGAACACCAATCCACGAACACCAACACAGGAATGCTCCGAACACTCAACGTCAATGTCGAACGGTAAGCCATAGAAAGTACCACATGTGACTGATAATAGAGGCATCTCTTAATCTGAAATGTTAGTCCCCAAAGAGGTTAGTACAACCACTTAGCAGTAAAAGATTCCTCAAGCTATATCAAACATTACTATTAATATCCAAATTCAAGTATGGTAGACAAAACAGGAAATTTAACAATAGGTATGTATCAAAATCATGAAAACCTTCAATGTAATAACAATGTAGTCCTAATGTGTAGTGCAACATATATATATATATATATAAACACATTAGAGCCGAAACACTTTTATTTACATAGCTTGATCGGACATCAAGAGTCGGTACATCAAAAGGCCAAGGCTTTACTAAGCTCGGCTATAACCCAAAAGTACCCGACCCCACATCAGTCATGTACACCGATCCATTATCTAGTGTCGGCTATCCAAAAAGTGTCATGCATTACTAGTCACATGCACAATCACACCCAGCTCGGTGCATCAGCTGGTGGCGGCGGCAAACATCCCCATCATGATCTCGTTGCGACGAACATGAACAAATAGGAACTCCTAGACTACGAGCCATCAGGTAGACCCATGTCATGCATAACTAAAACTCGAACACGGATGAACACCAATCCACGAACACCAACACGGGAATGCTCCGAACACTCAACGTCAATGTCGAACGGTAAGCCATAGAAAGTACCACATGTGACTGATAATAGAGGCATCTCTTAATCTGAAATGTTAGTCCCCAAAGAGGTTAGTACAACCACTCAGCAGTAAAAGATTCCTCAAGCTATATCAAACATTACTATTAATATCCAAATTCAAGTATGGTAGACAAAACAGGAAATTTAACAATAGGTATGTATCAAAATCATGAAAACCTTCAATGTAATAACAATGTAGTCCTAATGTGTAGTGCAACATATCCAAGATAGACAAATCTCAATCATAGGGTCAAACTGAAACATCACATTCCATTCCATGCCATACACTCAGTCTTATATCCAAACCCACACATACTTATAATGGAATCATTCATTTTATTTTTCAAAAGGTTTCAACCCCGGAGGACCATTGTTTGCATCCCTTCAGCATTTGCACCCCTCCAGGCATCACGAAAGCCTCCGGCATTCAGCCATTTAAGGCCACCAGGCATCGGGAGCGAATCACACCTCCGGGCATCTTGTACCCCACCTGGCATCACGAGGAACCTCGAGGGCCTCCCGTGAAAATGGTTACCTTGGCCATCCGGAATTACGTACTGACAAGCATACCACCGGGCATCCCAAAGCTCCCGGGGAAAATCCTCCAGCATTCAGCCATTTAAGGCCACCGGGCATCCACAAGGCATTGACTCACTCGATCCTTTGGGCATCCCGACTCTCGGGGCGTTGTTGACCCGAGGGTTCAACGGTAACAATTTAGCATTTTAATTTACAAGACATTTTCAAATGCTAAAACAAGACGTCTCATGGACCCTCTATCACATCTCAATATTGCACAAATACCCATAGCCAATACCATTATATCACATAGCCATTCGAAACACCATCACTTTCGGATACTTTTGTGAAAATTCGAGAACAGAATAGCCCGACTTTTACAATGCACATTTCGGGTAAAATTTTTGAAATAAATACTAAATGGACTCAGAAAATTATGAAATTTTGACACGTTATCAATGAGACCTAAAGAAACAAATTTTATGAAGAACACTAAGTCAAATTCCATACATATCGAGAGTAAAAACTTCGGTATTTCTTGCTACAGTTTCTGTAAAATTTCCAGATTTAGCATTTCCGTATAAAAATCATTTCGTCGACCAAGTCTTGTCCATTTATGCTAAATTTTTTATATGTTACTCTTACAGATGTACTCTCCAACTTTCATTATGGATTTGATGTCAAATTTTGGCTAGAAAATTCCAGAAAAATCGAGAAATCACCGGTGGTCACACTCTCTCTCTCTCTCTATCACTCCCTTGCTCACTCCGCCCCTCTCTCTCTCTCTTTTCTTTCTTTCACTCTCATGATTAGCTAGTAATCATTGGATTTGCATGGAGATCAACGGTGAAGCAATGGGGGCAGCGACACTTGCTTAATCCCTCTTGCCACTTGTCAATCTTCATGCAAGGATGATGGGCCTCATTTGGCTGGGCCTTAGTCGACCGATCAAGAGAAAACGTGGGCCGGTTTTGGGTGGTTTTGGGCCTTAAGAAATCAGCCCACACCTTCTCCTAATATCTCACTTTAATCTCCACTTATAATTACATAATCACAAATATTCACATGGCCATAAAATATTGCAACATTAGTCAAGGAAAATACGATTCATAGGGTACACGGCCAAGTATAGAAAATTTCTTATCAATTTATCCTTTAGTACAATCCTTGATCACACATGGACATAGGATACATTTCCAACAAAACAATTGTCCATTAAATGCTCGGCCTTGTTTAATTGTAATCCATTGGCCTAATGGTTATAATATAGTCCGATGGCGCTTCCATCACCTATTCATGGTTTGTAGTGCATCTAGAGATTGCTATGAAATTTTAGGATGCCACATGATATCCTTTGCAAGCCACTTTGAGCCAAATAGGGAGCATTTCCAAAATAACCCTATCAAGAACAACCCCACATTAGGGCAAAATAAGGGGTCTTGGTTGAAAATTATGGAGCAAAAGATTCAGAAAGATTTTATTGCTTTCACTTGCACCAATCTTCTTGTGCTAGTTTCAGGTGATTTCTTATCAAGACTCGAAGCATGCCAAAGTGACAAAAAGCATTTTGTTCACTGCCATAAACACAATTACCCTTTGCTTAGCCAATTTGAACCTTATACATTTCTTTCAAAACCCCAGGTGATGATTTTCTCCCCACACTAGGGCAATGCACATGATTTACCAACAAAATTGAGAATATTAGTCATGTTTGTAAATGCCACTCGAGAGTACTTGATACTCAAATGAGAATGAAAACTATTGGGCATGAAAAAACAGTGTGCCTGGTAAAAGCAAGGCCAATGCCCATGAAAAAAATGCAAAGAAAAGCATAAATGCAAAGAAGAGCAAAATCAATGGTCATGCAAGAAAACCATTCATTGAAAAACAAAAGAAATGCCTTGCAAGAGAAAACATGTATTGCAAGCAATATCATTAGAATAGAGAGCGAAGCTCTCACGTCTCAAGACAAATGATCAAAAGGACTCTTGAGATTGGTTAAATTTCAAGAGTCAAATTTTCGAAAAGTCATGTGATGGTAATGATGCCAAGATAATCACTCATTTTTAACTCTTCGATATTTGAAAATTTTTCAAGCCTTTTTAAGCCTCACCCGAACCAACATTACAGCCCTTATCTGAAGTCTCTTCCGATTGAGATGGTTCGAGTTGAAATGAGAGTATCACATTGGAGCTACCACTAGAAGGAGTGGAAGCAATCCTATCTTATCTTATCTTCAAGGTTCTTGACTTGTAAACCTGATAAAGATATTGATCGACTATTCATTTCTTGGAATCAGAGTGCATACCCTTTGTGTAAGCCCATGCCATCATTACAGTCCCTTCAAAAGACCTTTCGATCAATGAATTGTATTCATTGTGAACGTTTTCGAAAGCCTTAGACATAGGTTGAGTGAGACTTCTCCAGTGAGATTTAAACAATTTTCCCATATCAATGGTTGGGAATAAAAGCCCTTTTTGAGAGTTAGTGTGAAAGACCTCTTTTGATTAGGATATTTCTACCTGGCATATTTAACTTAACCATTAGATGGTTAATTGTCACGCCCTGATCCTCGGGAACGCACACATCCTTCTACTTGGTCGATTTTTGAATGCGATATCCCAGGACTACGTATCGCCGACCCTTTTCATTTTCAATATGCACATGCGGAAGCAATTATGAATCCCTAGACAAAAAAACAATGGGATAGAAAAGCAAGGCCATATTTTTCATATTGAAATTTATAACCACACTTTCATACATAACACAACCCATAGTATACTTCCCAATACTATTTACAACTTTCTAGTCTCACTTTATCTACACATACACAGGGTTCGCAAAAGAGGATGGGACCTCAATCCTCATCCGGTTCGTACTCAGGATCTTCCTAATCCTACTATGATTCTTCTAAATCACTTTCATCCTCTTCAGACTCCTTGTCCTTTTCAGGTTCCTCTTCTACCAGTTCCTCTTCAGCTATTCCCCACTCCTCGTCCTCCTTGGGACCTTCCACTTCTTGTTCCACAATCTCACCTTCCTCTATCTCAAAATTTTCATCCTCTATGGTGTATACAGGAGAGGATGGCTCACCCCTGAGCGCAAGATCTCTGGCATCATCTACGCCTCCGCCATCAGGGTCTGCAATCCCCTCACCAAAAGCTTTCTCCAAGATAGAGTGAGGTATATTTTCTTCAGGGATGGGACCTATCCTTCATCCATCAAAATAGTAGTGATACCAAGACCGATACTCATGGGGCACTAGATCTTCCTTGCTAACATCTATCCACATCGTCGACTCTATCATAACATACTCCAACCCTTCTAGATGAGGATGAATGTGGAAGTGAGTTTCTTTCTCGGTGATGTCCACTAGAATGCCGAATTGCTCTGGAGAAGGGGGAGGTACCGGTGCTGCCATATAGGGGCCTGAAATTGGTTATACAATAACCAATGAGACTACGTCTCAGTGAGTTCTACCCTCCTAAGGCTCGATTAGGAAACCAACATACCGCATGGTTGCCTAAGCACAACACGAGTCAGAAGACTTACCTTGGCATCAGTCCTAACCTACAATTCAAGATTATACACATATGCCTCACATATTGCATCAAACATATGTGAATCGTTGTGGAAAGATCATTCTATGTGGCCTGTTGATGAAGGCTCGGATGGTGCGAATTGTGATTCAAGGCTCGGATGAAGACTTACCTTGGCATCAGTCCTAACCTGCAATTCAAGGCTCGGATGGTGCGAATTGCGAACCTCGACCTCCAATCAAACCAGTGATTGGCAACCTCGGTATGAACGTGGCCTGTTGATGAACGTGTGTCAACCAACCAACATTATAGATGCCATGAGAGAAACAATTCGCTATCTTGCTTGATAAGTCAAATCGACCATCACAAGAGAATCTTAATAAGCAGTAGTCATCAAAAGAACAGTAAAAGAGAATCTCTCAATTCTTTTTCTTAAAAATAGAATATATATCTCTCCCAAAGAAATTTGGCAAATCCTTTATATAGGCTTTCTAGTTGCCACACAAACCCTACAATCAACCCTAGAAATCTAATGCATATTATTCTAGAATATACCTAAACAATAAGATATATATATATTTGACTTGGTCAAATATTTGGTGACTAAATAATCAAATTGCACAAAGATTTCCAAGATTCTTCAAGATTTGATCCAAGGTCTTCTCCATGCCGATAGGAACAGATAATGGATCCCTAGCACCTCCTCCTCGATATGGCTTGATCTCCACATCATTCCCTCCCCCATGCAAAGGATTTGCCCTCAAATCATCACTGGCATCAAAAAGAGTCAAGTCATAAGCATTAAATGTAGCACTAACATCATACTCACCTGGAAGATCAAGCTTGTAGGCGTTATTGTTAACTCTTTCTAACACCATGAATGGTCCATCCCCTCGCGGTAATAACTTAGAATGTCGCTGCTTAGGAAATCGCTCATTGCGCATATGAACGCAAACCCAATCGCCAGGTTCAAACACCACTTCCTTGCGCCATTTGTTGGCTTGCCTTGCATATTGCTCAATCTTGCGCTCAATATTTGCACGTGTCTTCTCATGTAATGCCTTGACAAATTCAGCTTTCTTTGTTCCATCTAAATCCACACGCTCATCAACAGGTAAAGGAGTTAAATCTAACGGAGTTAATGAATTAAAACCATAGACAACCTCAAATAATGTAAATTTAGTAGCAGAATGCATGCTCCTATTATATGCAAACTCAATATGTGGTAGACAATCTTCCCGAGATTTTATATTATTTTTAATAATAGCACGCAACAATACCCCTAAAGTTCTATTAACTCCCACAGTTTGACCATCGGTCTGTGGATGATAAGTAGTACAAAATAACAATCACGTTCCTATTTTTTTCCACAATGTTTTCCAAAAGTAGCTAAGAAATTTAGAATCTCGATCTGAAACAATTGATCTAGGAATGCCATGCGAATGTACAACTTCCCTAAAGAACAAATCAGCAACATGAGATGCGTCATCAATTTTATGACAAGGTATAAAATGAGCCATCTTTGAAAATCGGTCAACAATCACATAAATAGAATCTCTACCATACCTAGACCTAGGCAATCCTAACACAAAATTCATAGAAATGTCAATCTAAGGATGCGTTGGAATAGGTAATTATGTATACAAGCCATGCGGTTTAGTTAAAGACTTAGATTGCTTACAAGCAATGCATCTCTCACAAACACGTGTGACATCTCTCTTCATATGTGGCCAATGAAAATGTTCATGCAGCACTTCATAAGTCTTATTAATGCCAAAATGCCCCATTAAACCACCACTATGCACTTCTCGCACCAACAATTCTTGCAAAGAACACTTAAGCATACATAATTTGTTCTCACGGAAAAGATAACCTTCATGCCTATAGAATTTATCAAATGTAGTATGTTCACATACTTCAAATACTCTCCCAAAGTCATCATCATCAGTATATAAGCTCTTGATATGCTCAAAACCTAAACATTTTGCTTCTAAAATAGTTAGAATGGCATACCTTCGAGAAAGTGCATCAGCTACCACATTCTCCTTACCTTTCTTTTACTTGATCACATATGTAAAAGTCTCGATGAACTCCATCCATTTGGCATGTCTTTTATTCAACTTATGCTGCCCTTTCAAGTACTTCAAGGTCTCGTGGTCAATGTGGATCACAAACTCCTTTGGCCATAAATAATGTTGCCAAGTCTCCAAAGCTCGTACGAAAGCATACATCTCCTTATCATAGGTAGGACAATTCAATGTTGCTCCACTCAATTTCTCATTGAAATAAGCTATGGGACGTCCTCCTTGCATCAACATGGCTCCAATTCTTGTACCAAAAGCATCGCACTCTATCTCAAAAGTAGCACTGAAATTCGGCAAGGATAACAAAGGAGCATTAGTTAACTTATCTTTCAGCAAATAAAATGCTTTCTCTTGCTCTTCTCCCCATGTGAAACCCATGTGCTTCTTGATAACCTCGGTCAAAGGTGCGGCAATGGTGCTGAAATTTCTCACAAATTATCGATAAAAACTCGCCAATCCATGAAAGCTATGCACCTCTCCTACGGTCTTAGGCATTGGCCATTCACGGATTGCTTTGACCTTTTCTTCATCAACCTGTATACCATCAGCACTAACAACAAATCCTAGAAATACTAATTTGTTGGTAACAAAAGAGCACTTCTTTAGATTAACGTACAATTGCTCGGCCCTTAAAACCTACAAGACAGCTCGCACATGCTCAATATGGTCATCAGGGCTTCGGCTATATATCAAAATGTCATAGAAATAGACAACCACAATTCAACCAATAAAAGCATGCAAAACATGATTCATAAGTCGCATAAACGTGCTCGGTGCATTAGTTAATCCAAATGGCATGACTAACCACTCATATAATCCATACTTGGTCTTAAATGCAGTTTTCCATACATCACCTTCTTTCATCCTAATTTGATGATAGCCACTTTTCAAATCGATCTTAGTGAAAATGCAACCATGCAACTCATCCAACATGTCATTCGCCAAGTTCCATCCTTCTTTGGCACCAACAAAATAGGGACGACGCATGTGCTAAGACTCTCTCTCACATACCCCCGTTCCAATAGTTCGCTAACTTGCCACTGAAGTTCCTTTGCCTCCTTGAGATTTCTTTGATATGCAGGTCAGTTAGGTAATGGTGCACCAGAAATCAAGTCAACTTGATGTTCTATGCCTCGAATTGGTGGTATCCCTCTAGGAAGTTCATAGGGAAAGACATCTTCAAATTCCTGTAATGAAGACACAATAGGACTAGGCAAACTTGGGTCAATATCATTAGTAGAAAACAAAACCTCCTTGTACAAAAGTACAAGCATCGATCGGTCTAGAACTAAAGCTCTCCTCACCTCACTCGATTTTGCATAAAAATTCTTTTGCTTATTTTCTTTCCTCTCCTCTTTTCCCTCGGTTTTTACCACAATCCTTCTCTCGGCCTCTCATTTTCCTTCCATCTTAGACACACCACGTAAGCCCTCGGATTTCTCACCTTTTCTCTCTCTCTCTCTCGGCTTCTCATCGTAACTTCAACTAATCTTGATACACCTCACTAGGTGTCAATGGTACCAAGGTATAAGTCTTTTGATTCATCGCTAATGAATAACGATTAGTATACCCATCATGATGTACCTTTTGATCATATTGCCATGGTCTTCCAAGCAAGATATGACCCGCTTGCATAGGTACAATATCACGCTCTACCTCGTCCTTGTATCTCCTTATCTCAAATGGAATTTGAACTTACTTCGATACTTTCACCTCACCACTACCATTTAACCATTGAAGTCTATAAGGCCTAAGGTGCTTTGTCGTTTTCAAACCCAACTTATCTACCATAATACAATGTGCCACATTTGCACAACTACCTCCATCAATTATCAAACTACATATTTTACCATTCACCACACATCTTGTATGAAACAAGTTATCTCTTTGTTGATGATGCTCCTCCTCCTTTACTTGCACACTAAGAGAATGCCTAACCACTAACAAGTCTCCTTTTATAGCTATTTCTCCATCACTACAATCCTCCAACGGTGGCATCTCATCATCCTCTTCTTCCCTCTCACTTTTGGACTCAATAACACCATGTCCAGTCATGATCATCACCCTCCTATTAGGGCATTGATTCGCCATATGACCCTTGCCCAAACACTTAAAACATTTTATCTCATGAGTTCTAGTGTTAGGGTTTTCGGTTTTATCTGAAGCCGGATCCGTTCCAACTTTACCATCCCTCTCCTTTTCCTTTGAGGTTTCAGTTTCGGTGTTATTTCCTCTCCAATTTGGCTTCTCATCTCTCTTCCAATTGGATTTCCAATTCTGATTTGAACCTCCTCCACTCTTGTGATTTCGGTCCAACTTCAATTGCCGCTCAACTTTGATGCCTTTGTCCACCAATTCCTCCAATTCAACATAGTGTTGCAGCTCCACCACCCTTGTTATGTCTCGGCTCAAACCACTCAAAAATCTTGACATTGTGGCCTCACGATCCTCCACCACATTAGCACAGATCATAGCAATCTCCATCTCCTTGTAATACTCTTCCACGCTCTTATTGCCTTGTGTGAGATTTTGTAACTTTTGAAACAAATCTCGATGGTAATGACTTGGTACAAAATGCCTCCTCATCATTGCTTTCATCTCATCCCACGTCTCTATCGGTCTTTCACCATTGTGCCTCCTACTAGTCACAAGTTGATCCCACCAAATTATAGCATAATCAGTAAATTCAACATCTACAATTTTTACCTTTTTGAGCTTGGAGTATCGTTGGCAATCAAATACCATCTCCATGCTTTTCTCCCATTCTAGATACACATCGAGATCATTCTTCCCTTGGAAAGAAGGAATCTTCATCTTGATATTGCCAAGTTCATTATCTTCTAGGTGTCTAAATCCTCGGGCTCCATTCCACCTTCCAAATCGAGCATCTCGATCATCCTCCATGTCGGCCTCATCATCATCATAATGCCGTTGCCTTCTAGGTCGTGTTCTAGAAGTGTCACGCTGATGTTGCGGCCTTCCTCAGGGTAGCTCTCGGTCACCATCAATCCCCATGCCATTCCCCATCATTCGGCCACTAAGTTCCTCCACTACGACCCTCAATTACTTTATGCTTTCCACAAGCGCTTCATCCCTTCGTATGCAGTCAACCTCCCTTTGATTCACGCTTTCTTCGCGCGACATATTTTATACCTGCAAGTAAACGTTAATCATAAAAATCCTCACCAATCTCTCCCTCATGTGTTTCTCTCAAACTGTTTGTCACTCCCCTCGTGTTTAACTCAAGTCTAGGCTTTTTCCACCCTCAATTAAGCTTACACACTCTTGCCTTTTCCCTTTCGTATTCTCTTTTCACAAGCTTTTTATTGGATTCAAACCTATCTCTCAACCTCCTCACGACAATCAATCAAACTAATCAAACAAGATTAGATCACTACTGATTTTGTTTCAGCAAGTAACAATTTCAAACCAACAAGTACAACTTTTGAAATTCCAATTGAAACGCAAATCACTACTGATTTTGTTTCACTTCAGTCCATTAACAAACGAGTTGCCTTCTTGATTTTTTTTTTTTGTTCGGCTATTTTTTTATGCTAAATCTGTTTTTTTTCTTTTGCGCACTTTTTTTTTGTGTGCGTTTTCTTTCTCTTCTTTTTTCATTTTTTTATGAACTTTCTCAATTTTTTTCTATTTTTTTTACGAACTCAGTTACAATTTAAGATGTTAGGAAAGAAAATAAAAAATAAAACTAACAGCAAACAACTACGTATGGAAGCACAAAAGCAATCGAATCCCTAAATTGGCTAGAACCGAAACCCTAGCTCAATAAATCTCAAATTGTTGAATATAAACAGAAAATTAAAGATAAATAGACCTTGTAGAAGCAAGCTCTAATACCAAATGATGTGGATCATTGCGGAAAGATTGTTTTACGAAGGCCTGGATGGTGCAAATTGCGAACCTCAACCTCCAATCATTCCTGTGATTGGCAACCTAAATATAAACGTGACCTGTTGACAAACGCATGTCAACCAACCAACGTTATAGACGCCACAAGCGAAAGAATTCGCTATCTCGCTCGATAAGTCGAATCGACCGCTACAAGAGAATCTTGATAAGGTCAAGTCCTAAAAAAAAAGTAAAAGAGAACTTCTCAATTCTTTTCCTCAAAAAATAAAATATATTTTTCTCCCAAAGAAAGTCGGCCAATCCTTAATGTAGGCTTTCTAACCGCCACACAAACCATAAAATCAACCCTAGAAATCTAATGCGTCATATTCTCGAATATACCTAAACAATAATATATATATATATATATATATATATATTTGACTTGGTCAAATATTTGGTGACTAGATAATCAAATTGTGCAAAGATTTCCAAGATTCTTCAAGATTTAATCCAACGTCATCTCCATACTGAAGATCACGAATCATGACGCCAACAGCTTGCCTGAATTGCTTGGCCTACGCTCGAGTAATCGAACTAGTAGGAATTGATAATGGGTCCCTAGCACCTCCTCCTCGATATGGCTCCATGTTCACATCAAACAATCAATCACATCACAATACCGGATCAAATCATTGATCAATCGATCCAGTTGATTACATGTCAGTTGTACCATCTCTAGGTCATTCCCATCCATACTATATAATATTCCCAATAGTATGCTTAGTCACCAAACCACATGTACTCTCTCGGGCGCTGTTTTTGCCAAATGACATACCATCACCGACCCCGTGCGTTCTTTAAGGCGCCATTTTCGCCAGTGATATCATTAATCACTGAACCACGTGTCTTTTCTAGAGCGCCGTTTTTGCCAAGGTGATGTATGTAATAGACAGCAACATACATTCTTTAAGGCATCACTTTCACTAGTGATATCCTTAATTACCGAACCACATATGTCCATAAGTCACGTACATTCTTTCCCTCTGGTGCCATTTTGACCAACGTGACATATTTTTACATGCGTTATTTAAGGCGCCGTTTTTGCTAGTGATATCCTTAATCACCAAACCACATATGTCCAATAACATCGTACCTGATTGATCTCAGCCAAGAATGTTCCTAATTCACTCTCGCAATTCTCTCTACTTTGCCCATCAAAGCATTATTGATGCTAAACAATCATACTCAGCCATCTACAAATCAATTACTCAATTTCAAACAATTTAGGATAAATTCCTAGAATATCACAGTCAATTCAATTCAACGGAACGTAGAGCTCAAATAAATAAATGGGCTACACCACAACAATCAACATGAGATTTCGTCCGTCGGCTATCCCAGCCATATTTCGGGAAAAAAATAATTAATTAATTAATTATAAAAATTAATTAATAAATACTAATAAATCCAACTTGGGCCCGTATTGCCTAATTGGAGCCCGAGACAGGCCAGGAAAAATACTAAGATGCATTCAAGAAATAATAGGACATGTCTACTTGTTAATTGCACAATCAAATTGCCTAACATGCATCACAATTAATTAATAATCACTAATCTATTCTAATCTAACCACCTAATCCTACTTAATTAACAATAATCAACCCTTAAGCATCATTAGTCCACTAAACGAGGATTAGTGAGATAAACTCATCGGAATAATGCGCGAGTCAGATCAAACTGACGAGAATGGCGCGGGGAACAACTAACTCCAAAGCGGACCTCGAAACTGAGGCCCACAAGTACCTCAAAACGGGCCAAAGAGATGGCCAGAAACCCACTTCGAAACTTGCTGATCTTGGCTGGAAATTGAAGAAACACCACTCAGTTTAGGCAAGACTTGCTTGGGAATGAAAGAATAGACCAAACCGGGCCTTGGCGGAACTTTACCAGTGAAGAAACGACCAAAACAAGGTTCAAACAAGTCTGCTAGGCTACAAGGTGGCTGAATGATGTGGCTGAAGGTGTGGCCAGGCACAACTGCAAGCGTTTGCAGAGGGAGGGCAAACGGCGACAGCGGTGTTTCACGCGGCAATGGTGGCTGGCAACGACGGCGAGCTGCTCCTCCTACCTTGCTGGTCGCTGGTCGAGAGAATGGAGGGAGAGAGGAGAGTGGCCGGCCAAGAGAGGTGAGAGAGAGAGGATAGGATTGAGTGAGAGATGGAGGGGCCCTTAGTCCATTTTTTCCACAACTTGCTCACCAAGTTTCATCCTAAGCCAAGTGTGCATCCTTGGCTCACAATAAGATACCCATGCACTCTTCTAGAAATTGAAATGGTCCAAAGGTTGTGGATTGGTGGAGGCATACGAATTCGGAAGCATTTCCTCACAATTGGATACGTAATTCTCCTCAAATCAACCTTGATTGTCCTCCATAAAATCAATTGACATCTCAATGCCTCAATTGATAATTTTCCTTATCCAAGAATCCATCTAGCTTCTCAATTTTACATCCAAAATTAATCACCGGCTTCAATTGAACGAAAACGGCCTTAAACCGATTTTTTCCCAAAAAGTCTCGGTTGTCAAAAAATCTTCTGAGACTAAGTTATGGGTCATGGAATTTATTGTGACATTACAGAATCTTCAATTTCTGAAATCGGACTCAAATTGGCAGTTAATTTCCATTAGGCATGTTTTTAGCGTAACCTAGGCTACCGGGTAGTTTTCGGAATTTTTCAGGACAAATGACCCGTGGTCAATTTTCTTCAAACCACAATGAACCCACTCGACACATTGACGATTCTCGGTTGTCATGAAAATCTCAATGATTCAAATACGGACACAGGGTACCAAAATGACAGTAAAATCAAATTAGTGCCGGTTGATGAGAATTTTCCAATTTAGTGGAGTCACCCACGATCGGCCACACAACTCAATCGAACTTACCCATCTCTGATCTTAAGTCGATTTTTAACTGTGCCGTAATGACCTCTAAAGATAAGCATGGTCGAGAAGCCGATTCTTGGTCGATCTCTCAAGTCTATTACTTTAAAATCCCTTAATGGCTTACCTAGATAATCTAGTTATCTTGAGAGTGATTAGCTTTGAGAAAAAATCCTATAGATGTGTCAATGAAATGCTCGATTAATTCAATAGAAAACAGGTTTAAAATTCAGGATGTCACAACTCTTCCCCTCTTATAAAAATTTCATCATGAAAATTTAAACCTAATACACTTTGGTGAAAAAGGTGAGGGTACTATTGTCTCATCGTCTCCTCGGTGTCCCATGTCGCTCCTTCTGTATCATGGTGTTATTAGACCACTTTGACCAATGGGATGGTCTTTGTCCGCAGAACTTGCTCTTTGCGATCCACTATCTGAACTGAGCTTTCAACGTATGACACACGGTCATCCACGTCCAATTCCTCGACATTGAGCACGTGGGTCGGATTAGGTTCATACTTCGTCAACATCGACACGTGAAACATGCCATGCACTTGTGCTAATCTCGACGGCAGTGCAAGATGATATGTTAGAGTCCCTATTATTTCCAAAATCTCAAAGGGACCTACGTACCTCGGACTCAGTTTTCCGTTCTTGCCAAAGCGTGAAGTTCCCCTAATTGGTGACACTTTCAGAAAAACGTGATCACCAACTTGGAATTCTAGCAATCTCCGACGCTTGTCTGCATAACTTTTCTGCCTACTCTGAGCGGTTTTTAATCTGCCTCTGATCACTACCACGACATCTACTGACTACTGAACCAACTCTGGACCTGTGATCTTCCTTTCCCCAACTTCATCCCAACATACTGGTGTTCAACACGCTTTGCCATACAATGCTTCAAATGGAGCAATCTAGATGCTATGTTGGTAACTGTTGTTGTAGGCAAATTCCACCAGGTGAAGCTGATCTTCTCAACTTCCTTTAAAGTCCGGTACACAAGCTCTCAGCATGTTCTCGAGGGTCTAAATTGTCCTCTTAGACTGGCCATCTATCTGAGGAGGGATAAGTACACTAATGGTGCCATAAGTTGTGTACGGTGCTCAGTTTGGTGCCAAAAGTTTCCGTCGGATCACTTAAGTACCAAAAAATTTGAAAAACGCTCACTTTGGTGCCAACTCCGATCCGGTAGGCCGGAAATCCGACATGGCACTTTTTTATTAATTTTTTAAGCTGATTTTGCTCACCGGAGAACACAGTCAACATCCTAACACCAAAACGACGCCGTTTGGTGTCTCCCCCAAGTCAAAACCCAAATCTCCGACCGTCGCCATCCTTGATGGTCCTTGCGCTCGGTGGCCACGGCTTCGACCCCGACCTCGACCCCAACCCCGACAATGGCCACTCAACGGCAGCGACTCCGACCTCGACCCCGACCCTGACCCCGACGATGGCCACTCGGCGGCCGCAGCTCTGACCCCGACCCCGACCCCGACCGCGACGATAGCCACTCGACGGCCGCAGCTTAGACCTCGACCCCGACCCCGACGATGGCCACTCGACGGCCACAGCTACAACCCCGACCCCTACCTCAATGATGGCCACTCGGCGGCCACAGCTTCGACCCCGACCCCGACCCCAACCCCGACGACGGCCACTTGGCGGCCAAGTCGAAACCCTAATTTCAATCCCCAATGAGTTAAACGGCGTCGTTTTTGTGAGGCCACCCATGTAGGACGGCAAAACTATGTCGTTTAAGGCCTTGTCGATTTTTAAAAAAAAATCCACGTAATTATTTTGGTAGGAATCTTTCGCCGGTGGCACCAAAGTGGGCGTTTTTCCTCCGATTGGCACTTAAGTGATCTGACGGAAACTTTTGGCACAAAAGTAAGCGTCGTACACAACTTATGGCACCATTAGTGTACTTATCCCATCTGAGGATGATACGCTGTACTGTACTGAAGCTTTGTACCTAGAGCACTCTGCAAGCTTTTCCAAAAAGCGGCAGTAAACTTCGGGTCTCTATATGATGTTATCATAACTGGCACTCCATGCATTCGAACCACTTGACGCACGTACAAGTCTGCGTGTCTATCCAGACTGAGGTCCTTTCAAATTGCAATGAAGTGAGCCGACTTTATCAGTCTGTTGACTACCACCTAAATCAAATAATTTTCTCTTTGACTTCTTGGTAGTCTAGTCATGAAGTCCATCATGATATGTTCCCATTTCCATTATGGGATTACGAGTGGCTGAAGAAGGCCTCCTAACTTGCAATGTTGGACTTTTACTTGCTGCCAAGTCAAACACTTGGCGACATCTTGGTGCTTCCAAGATGAACACTATAACTACTATAATGTGCTTCTGATAAAATTTATTCTCTAAGCTCTACATCATCAGGTACAACCAAAAGTCCTTGGAACCTTAATGTTCCATCATCAGAGATTTGAAAATCCACCTTCCTTTTCTCGATATCCTCTTGAAGAATTTTCTGCAGATCAAGATTTGTTGGCTGGAGTGTCTTGATTCTGACCTGAATATCCGGTTCAATTTTGAGGGTGGCCATAAGACTTGAGAGGTGGCCTACCTCAAACTTGAACACTGAATCTCGCGCTCTTTCGATTAGGTTTCACTCCTTTATCAATATATTAGCCACTGAAGACTTTCGACTCAAAGCATCAGCGACCTTTTTCACCTTTCCTGGGTGATATAAAATATCACTATCGTAGTCTTTTAGCAATTACATCCATTTGTGTTGTCTCATGTTCAACTCTCTCTAAGAGAACAGGTACTTGAGAGGTAGCCATAAGACTTGAGAGGTTTTGTAAATATGTCCGCCAGTTGATTCTTTGAGTCAATGAATTGAATCAATACTTCTCCATTTTGAACATGATCTCTAATAAAGTGATGTCGAATCTCTATATGCTTTGCCCTTGAATGAAGAATTAGATTCTTTGTGAGATTGATGGCGCTAGTGTTGTCACATTTGATCTCAGTGCACGATTCTTCAATACCAAAGTCTCTTAGCTGTTGCCTTATCCACAAGATTTGAGAGCAGCAACTCCCAAAAGCAACATATTCTGCTTCAACAGTTGAGAGAGCAATGGTACTCTATTTTCTAGAAAACCAAGATGCGGCTTGTTGCCAAGCAGTTGACATGTACCAGAAGTACTCTTTTTGAGCACTTTGCATTATGCTGAATTTACGTCTGGTTATCTAAAGAGAGTAAAATCTCATTCTTTGGGATACCACAAACCTAGCTTTGGAGTAGTTGCAACGTATTTGATGATGCACTTTGCAGCATTTAAATGAGATTGTTTGGGATTTGATATGAATCTAGCACAGATACAAACACTAAACAAAATGTTGGGTCTAGATGCAGTAAGGTAAAGAAGTGAACCATTAATGCTCATGTATAGCTTTTGGTCTACACTATTTCCTTCTTCATCTTTGTCTAGCTTCGAAGAACTTGACCTAGGCATTTCTATCTTTTTGCAATTCTCCAATCCAAACTTCTTGATGAGATCCTTTGCATACTTCTCTTGGTAAATGAAAATACAATCCTTTGATTATTTAACTTGTAATCCTAGAAAGAAAGTTAACTCACCCATTATGCTCATCTCGAATCCATCCTGCATGCATCTAGAGAATTTTTTTCATAGATTTTCATTAGGTGATCCAAATATAATATCATCAATGTAAATTTGAACAAGTAGAAAATATTTACCTTCTCTTTTAATGAATAAAGTAGTATCAACCTTTCCTTTACCAAAACCATTTTGAGTTAGGAATTTATTTTACCTTTCATACCATGCTCGAGGTGCCTACTTCAATCCATATAGGGCCTTTTTCAGTCTGTAGACCGAGTCTGGCTTTCTTGGATCTTCAAAACTAGGTGGTTGTTCCACATAGACTTCTTCTTGGATGAATCCATTTAGGAATGCATTTTTTTATGTCCATTTGGAATAACCTAAAATTTTTAAAGTAAGCAAAAGCAAGTAATAATCTAATTGCTTGTAACCTCACTGCTGGTGCATAGGTCTTGTCATAGTCTATCCCTTCTTCTTGCGTAGATTCTTTAGCCATGAGTCTTGCTTTGTTCCTGACCACTTTTCATTTCTCATCCACATTGTTCCTAAAACCCCATTTAGTTCTAATAATAGATTTACCTTTAGGTTTAGGGATTAGTTCCAAAACATCATTAATGTTGAATTGTCTGAGCTCTTCTTGCATAGCTTCGATCCAGCTTTCATTAGCCAATGCTTCTTTAATATTTTTGGGTTTAATCTCAGAAATAAGTGCTAAAACACTAGACTCTTCTCGCCTTTTGGATTTAGTGCGAATTCCTTTATCAAGGTTGCCAATGATGAGTTCCTTGGGATGACTTGACTTATGCTTCCAATTGCTAGTTGGTTTGTGAGTCTGCTGATCCTCTGCTTCAGTTGAATCTTCTGGTTCATCTTATTGTTGAACTTTAGAAGTCTGAACCACTTTGGGGGAAGTAGACTTTATAATGTCTAGAGCAGGTTCAAATTCTTTAAGTTGAGTCTGATCTAGCTCATTCTACATTAAGTCTTGAAACTTGACGTTTATAGATTATTCCACAGACTGAGTTTTCTTGTTGAATACTCTGTAGGCTTTGCTTGAGATTGAGTAGCCAAAAAAATTCATTCGTCTGATTTTTCTTCAAACTTACCAGCTCAATCATTTGCATTTCTCAAAATAAAATACTTCCAACCACACACCTGAAAATAAGAAACATTTGACTTCTTCCCTTTAAATACCTCATAATGAGTTTTCTCTGCAATAGGCCTCAAGAATACTTTGTTAATAATATAGCAAGCTGTAGAGACTGCTTTAACCCAAAATCGAGAGGAAATGTTACTCTCAATTAAGAGTGTTATTGCATCTCCTGCAAAGATCTATTATTTCTTTCCACAACCCCATTTTGCTCTAGAGTATATGGGTAAGAGTAAACATGCTAAAAACCAGATTCATCGCAAAATTTTGCAAAGTCTTGATTTTCAAACTCACCTCCATGGTCTGTGCGTATGCTTAAAATAGTATAACCCTTTCATTCTGAACTTCCTTGGCAAATTTTGAAAAGTAAGAGAATGCTTCAAACTTACTTACCAGGAAGTATACCCATGTAAAGCGAGAGTAATCATCCACGATTACTAGGCAGTATCTCTTTCCACCAATGCTTTGAGTTATGGTTGGTCCAAAGTGATCCATATGCGGAAGCTGCAAAACTCGATTAGTAGAAACTTGATTTATGGGTTTAAAAGAACTTCTAATACGTTTTTCCAATACACATGGTGTGCATAATTCAGACTTTTGATAAGTCTAGTTGGGTAGTCCACGAACAAGTTTCTTGGAGGAGATCTTGGCAATCCGCTTCATGTTAACATGGCCAAGCTTTTTATGCCAAAGGTTTGCTTCATCTTGAATGGATATTAGACACTGAGAACTTTCTGGTTTTATATCCATAAGATAAATATTCCCATGTCTTCATCCAGTAAAGGATTGAGAGAGATCTTTACTAGTTCCCGAACAAGTGCCTTCTTGGAAATTAATTTTGAATCCAATGTCGTACGGTTGACTAATGTTGAGAAGATTGTAATTCAACCCTTCTACCAAGGAGACATTATTGATTGTGAGACTTTCAATCTTCACAGTTCCGCATCCAACAATCCTTCCTTTGCTGTTTCCACCAAAAGAAACTTTTCCTCCATTTATTTGCATGAGGTTTATAAAACAACTTGAATCTCTTGTCATGTGCCTTGAACAACCACTATCCAAATTTGTTGAAATATAGTCTTTGTACTTGAAAGAATCTTTTCCAACTTCTCAGATCCTATTGAAAACATTTTGTGATATTTGATATGTCATCTTTTAAAAAAGTATTTTCCTTTAAAAGAGAATTTGCATTTTCTTTCAAATCAACAAAATATTTATCTAGATTTTCAAACTTTTCTTTCCAATAAGTTTCCTGTTGCTTCAGTTTGGAATTCTCCTTCTTTAGCTCAGAAATCCTCTTAAGAGATGTTTTGAGACTAAAACAAAGTTCATCTATATATTTTGAGACTTTAATAGGAATCTTTAAATTACTAACCTCAACTTCTCTATCTGAGTCTAAGTTTGAGTTTGTCTCAGAATCCAAGTCTGATTCTGAATTTGCCATTAAATATATATTGGCATATTCCTCATCACTTCCCTTGCATTTAGTATCGCTCCATGTCTATAGTTTGAGAGCCTTTTTGAATTTCTTTGTTTTTCCTTTCTTTTTCTTCAGCGAAAAGCAGTTGGGTCTGAAGTGCCCATTTTTCTTGCATTCGAAGCAAATCACATCTTTGTTGGTCTCATTATCCTCAGTTGATTTCTTTTGGAATCTTTGAGTGCCTTGCTTCTTCCAGTTAAACCTTTTTCCTTTCCTGTTGAACTTCCCGAACTTTCTTATCATTAGTGCTAGCTCTTC
>CM024653.1:45139369-45409290 GCA_014182695.1 Eucalyptus albens | reverse complement strand
ATATGAAATTGTAAATTTGGAATTTATAAAAGAGGGAATTAAGATGAATTGTTAAAAGTAAACATGGGCTATTTAAGTTTAGACGTTAGGCCCAAGAGTATTGGACCTAAAGTGGGCCAAAAGGCTGGCCCATGAAGCCCATGAAGGGCTGCCGTCGACCACAAGGAGGGGAGAAGGCTGGCCCATCTTCAACCCATCATGTGCATGGGGTTTGCCAAGTGGCAAAAAGGGGTGTTACACCTGTTGGCCACCTTGGGCAGCTCCTAATCATTTCAAATGATTGAGTAAAAGGAAATAGAGAGAGGGGGAGTGACCGGTTTTGCAAGAGGGAGAGAGAGAAAGCTGTCAAGAGAGTGAGGGAAACTGAGAGAGAGGAGGAGAAGGCCACGTGAGGAAGAAGGAAGCCGCTCGTCCGTCGCTCGTCGCCGCCGTGTCCCGCCGCCGTCGCGCTCGCCATAGCTCGATTTAGAGGCAAGTTAGATCCTTTGATCTACTCTTGCATGTTGTGTTTAGAATGTGTTATTGAATGGTGATGAATTTCGGATGTCTAGGGTGTGAAAAACTGAAGTTTTAAGGGTGTTGTTTTGAAGCAGTAATCTATTCTCGAGTAAACAGTCTGACCCAGAATGTTGTAGTGGATTGCATGCAATGTTTGAGTCAGATTTTTGCTTTGGCTTCTTCATGAAAGTTGTATATAACATCTTAAGTATAACATACTAAAATTTGAGGCAAAATGGTTGAGTTTTGAGGGGTGAAACCCTCCCTCTACGAAAATGTTAGATCTGAAGCTGTTTTGTTGACCTCTTGGTGATTTTGTGTGTTGCATGTAACTTTTTACTGAAAATTTGACGTTGACCCCTTCACGAAAGTTATAGAGAATATCTTGAAGGCTAACATACTCAAATTTGAGATAAAATGAACAAGTATAGCCTAGCAAAACGATTTTTATTTTGAAGACGTTAGATCTGGAAATGTTGTACTGAGCTCCAGTGACTTCATGGATTATAAAGTGATCTTCCTTTGAAAATCTCACCTTGATCTCTTAACGAAAATTGTGAAGGTCATATGGAGGATTAACATATCAAAAATTTAGAGAAAACCAACAAGAATAGGTAGCTGAATTCGTGTTTTTTCGGAGGGTGTTGAATCTAGGAATTTTGATATTGAAACAGAAGCTTCAACCGTCTATATTAAATTATCTAGAACGAATTTGACTTTGGTTTCATCGTGAAAAACATACCTTAGGACCTTGAATACAACATAGTCAAATTTCATGAATTTTGAAGGTTATTAGGGTATTTAATCGGAAATATTTCTAAATCCCTGTTATCTGACGCGTTCGGACTTAATCAGTTTCAATGCATAGGTCATATCATTTTATATGAAGCTCTTTTGGTAAAGTGTTATTCATGAAGTATTTTTTTTTTATGTCTCTCCTGAAACGTATTCAAATTTCATAATTTTTGAAGTTCATTTGCCTATTTAACTAAAATTGTTTCGAAAACTGTGCAAGTTCAGTGATTATGATAATGGTGCTGTGATGTTCGGTCTATACCGTATGATATGAGGATCTTCTGGTGCAGTGTCCTGTATGAAATATCTGTCATTCTGTCTTGAATATCACATGTTCGAATTTCATAATTTTTAAAGAACATTTGGGTATTTAATGGAAATATTTTCTAAAACTGTGCAAGCTGGATGTGCGAATTTCAAATGCTGAATTTGACTTTGTTGCCATTACATCATGTGCCATGTTGATTGTGAGACATAAATTGGTGAATATGAATTATGATGAATGAGGAAACTGTTGGAGGTGGGCCGATAATGCCTTGGGAATGTCAGGATGCCTGGGATGGGGGGTGCCGGATGCCCGGTTGTATTGAGATACATGCCCGAATGTCCTCGGGAGTTTCGAGATGCCCGGAATGGTTGGGTGCCGGAAGCCTCGGAGGTTTGTGCCCGGGGAATGCCTTGTGATGCTAGTTGAGATGCGAGATGCCCGGAATGTGGGGGTGTTAGATGCCTGGTGGTGTGTGCTGGAGGTTTTCTCGTGATGCCTGGATTAGGGTGCAAGTGATAAAATGTGGGATGCAATTATTGGTCCCGGGAAAGAAAGATGTGGTGATCAAATTGAAAGATAAAAAGTGGAAATTGAATCATGCACATATGGTATGATTGCATATGCATGGCTATGATATGATGATGATGAGTGCATGATTGTGTGTGCACCTATGGCATGATGGTACATGTATGATATGATGATGATGAGTGCATGGTTGTATGTGCACCTATGGCATGATGGTATATGTGTGACATGATGATGATGAGTGCATGGTTGTATGTGCACCTATGGCATGGTAGATGTATGACATGATGGTGATGAGTACATGAGAATGTATGGTATGATGACATATGCATGGCTACAAGGTAAGTTATGCTTGAATGCATGAATGAGATGTACTATGCTATGATTGTTATGATTATATTGTGTGATGCATTGAGTGGTTTATTGGAACTTTTACCTGCTGAGTGGTTGTAGAGTGTTCGGAGATAGATTGTATTACCATCCCTAGTCTAACGTTTGTGCGAGTTCGCATGTTGGTCATGTGCGATGTGGGCTTGGCTGGGGGCCCGATCATTCAGGAGTTTTTGTCGGTACACGTCCGCCGAGATGGAGTGATTCGGGGGATGTTGCCGCCACCATCGCCCGACGCGCTAGGATGGGTGTGATGGCCACGTGAGGGGTAGAGAGCTGACGTTTTTGAGTAGCCGACACTTGTAGATGAGGGATGACACACGATCGATATAGGGGTCGAGATACCTTTTGGGTTATGGCCAAGCGTAGCTAAAAGTCTTGGTTTTTCTTTTTGGATGTATCGACCTGAGAAACCCATCATGAAAATATGTAAATAAAAAGTGGTTCGGCCTTTTCTTTTCATATGATGTGTAGTTGGTGTGTATTGCATTATGGGTACTGGAGGGAGAGATGGTGGAACTCAATTGTGCTTCCACTAATAAGTTACGCTGGGACCGATTTCAAAAAAAAAAAAATGCCTAAGGACCTCACTCCTTCTTAAAACCCCTTTTTATAAAAGACAAGTAACGAATATCTTATTGAGATAATGTGATAGGCAGGCTGTGACGACCCTAACGGATTGGGGGCCGTTGAGGGGTGCCACCACATAAATAAGCAAATGAAGTTCAAAATTTACGAAATTTGAAGACATAGAGAGAGATATTTCATGAAGAACATGTTTCCAAAAGAACCACATACAAAACGATATAGTCCATGCATTGCAACTTACCAAGCCCGAACACATCAGATTGCACGGTTTTAGAAACATTTCCGATTAAATACACAATCGACCTCCAAAAATTATGAAATTCGAATATGTGATAGTCAAGACCCTAAGGTAGATATTTCATGAAGGCATTAAAGTCATATTAATCCTAAGTAATTAAATATAGGCGGTTAAAACTTCTGTTCCTAGTACCGAAATGTCCAGATCTAACTACCTCCGAAAAACCACGATTTCACCTACCTATTCTTGTTGGTTTTCTCTAAATTTTTGATATGTTAAACCTTAGGATGTCCTTGACATCTTTTGTTAAAAAATCGAAGTGAAATTTCAACAAAAAGATTGCCTAACAGTCCATGCATTCATCAAAGGTGGGTACCGAAATCTCCAGATCTAGTCTTTCCAAAGAATAACGATTTTACTCACTTATACTTGTTTTTTTGTCTTAAATTTGAGTATGTTATACTCCAAGAAGTCCTTAACAACTTTCATTTAGAATTCAAAGCCAAAATCCAACTCAAACATCACATGCAAGTCACTAGAACATCCAAGGTCGAGCTGTTTTCTCAAGAACAGTTTACTAGCCTAGAACACCACTCCTAAAACTTCAATTTTTCACATCCTAAACATCCGAAATGTCACCATTCAATCACATAAACTAGGCACAACATGCAAGAGTAGATCAAGGATCCCACTTGCCTCTAAACCGAGCAAACAGCGAGCACAACGGCGAGACAACGGTGGCAATGGACGGTGGTGCACGGCGGACGATCGATAGACGGTCCTCCTCCTTCCTCTCTTCCTTTCTCCCTTTCTTCCTTTCTTCCTTCTCTTTCTCTCCTCTCTCTCTTTCTCAGACAAACTCTCCTCTCTCTCTCTCTCTCTCTCTCTCTCTCTCTCTCTCTCCCTCTCTCTCGCTTAAACCAGCCATCATCTTCCCCTAATTTCCTTCCCCTCCATCATTAGCCATCATTAGATCATGCATGGCAAACACTTGGCAGCTAGGGGGAACACATGGCCTTCTCCATGCAAGATGGGCCTCCAATCCGGCTGGGCTTAGGCCAGCTGGGCCGACGACAGCTCCTCCCTCTCCTTGGGCTTCGTGGGCCGGTCGAGAAAAGGGGGGTGAGGCTATGGGTTGGTTTGGTCTTTAAATGTCCAGCCCACCCTCATCCTAGTAATCCACCTTACCTTAATTATATAAACACCTAATTGAAATTTATAATTCACAAAACTTTGTAACTTAATTTAATAAATTCCAACCCATAATTCACATGGCCAAAAATAGATTTTTCCTATCAAATAATTACCCACCAAAAGCTTGGCCAAAATCTCAATGCAAAACATGAATTAGAGCACCTCTAAGTATTGACAAGAAATTCTAGGATGCCACAGAAAGTATTTGGATGATGGGAGTGATTAAGAGGTTTAAATGCATGTCTATGTAGCCATGAGAATATTATCATGCTTAGTATTGATGAAGAGTTTGAATTTAGAAGTGGCGTGATGTTTGCTATTGAGAGTGAAGCCTACAATACATATAATGCATATGCATTATGCAATTTGCAAGGGATTTGAGTGCGAAAAGAACAAAAAGCAAACAATAGTAAAGGGATATTGTGAAGATGCACATTTGTATGTAATTGTAAATGACACTCTCCACTGGTCTCACCTTATGAATAAAGAGATGCTTATAGGACAATGAAGAGAATTGGTGTCCAACTTGCATTAAATTTAAAATTGAAGATGGAGTTTGGGAAGTTAACAAATTTGAAGATGTTCATAACTGATATTGGTGAAGGTATTTTGACTTTTTTCTATGGTTGGGGCCAGTATAATGGCTACAAAAGCATATTCCTACATTGGTGGTGAAGTGTTTTCTTTTGCTTTTTTTTTTTTTGGGGGGGGTGGGAGAGGTGGAAATAATGTTGGCTTTACATTACTTGATTGTCAAAATTTCTAACACTCAAAAAGAAGGAACCTAGTCAGTGCGGGTGATTCTCATCAACCATTTTAATTGCTTAGAATTAAATGGCAACAATTTTTGTTATACATTTCAATTGGATGAGAAATAGATACTAACCAATTTTTTTTTTTTTTTTTGGTTTGATGGTGTATCCAAGTTGGATGATGAGAGTTTTGGAGATGTGGTGATATTTGATAATACTTACTACATAAATAAATATGATATGATATATACACCTTTTATTGGCTTGAATTGTTATTGGAAAAATATTCTATTTGGTTGTGCATTTCTGATGAAAGAAATTGTTGCTTCTTTTATTTGAGCATTTCAATAATTTTTTGAAGTAATGGGTAATAAAGCATCCAAGACTATTTTTACTAATCAAGATCATGTAGTGGCAAATGCCATTAGCACTGTTTTTTCCTAATTTTGATAATTGTTTATGCGTATTGGCATATTGGGAAAAACGCTACATATCTTATTGCACATCTTTTTGAAAAGCCAAGTTTTTGCAATAAATGTGGGCACATGTTTCTATATCATTGCGAATCTAAAATTGATACAGAGAGTATTGAGGAGGTTATGTGTTAGAAGTGGAGCTTAACTGACAAGTGATTGGATAATACGTATCGCATGCATCATAAATGGATCCCTACATTTGGTGGTTATTTTTTTTTCTGTAGGAATTGGATCTCCACAAAGATGAGAGAGCACAAATAATGTATTTTAAGATATGACATGACAATCATGACTTTGTCTAAATTTGTCAGTCATTATGAGAAGTAAGTTGAAAATATGCGCTACACTAAAGTTGTTGATGATTTTGAGTGTGCTTGAGGAAAGCTATAGATTATAGTTGAAAACAATGGAATTTTGCAACATGTTGCAAACATATATGCCTATGTCATATATAGGAATTTTCAAGCTAAGTTCTTGCATGTTTTATCTAAATATGTTCTTAGATCAGAAACTGATGGGCTACTGCACACTTACATCGTGGGAACTAGAAGTAGTGAACGGGAGCATTTTGTGCATTTTAGTTCAAGTGATTCTATCATTTCATGCCGTATGCATCTTGTTGGAGAAATATCAAGTGATTTTGATAATTTCCGAACTATACTTAGTATAATATTTACTATGATAAATGTAGATATTTGTGACGAGTATTAAAGACTATGTGATGTTCATGGTGTGTTCCAAGCTGTAAAAGCTCACGATATGTCTTAATACAGTTTTTCCATAAACAACATCAACACACCTAAAGATCAACTTATATCGATATTTGTATTCAAGGCCATACATATTAGGTAACTAGTATTGTGGCAACAATGTTCGTTTGGTCAGGTTTGTTGGCTCAATAAACTAGCCGTTGTGGAAGTGCATATGCGCAGCAATAGAATCCAGATGATAACAGAGATTGAGAAGCTATAGTGAAGGGATGGCAACAAAAGCTATTTTTAGATAATCTACAAATGTTTAGGAAAAGGACCGTATGGGCAATTTTATCTTTGGACACCAGCATTAATGGTTACTCCAATGGCTCTTTGCTTCTCCAATCCACCACAAACAAATAAAGATGGATATAAAAGAGAAGATCTCAAAGCCAAAATGAAGACACGTGAAAATATAAAAGACTCAAATTCTGCTATATACTATGTCTCAAGCAAAATGCTCTCCTTCGACTGTTTATCTAAGCATTGTATTATTGTTGTCTGAGTAATTATGCTAAAGATTAATTGTACAAGAGTAAAAGCAACAATAGAGTCCTAATAGTGCGATCTATCACTTAAAAGGATCAATACTTGCCGATTGTAAATTTCTAAGCAGATTACTAATGCAATTTAGCCCAACTTGTGGTTGTTAGTTTGAAGAGTAGACGTGGGCTTAGATATAAAGCTTAACTACTATACATCATTGTGTGCCACTACTTTTTGTTCTTTTTTTTTTTCACAAGCACACAATACGCTCATGAGCTTTGAAATATCACATCAACCATATCTTAGCATCGGCTATTTTCTACCAAAGATTACCAACATTTCTAAAACAACCTAATCACCCCCCCTCTAGGTTGTATTGTTAGCCCATAACAAGTGACAAATGTTGTAAATGTGACAAGCATTCTATCACAATATGTTTTAAAGAGGTGGACAAAAGCTGCAAAATGAGGGATCTATTGTGAAGATGTTGCACAAAGCTCTCACCATGTGGTTAAATCAAAGACATTATGTTTAAAGAGATTGAGGTGGTCAACTTTTAGTGTTATGAGCAATAGTGTCAATCATGATGTTAGAGAGAAGCTTGCAACTACAACCTTGTTGCATCTTCCTTTTCAAATCACAAACAAAATACAATCTCTAAGAAGTGAAGATCACGTTGATTTCTTTGTGGAAGGTGATGAATATGAATATGCAGAAAATCGTGAAATTCGACTACTTGATTCCTTTTAGAGAAGGCCAAAAGTTCTACGAAATACTTGGATCAAAGTCACTATGGAAAAGAGAAAGTGAAAAGCGTCTTCATGCATAGGAGGCACCTTGCACATGGTATGATGCTTATCTAATGTAACATAAGGACTCCATCAATTATTTTAGCTTATTTTTACATGAAGTAATTTTAATACTGTGACATCCCAAATTTCTAATTATGTTTTTAATTAAATAAGTCGGACTTTTCATCGATTCGCTTATAGTTCAATTTTGCAAGCTGATCACTCACGAGATAACTAGTCTATCAGGTGAAGCCGTTAAGGAATTTAAATGCAATAGGCTTGAGAATCTGAACATGAATCGGCTGTTCAACCATATAAATTTGCAAGGATCATTACGACATTGTTAGAATCGAACAGAGATCAGTGATAGGTCGATTCGACTGAGATATATGATTAGAGTGTGAGTGATTCCACCTTATTACAAAAATTATCGTCAACTGGCACTAAACTGATTCTTCTGTCGTTTTGGATACCCTGTGTCCATATTTGAAACCTTGAGATTTTCACAACAACCGAGAGTTGCCAATGTGTCGAATATTATGACGTGGCTTGAAAATAATCAACCATGGGTCAATTGCACTGAAAATTTCTAAAAGCCACCCGATAGATTTGGACGCACTCAAATCGCACCAGATTGAAATTAACCGTGATTTTAAACCCGAATCCAAAAATTGAAAGTTTTGTCATGTCACAATTCATTTTAGGAACGTCAACTTATCTTTAGAAGATTTTTTTACAAACTGAGATTTTTGGCGGAAAAGCAAAGTAAGGCTGTTTTTGTTCGGGATTGTTAGAGAGCTATTTTTGATCGAAACTTTGGGATACAAGTTAGATCATTTGACGGGGAAAAATCATAAGAAGGTTGTGGACACATGGATTGATTTAATTAAGCTTCAATTGATTGGAATTGAGTGAGAATTGATTGGATTTGAAGTACAGATGTTCAAAATTCGTAACTCTCTAGGCACACAACATTTTGGACACTTTACCATGCTTGTTGAGGAAGCTAAGGAGAGGAAGGAGCCTAAGGGGTGGGCCGGCCAAGGTGGGGGCAAGAGAGAGGAGGAAAGGGCAAGTTTTGAGCCCTTAAGAGCTCTTGGGGTCCCCCTTTGCTTCATCCACTTCATCTTCTCCCTTGGACTTCACTTTCTCCATGTTTGTGCCTTTTTGAGCTCCCAAGAACTAGAGAAACCGGCCAGCTTCGTCCCCTCCTTTGCTCCTCGCCGTCTGACCATCGATTAGCCATCGCAAGCTAGCCGGAGCTTGTCACACGCCTAACCGCACGCCGGGCCGTCGTCTTGCCGTTTCCCGTGCCGTCCACTGTCCAACTGCGACCCCCAAGCTCCTCAAGCCTTCATCAAAGCTGCACCACCACCGCCCGATCACTGGAGCCACCTATCCGAGCCGCAGCAACCTCGCCTAGTCGCCGGTTCCTTCCCTCGCCGCTTCAAGCTCACCGAGCAGCCCTCTCGGTCCAAAATCAATGGTTAAAGACAGTAAGGCCTTGGAGACTTTGAGGCCCATTTTTGCTTTTTTCCCGGCCTTCGTTGGTGTCGCTACTTCGAGGTTTATCAACCGCCTTGGCGTCGTGGTCGCCGTGAACTCACTTGTACGCAAAACCGGTGAATTTATTGTCTAAACCTTGCTTAGTAAGTTAAGTATGCTTAAAGGGTGTTTAGATTATGCTAAGTAGGTTTAGGTGGTTAGATTAGATTATTTAAATGTTAATTATCGGATGTATGATTAGTTTAGTGGCTGTTTAATTAGGGCTAATTGTATGTTTAAATTAATGTAATCTTGTTTAAGCCCTAATTAATTAATTATTTCGAATTTGTAAATATTATTTTATTAAAGTATATCATTATAATATATTATTTAATTATTTAAATTTCAGAATTAAAACTATTTATTTAATATTTTCAAAAATTTTGCCGGGATGGCCGGTCATTAGAATTTCACACTGATCGCAGCAGTGCGGTCAGTTTGTGCTAATTGTATGTTTAATTGAGAAATTGAGTGAAAATGATGATTGTGGTTAATTATTCCAAAAGTGTGGAATTTAGTGAAATTGGAGAAGTTTTAGTTTTTAGCTTGAAAATACCGGTGTTGGCTTTTGGCATCGTAATTGGTTTGTAGGACCGGTTTGAATCATTCGATCTCGAATGGATTGATTGTCCAGTTCTCTGGTTTATTATTGAATTTACAGCTTTGGCGAGCAATTGTTTATATATGTATCAGATTTAGTGAGCTATGATCTATCTATACAGCTTTGGCGAGCTACTATCTATCTATACAGCTTTGGTGAGCTACAATCTATCGATATAGCTTTGGAGAGCATATGTCATATTGACGTTCGATTTGATAGACGGTATTAAATGATAGATAGTATGGATTGGAATAGGAAGATAGATAGTATGATTGAATTAAATCCTTGGGATTGATTTGATTGGTTGAATTATTGAATTCTACTAACATGTAGGAAGGGACTGAGGCAAGGTAAGTCCTCTATATGATTTGTGTGGCTAGAGCGCCCTGAGGCGTATTTTCTTCTTAATCAAGTCTTAAGGGGTAAAATTCGCTAAGACATTGTCTCACCCCATCGTTGGCTCAACATTTCAGGTCCCTAGATGGCTGATCCTCTGGAGCTTTTTGGTATACCAGTGAGGGTCACTGAGAGGATTTTTGACTTTGTCGATCCTGTAAGTCATTGGGTCTATGAACTAGTGGTGACCACCATCTGGGTCAATGAGAACCTTCCTTATAGGGCCCCTTATCGATTTAAAGCGTGGTGTCGCTACAGACCCAATGGATTCCTAGGTGGTCCTCTTAGGTGTTTTGATATTCCCCCCGGTATTATAGATACCACTCTAGGTGAGAGTGCTATTGATCCTCCAGATGGGTTGGTGGAGGACCCGATGCCCCCGGTGCCTGTGGAGACTGAAGAGTTAGCAAATGGATCTGACTAGCTGGTTTTAGGACAGCTTAGCTTTTGAGGACTGATCTTTTCTTAATAGCCTAGTCCTATAAATGACTGGTATGATGTGTATAAAGGTGTGTGGTTTGGTTTTAAAAATGTGATCCTGCTTTTCTATCCCAATTGAGTTTTGTCTGAGGATTATTTATTTGCTTATGCATGTGCATTAAAATGAACGGGTCGGCGACGTATCCTGGGAAGTTGCGTTTCTATCCATCATAGTGGGATGTGCACGTGCTCGAGGTTCAAGGCGTGACATTCCCGTTTAAGTGGTATCAGAGCAAGTCTATGAATGAAGTGATAAGGTGCAATGGTTTATGGGATAGTTAGTAGGAATGACTTTGATTTCATGCTGGTGCATGTGATTGTTAGTTAATTGATAAATTGTTTGGTAGATCACTCAAATTCTGAGTCATTGAGGATTTGGAAAGCATGTGTCCATAGAGAACTTGCATTATGAGTGATCAAGAGGGACTCCTAGGAAGAGGACCATCGTTCCAATGACTCGGGGAAGGACGCCATCAACGGTCGGTACCCAAGGAGGACGTGGTCGAGCGCAAGCTGAGGCTAGGGCTAGTGAAGTAGCACCACCTCCTGTTGGTGCTGGCATAGCAACCCCTAGTGATCCCAGGATCAAAAGGATTATGTAGGCGCTTGATGCCATGAGAGATTCGATAGGGTAGCAGGGCCATAATCAAGCCACCATTGCTACAGCCATTGCTATTGCTGCCGTTGCCACCACCGTTGAGGCCACACCTGCCGTTGCACCCGCCGCCGCACTTGTTGCCACACCAGTTGCTACGCTTGTCGTTGTACCTGCTGAAGTTCCACCAAGGAACATGGTATTTGGGAGACCAATTCATGAGTTAGTAGAGCATTTCCTGAAGCTGAACCCGCCGAAGTTCTTTGGTGAAGGAGATCCGGAAGTTGCATCACTTTGGGTCCAAGGGATTGATAAAAAATTTGCACTTCTAATGTGCAATGAAGAGGAGAAAGTGGTTTTGGCTGTATACCAACCGCAAGGTAATGCCAATATTTGATGGAGAGTTGTTAAGGAGACAGTTTTTCCTGAATGTGTGATTTCGGTGTGGGACGCCTTCTTAAGAGCCTCCAATGATCAGTACTTTTCGAGTAATGCTTAAGAGTAAAAGATGGAGGAATTTCAATGCCTTCATCAAGGATCGATGTCTATTGACCAGTACGAGGTCAAATTTACGAAGCATTCTTAGTATGCTCCAAGGTTGATTGTGGATTCGGAAGAAAAAGTTCAAAGGTTCAGGAATGGTCTTCATCTTGAACTAAAGCAACCTCTGTTACCATTAGATTTGATAGAATATTGGGAAGTCTATTGTTGAGCTCAGATGATAGAGAGAGGTTTGAACAAGCAAGCTGCCTCATTTGGATCACAGTTTAACATAAATCGTGATGGAATCTGGTTCGAGGAGAAGCCCATGACCGAAGGAAAGTATCGTACTCCGCCCAATAGGAAGGGTGAAATTGGGAAGTCAACGCCAAATCAGAATGGCGTGTCGCTTCTATGGAAGGTGATGTGGTACAGCCCCATGCCATCTTAAGATGGGTGCTTGCTACGAGTGTGGCCAGCAAGGACACATATCTAGAGATTATCCAGAAGGTTGAGAGGACCATAGCGTTACCGTCACCGCCTCTACCGTTGGGTTAGAATAGGGGATTCGCACCACAGATTGCACCACAAGGTGGACCAATTAGACCTCCAGCTTAAGGAAGGACGTATGCCATCATGGCGTGTCGCTTCTATGGAAGGTGATGTGGTACAGCCCCATGCCATCTTAAGATGGGTGCTTGCTACGAGTGTGGCCAGCAAGGACACATATCTAGAGATTATCCCAGAAGGTTGAGAGGACCATAGCAGTTACCGTCACCGCCTCTACCGTTGGGTTAGAATAGGGGATTCGCACCACAGATTGCACCACAAGGTGGACCAATTAGACCTCCAGCTTAAGGAAGGACGTATGCCATCACGGGAGAATAGGCTAAGGATGCGCCTAATGTGATTACAGGTACGGTTTCGTTGAACGACCATGTTGCTTATGCTTTGTTTGACCCTAGCGCCACTCATTCCTTTATACCTGAGCAATTTGTTAAGCTAATATAATTAAGTCATGAATTGTTGGAGTCAGTGGTTAGCATATCTACACCATTAAAGGATAAGATGTTAGTTGCATTGGGTTGTTCTGGTTGCAAGTTAGTGATTGGTGAGTGAGAGGGGGAAATAGATCTGATAGTCCTAGCCATGTATGATTTTGATGTGATTATTGGCATGGACTAGCTCACTAAGCAACGAGCTAAGATGGACTGCCATCATAAATCGATTCAGTTTAACCTGTTAGGGGGTGAGAGTTTCGAGTTTATTAGGAGTCAAGGAGGACCCTCTATTACTCTCATCTCATCGCTTGAGGCAACCTGTTTGTTAGACGGGGGTTGTCAAGGTTACTTGGCAACTCTCATGGATTTGACAGTTGAGGAGCTGAAGTTAGAAAAAGTAACAATGGTTCAAGAGTTTCCATATTTCTTTCCTAAAGAGTTGCCAGGTCTATTGCCAGAGAGAGAGATCGAGTTTGTGATTAAGTCAGCACCCGGGATAAAGCCAATCTCTAAGGCTCCTTAGCGGATGGTGTTGTCTGAATTGAAGGAACTAAAGGTGCAGATGCAGGAATTGCTGGATAAGGAATTTAAACGCCCTAGTGCATCACCTTGGGGAGCACCAGTTCTATTTGTGAATAAGAAGGATGGTTCATTGTGCTTGTGCATTGACTACAGTCAACTAAATCAAGTAACGATCAAGAACAAGTATCCACTACCGAGGATCGATGATTTGTTTGGTCAGTTACAAGGAGCGTAGATATTTTCAAAGATCGACTTGAGGACAAGATATCATCAGTTGAGGATTAAGAAGGAGGACATACCGAAGTCAGCATTTTGTACTCGATACGGTCATTATGAGTTCAATGTAATGCCGTTTGGTTTAACGAATGCTCTAGTTGCTTTTATGGATCTAATGAATCGAGTGTTCAAGGAGCATCTGGATCAATTTGTGATCGTATTCATTGGCGACATCTTGGTGTACTCGAGAAGTCCAGAAGATCATGAAAGACAGTTAAGGATAGTGCTATAGACTTTAAGGAATCATGAGATGTATGCCAAGTTCAGTAAGTGCGAGTTTTGGTTAACCCGTGTGGTATTCCCAAGTCACGTGATTTCAGGCGAAGGAATATCAGTGGACTCATCCAAGATTGAAGTAGTGACCAACTAGCTAAGACTGACGATAGTGACAGAGATCATAAGTTTTATGGGTTTAGCAAGGTATTACAGAAGATTTGTGGAAGGATTTTCAGCATTAGTGTCGCCGTTGAATCGACTTCTAAAGAAAGAAGAGAAATTTGTGTGGATAGACAAGTGCGAGTGTAGTTTTCAAGAACTTAAGAAGAAGCTGACTACCGCACCTGTGCTAACCATACCGTCTGGTCCTGGAGGTTATGAGATCTATAGTGATGCGTCATTTAGTGGGTTGGGTTGCATGCTGACGCAACATGATAGGGTTGTTGCATACGCGTCCTGTTAGTTGAGGCCTCAAGAATTGAATTACTCGACGCATGACTTAGAACTTGCAGCTATTATCTTTGCTCTGAAGATTTGGAGACATTATTTGTGCGGAGAAAGATTCCAGATCTTCACTAACCATTAGAGTCTCAAGTACTTATTCTCTCATAATGAGTTGAATATGAGATAGCGTCGCTAGATGGAACTCCTAAAGGATTATAACTGTGATATTTTGTATCACCCTGGAAAAGCAAATAAGGTCGCCGATACACTGAGTCGGAAGTCTTCAATCGCTCACATGGTGCTCAAGGAATGGAGCTTACTTGAGAATGCTTGAGATTTGGGTTTCAAATTTGAGATAGGCCACCTTTCAAACCTTATGGCCACTCTCAAAATTGAGTTGAAAGTTCAGATTAGAATCAAGATGCTTCAGTAGATAGATCCAGAGATTCAAAAGATCCTACAAGAGAATACAAAAAAGAATAATGCTGACTTTTAGATTTCTGAGGATAGAACATTGAGGTTCCAAGGACGACTGTGTGTACTTGATGATGTAGAGCTTAGAGAAGAGATTTTATGAAAGGCTCATTGTAGTAGTTACAGTATTCATCCTAGCAGTATGAAGATGTATTATAATCTGCGTCAACATTATTTGTGGTCTAGTATGAAGGTGGACATCGCCAAGCATGTCGCCCAAATGCCTAACATGTTAGCAAGTGAAGGCGCAGCACTATAAGCCGAGAGGACTTTTGCAACCTCTCAAGATTCCCGAGTGGAAATGGGAGCACATCACAATGGATTTTGTGACAGGATTACCAAGGAGTCAGAGGGGTAACAATTCCATTTGGCTAATAGTCGACAGATTGACAAAGTCGGCTCACTTCATAGCAGTATGAAAGGACCTTAGTTTGGATAGACACACAGACCTATACGTGCGTTAGATCGTTCATCTGCATGAAGTGCTAGTGATGATTACTTCAGACAGAGACCCGAGGTTCACTACCACCTTTTGGAAAAGCTTGCAAAGTGCTTTGGGAACGAAGCTGCAGTACAGTACGACCTATCATCCTTAGATGGATGGCCAATCTGAGAGGACAATTCAAACTCTCGAAGACATGCTGCGAGCTTGCGTACTAGATTTTAAGGGAAATTGGGAAGAGCAGCTTCATCTTGTCGAATTCGCCTACAACAACAGTTACCAGCAGAGTATTCAGATGGCACCTTTTGAAGCATTGTATGGCAGAGCATGCAGAACACCCGTGTGTTGGGATGAGGTTGGAGAAAGAAAGCTTACAAGTCCAGAGTTAGTCTAGTAGTCAGTGGATGCAGTTGTAGTGATCAGAAGCATATTAAAGACCGCTCAGAGTTGTCAGAAAAGTTACACAAACAAGCGTCAAAGACAGTTGGAGTTCCAAGTTAGTGATCACGTTTTTCTAAAGGAGTCGCCAATGAGGGGTACTTCATGCTTTGGCAAGAAAGGAAAACTAAGTCCGAGGTACATAGGTCCCTTTGAGATTTTGGAAAGAATCGGGATTTTGGTGTATCGTCTTGCATTATCGCTGAAGTTGGCGCAAGTGCATGACATCTTTCACGTGTCGATGTTGAAGAAGTATGAGCCTGACCCGACTTATGTGCTTAATTTTGAGGAATTGGACATGGATGATAAGGTGTTGTACGTTGAAAGCCCGGTTTAGATTGTGGATCGCAAAAAAGCAAGTTTTGCACACCAAGACCATTCCGTTGGTCAAAGTGGTCTGGCAACACCACAACACTGAAGGAGCAACTTGGGAAAGTAAAGAGTCAATGGAACAATTGTACTCCCACCTTTTTGCTTAAAGTTTGTAAAGGTTTAAATTTCGAGGACAAAATTTTTATAAGAGGGAAAGAGTTGTGACATTCCAAATTTCTGATTGTGTTTTCAATTAAATAAGTCAGAATTTTCATCGACACGCTTATAGTTCAATTCTCCAAGCTGATCACTCACGAGATAACTAGTCTATTAGGTGAAGCCGTTAAGGAATTTAAATGCAATAGGCTTGAGAATCTAACCATGAATCAACTGCTCGACCGTATAAATCTGCAATGATCATTACGACACCGTCAGAATCAAACAGAGATCAGTGATAGGTCGATTCGACTGAGATATGTGATTAGAGTGTGGCACTAAACCGATTCTTCGTAGTTTTGGGTACCCTGTGTTCGTATTTAAAACTTCGAGATTTTCACGACAATTGAGATTCGCCAATGTGTCGAAGATTACGACGTGGCTTGAAAATAATTAACCACGAGTCAATTGCACTGAAAATTTATAAAAGCTACTCGGTAGATTAGGACGTGCTCAAATCATGCCAGATTGAAATTAATCATGATTTTAAACCCGAATCCAGAAATTGAAAGTTTTGTCATGTCACAATTCATTTTAGGAACATCGACTCATCTTGAAAAGATTTTTCTACAAACCGAGATTTTTTGGCGGAAAAGCAAAGTAAGGCTGTTTTTGTTCGGGATTGTCAAAGAGCTATTTTTGATCAAAACTTTGGGATGCAAGTTGGATCATTTGACGGGGAAAAATCATAAAAAGGTTGTCGACACATGGATTGATTTAATTGAACTTCAATTGATTGGAATTGAGTGAGAATTGTTTGGATTCGAAATACAAATGTTCAAAACTCGTAACTCCCTTGGCACACAACATTTTGGACACTTTGCAAAGCTTTTTGAGGAAGCTAAGGAGAGGAAGGAGGCTGAGGGGTGGGCTGGCCAAGGTGGGGGCAAGAGAGAGGAGGAAAGGGCAAGTGTTTAGCCCTTAAGAGCTCTTGGGGTCCCCCTTTGCTTCAACCACTTCATCTTCTCCCTTGGACTTCACTTTCTCCATGTTTATGCCTTTTTGAGCTCCCAAGAACCAGAGAAACTAGCTAGCTTCATCCCCTCCTTCACTGCTCACTGTCCGACCACCGATTATTCACTACAAGCCAGTCGGAGCCCGTCGCACGCCCAGCCACACTCCGCGCCGTCGTCCTGCCATTCCGCGAGCCGTCCACCTTCCAACTGCATCCCCTGAGCTCCTCAAGCCTCCGTCGAAGCTGCACCGCCATCATTTGGTCACCGGAGCCACCTATCCAAGCCGCAACAACCTCGCCTAGTCGCCGGTTCCTTCCCTCGCCGCTTCAAGCTAACCGAGCAGCCTTCTCAGTCCAAGATTAGTGGCTAAAGACAGCAAGGCCTTGGAGACTTTAAGGCTCATTTTTGGTGTCTTCTCGGCCTTCGTTGATGTCACCACTTCAAGGTTTATCGACCGCCTTGGCGTCGTGGTCGTTGTGAACTCACCAGCGTGCAAAACTGGTGAGTTTATCCTCTAAAGTTAAAAATGCTTGAGGGGTGTTTAGATTATGCTAACTAGGTTTAGGTTGTTAGATTAGATTATTTAAATGTTAATTAGATTAGATGTATGATTGGTTTATTGGTTGTTTAATTAGGGCTAATTGTATGTTTAAATTAGTATAATCTTGTTTAATCCCTAATTAATTATTTTGAATTTATAAATATTATTTTATTAAATTATATTATTATAATATATTATTTAATTATATAAATTTCGGAATTAAAATTAATTATTTAATATTAATTAAAATTTTGCCGGGATGGCTTGGTCGTTAGAATTTTACACTAATCGCAGCGGTGCGGCCGGTTTGTGCTAATTGTATGTTTAATTGAGAAATTGAGTGAAAATGATGATTGTGGTTAATTATTCCAAAAGTGTGGAATTGAGTGAAATTGAAGAAGTTTTGGTATTTAACTTGAAAATACCCGGTGTCGGCTTTTGGCACCATAATTGGTTTGTAGGACCAATTTGAATCGTTGGATCTGAATGGATTGATTATCCAGTTCTCTGGTTTATTATTGAATTTACAACTTTGGCGAGTAATTGTTTATATATGTATCAGCTTTGGTGAGCTACTATCTATCTATACAGCTTTTGGGAGCTATTATCTATCTATACAGCTTTGGGGAGCTACTATCTATTTATATAGCTTTGGCAAGCTATTATCTATCTATACAACTTTGGCGAGCTAGTATATATCTATGCAGCTTTGGTGAGCTACCGTCTATTTATAAGTTGCGGCTTTGGAGAGCATATGTCATATTGACGTTCGATTTGATAGACGGTATTAAATGATAGATAGTATTGATTGGAATAGAAAGATAGATAGTATGATTGAATTATTGAACTGTACTGATGTGCAAGAAGGGACTAAGGTGAGGTAAGTCCTCTGTTTGATTTGTGTGGCTAGAGCGCCTTGAGGCGTATTTTCTTCTTAATTGAGTCTTAGGGGGGTAAAACTCGCTGAGACGTTGTCTCACTCCCTCGTGGGCTCAACTTTTCAGGTCCCTAGATGGCAGATCCTCCAGAGCTTTTTGGTAGACCAGTGAGGGTCACTAAAAGGATTTTTGACTTTGCTGATACCAGAAGTCATTGGGTCTATGAACTAATGGTGACCACTGTCTGGGTCGATGAGAACCTTCCTTATAGGGTCCCTTATCAATTCAGAGCGTGGTGTCGCTACAGACCCGATGGATTCCTAGATGGTCCTCTTAAGTGTTTTGATATTCCCCCTTGTATTATAGATGCCACTCTAGGTGAGAGTGCTGTTGATCCTCCAGATGGGTTGGTGGAGGACCCAACGCCCCCGGTGCCTGTGGAGACTGAAGAGTTGGCGAATGGATCTGACTAGCTGGATTTAGGATAGCTTAGTTTTTTAGGACTAATCTTTTGTTAATAGCCTAGTCCTATAAATGACTGGTATGATGTGTATAAAGGTGTGTGGTTTGGTTTTAAAAATGCGATCCTGCTTTTCTATCCCAAATTGAGTTTTGTCTGGGGATTATTTATTCGCTTCCGCATGTGCATTAAAATGAATGGGTCGGCGACATATCCTGGTAAGTCACGCTTCTATCGACCACAGTGGGATGTACGCGTGCTCGAGGTCCGAGGCGTGACAAATACTCTCATTTTTTTTTTTGGCAAGATTGACCTTAGTAAAAGTTTGGAGTCTTTAATGTTAGAAATTTCTCAAGGTAATAGGGGTGAGCATTGGTCTAGGGTTAACCCTAGACCAGCCCAACCTTGACATTCCTGGTCCGATTCCCCAAGAATTGGGTCAATCCTTGGTCTAGGAATTCCTAGAACAACACTATATGGGTTGGTTCTCATTTCTGGGAGTTTAGGGTTGATCAACTTAGACCAACCCTTACTATATATATTATATATAATACATCTAAAATGTATTATATATTATATATCCAATATATTATTTATAATTTTTTTATATAGATAAAACCCTAAGTCAAATGGCGTCATTAGTATTAAATGGCTCTTTAGTTAGGAGTACAAGTAATTTTACACTATTCTTTAATAGCTTAGACTTTTAATATCTTTTACGATATCAATAGCCATAATTTACAAATGAGGAAAATGTCTCTATGAGGAGTCATCACGGCATCTAAAATGACGTAAACAACTCCTCATGGTATCCTCCTCCAGTACTCATTTTCTTCTATCTCCTTTGTCCTCTTAGTCTTCAATTTGCCAAAATTGAAAGAATCAACTTTCCCGCTCGCCGCTTGACACTCGCCTTGCTCACTTCTAGTCGCTTGTGCCATCGGCGCTTAACACTTGCCCCGCTTATTGCTCGCGCCACTCGCCTCTCTTTGCTAACTTCACTCATCACCAAACCCATTGGGTCGATCCGATCCTCGATTATCTTTTCAGGAAGTACAAAAAATAAAACAAAAAAATATTATCTATTGGTCCCGAATTGACCTTGGAACCAAACTGAACCAATTGGGTTGGTCTGGTCCTTGGTTTTAGGCTCAACAGGGTCAGTCCTCGGTTTCAAAAATTGAGGACCAACACTGTATGGTTGGTCTTAGGGTTAGGGGGTGGATCAACCCAACTCGGACCATGCTCACCCCCTACAAGGTACAAACATCACCTACACTACATAGATATATCTCCAATTCTTCTTAATTCACTATTTAAAGTAAATCAAGTAGAATCTATGGATGAACCTTGTTACAACTTCGTCCATCATTCTATGACATTGTTGAGGTTCTGAGCGAGAGCTCTTACTGGTTCAGAAATACCAATTTTGTTGGACTTTGTTAGACCATGATCATAGGATTGGTGTAATCTCTGCCATAAGACAATTCAGGTTGCCTACCTAATCCGGAATCACCCATTTTATTTCACCTCGGTTTTTATGCCGTGATGCCTCCATTCTTTATATTACTTTGTATTCACTCCGGTTATGCTAATGAATACGTTTGACATGTCAGAGGTGAAATTTGACACTTCGGAGCGTGATTTGAACTTCAAAATAGTAAGTTGAAGTAATGACAAGAAATGTTTGCAATATGTTGCAGCCACTTGAGGGCATTTTGTGTGACTAACTGCCGTGAGAAGTAGGCTGCCATCGACAAGCTGAGAGAGAAAAGGTTTGTAGAAGCAAAGAATGTGACATTTTGAAATTTGGGCCCATTTCGAATATATGAAATGGTTGTTTCGTTGATGCGCTTATGGTTAATTTACTTAGAACTGATCACTCTCGAGTTAACTAATCTATTAGATGAGGCCATTAATGTGGCACCCCTCGACGGCTCCCAATCGGTTGGGGTTGCCACAGTTCGCTTACTTTTCTCTTGCTTGACCTGAAGGTCTATCAATCCTTGGGGTTTATATCTTTTAGGTCGGTCCCTACGTAATTTATATGGCGGAAGCGTATCCAACAACTCCCTTTCCTATATTTAGAAAATAGTGCACACCAACTAAACATTTTATATAAGTTAAAGCCGAACACTTTTATTTACATAACTAGATTGACCTCATTCGTCGGTACATCAAAAATGCCAAGGTTTTCTATACTCGGCTATATTTCAAAACATGACCAACATCTCTTCCAACAATCATATACTTAAAGTCTATCGATCAGTGTTGGCGTCCAAAAGTTCTTTCCTCTATTGTCCTCCTCCTCCTCCTGGCCATATCCAACCACTTGGTCCATCTGCTGGTGGAGGTGGCGGCAGAGGTATCTTGACTGGTCTGAAATGTTAGTCCCCAAACGGGGTGAGTACCACAACTCAACAGTAAAAGATTCATCGAGCTATATCAAGCAGTACTATTTATATCCAAATTCAAGTATGGTAGACAAAATAGGCAATCCATGAATGAGTATGCATCCAAACCATATAACTCTTCAATGCAATGAACAGTGCATTTCCAACCAATAAGATGCATAGTGTCCAGTCACACAAATCCCGATCATGGGGCCAAACTATAATGACACGTCCCATTCCATGCCATACAATTTAGTCCCATAACCAGACCACACTCACACTTAATATAATTGTCCATTTTATCATTCAAAAGGTTTCCTCCCCTAGAGGACCAATGTTTGCATCCTTCTGGGATTCTGCACCCAAGCTAGCGTCACGAAAGCCTCTGGGCATGTATTCAAAATACAACTGGGCATCCAAAGAGAATCGACTCATTCGAACCTCTGGGCATCTCGCACCCCACCTAGCATCACGAGAAATCACTGGAGACCATAGACATGGTTACCCTTAACCTTCGGGCATGCATCATAATACAACCCCTCACCCTTCGAGCATGTATCATAATACAACCAGGTATTCCGACGCTCCCGGGGAAAACCTCTGGGCATGTATTCATAATACAACTAAATATCCAAAGGGCATTGACTCATTCGAACCTCTAGGCATCCCGACTCTAGGGGCATCGTTGACTCGAGGGTCCAACAGCAAGAATTAACATCTTAATTTCCAAATAACACTTTTCAATGCAATGACAAAATGTCTCTTGAGTCTCATCACATCTCAATATTGCATGATATGCCAATTCCAGTATCATCATATCACATAACCATTACAAAACATACTTACTTTTGGGACATTTTGTGAAAATTCGAAAACAGAGCAACTCGCTTTTACCATGCACAGTTCTGGTAAATATTTCGAAATAAATACTAAATGAGCTCGAAAAATTGTGAAATTTTAACATGTTACCAATGAGACATTAAGGAAAAAGTTTTGTGAAGAACACCATGTCAAATTCTTACGTATGAAGAGTAAAAATTCTGGTATTCGTTATTGACGTTCTGTAAAATTTCCAGATTTAACATTTCCGTATAAAAATCATTTTGTCGACCAAATATTGTCCATTTATGCTAAATTTTTGATATGTTACTCCTACAGATATTCTCTCCAACTTTTACTAAGGAATCAAAGTCAAATTGTGGCTAGAAAATTACAGAAAAATCAAAAATTCACCGAGGGTCACACTGTCCTTCACAAAACAGTCCACTGATCTAACTAGAATTTTTTCTACTCCTTGAATTTCGACCTCCAACATCCACAATCAAATGTATACAAGTGTATTACACTATAACACAGCCTTATCACTTCCAAAAATCCTCCATAGTTGGACCTTTAAATTCTTGTTCCATCACAAAATTCGGAATCCACAATGCATGCTCTGTTTTTACCTAGTTTTCTTGATCTAGCTTCATCTTACATGTCCAAAATCCAACGTGCAGCTCTAAAATTTCACCTTTCTCACATCCACCAACTCTTAGCTAGATAAAACAGCAAGCAAAACATAGATTGAAGAACTTCTACTTGCCTTAAACCTTTCTACTCGATTGCTCGCCAAAAAAGGGGTTCGGGAGGGTCTCGGCTTGTCTCAACGGCGATGGGGATCAATGGCGTTAACGGCAGCAGCTTGGACACGGCGGAAGACAGCCTTCCTCTTCCCCCTCGCGGCTCACGCCCGTATGCCCGCTCACCCTCTCTCGCTCGAACTCTCCTCTCTCTCTTGCTTGCTCGCCGCTCGGCCTCACTCTCTCTCTCTCTCTCGAGACGGTTCCTCAATCAATCCGCCTCCCCCTCTTCCTTTTGTTGGCTTAATAGCTATCAATCATTGGATTTTGCATGGAAGAGACACTTGGCTCCAAGAGGAAGACAAGTGTCTTCAACAAGGAGACAAGTGGCTGCATCAAGAGGACAAATGGAGGAGGTGGTGTGAGCTTCTCCATCTGGTTCTCCCTTATGGGCCGGCAGTTTGGGCCTCTTGGCCTACTTTGGGCTCGAAAGTTTTGGACCAAGTTGTCCCATGTCCAATTTAAATAGCCCATAGAAAAATGTCAATAATAAGCCCATAATTCTTACACCACTTTAGGGCATTTTGATTTTTATAAAAAATCAATTAACATTCCCATAATCAATTAACATATTCATAGGGGGTTCGGTCCAAAAGATAAAATAAGGTGGCCGATGATATAATTGTCCCTATGGCCATTCAAAGACAAATCTCCTTTCCTTAAAATTAATATTTCAGGTTATCGAAATTCTTGGATGCCACAGTTAAAGGATATAAATGCAACGGATTAGAGAATTCGATCAGAAATTGACCACTCGACCATAATAATCGGCAAGGGTTAATACGACATTGTTATAATTGATTAACGAACAGATATAAGTCGATTTGATGGAATTACGTAGTCGAATTGTGGATGGTTTCGCACGATTGCAATATTCACATCGAACAACAATAACCCCATTTTTTTTATCGATATTATATTCAGGACATGTAATTAAGACCTCGCAATTTTATGACAACCGAGAGTCGTTGACTTGGAGATGCACAAATGTGGATTGAAAATTATTGACCATGGGTCAAACGTGTTAAAACCCTTAAAAGCTACCCGATAGGTTAAGTCATATTAAAGTCGCGTTCGGTTGATTTCAACCACGAAATTGAATTTTATTTTGGGAATCGGATGTTTGAGCATGTCACAATTCATTTATTGGACGTTGTTTCATCTTTCGGCGAATTTTTGTCGAGTCCGAAATTTTGTGAAAAAACGATTTTCAGACAAAAAGAAAATAAAAAGGGAAATTCGGATGGGATGAGGATTAAATTATTTGCTGCCCAAAAATGGTTTAATAGTGAGAAATTGAAGCTAATTTGGGATTGGTTGGGCACAAGACTTTGGGGCATTTGTGATGATTATTAGATATTTCCCTAGGTTTTTGATTAGTTGTTGCCTTGATTTCTTGCTTCTTTCTCTTTCTCTCCCAATTCTCTCTATCCCTCATGCACGCATAACCCCCCACCACTAGCAGACTGCCCATTTCCCTTTCTCTTCTCCATTTCCCTTCTTCCTTATGCCCACCTTCCTTCCCCACGTCTTCTTCCTTTCATCTGCTCGGTTACATCGGATGACCGCCTACTTTTGTGTTGGCCATGGCCCAAGGGGTCGTAATAATCGGAACACACTTGGTTGGTTGTGATTAGAGGTGTCAAAATGGGTCATTGACCCATTTATATTTAAATGGGTCGTTAATGGGTCAAGCCTATTTCCTAAAGTATTCATAATGGGTTTTAATGGGTCAAGACTGAGATATATGGGTCTTAAATGGGTCAAAGAGCTGACCCATTTAAGACACATTTATCAACCAATTAAAAATGACCCCATTTATTTTCACCCAAAACCTCACAATCTCTCTCTTCTCTCTTTAACTTTACAATTTTTTTTAAAACCGAAATTATAATTATCTTTTATTTTTAATTATCTTTTTTTTCTTTCTTCTTCCTCCTCCGGTCATCGGCACGGCAATGGCCAGCGACCGGCCAAGTGAGCCTCGAGTTCGCCAATGTTGGGCAAGCTCGAGCTCACCAGATTTGGCGAGGCCACCAACGCCCGGCGAGCTTAAGGCGGAGGCCTCGCCGGCGTCGAGCGAGCTCGAGCTCGCCCGTGGCCTGCCGCCAGCCCGAGAAGAAGAAGAAGAAAAAAAAAAAAAAAAAAAGAAAAGTTATTGTGGCACCCCGAACCACCTTAGGTTGCCACAGGCACCTAATGCTACACCTAATGGAACACTAGTTACATCTCTTTGTAGAAGCGTCGTAGTTCATAGACATTTTTTTTTTGAAAACGGTCCCAACGCGACTCAATAGCGGAAGCAAAATTTAATATCGCCATCTCTCCCCTCAACAATCATGATATAATGCACACCACTAAGTACCATAGGAAAAGATAAAGCCATGCCACTTTTATTTACATATTTTCGTGATGGATTTTCGCGGGTCAATACAACAAAAGAAAGCCAATATTTTCAGCGACACTTGGCCACATCCCAGAAAGATACTACGACCCCTAAAGTGATCACATGACATCCTCCATCTAACAGTGGCGGCTACTCCCAAAAAGAAACACCAGCTCTCAACCCTTCACGCAGCCATCACACCCATCCAAGTGCGTCGGGCGGTGGTGGCGGTAGCATCCCCCTAAACACTCTGTCTCGGCGTACCGACAGAAACTCCTGAATAACAGGGCCCTCATCCAGGCCTACATCGTACATAACCAGCACTCGCACTTGCACAAAAGTCAGTCCAGGGATGAGAACGCAGTCGATCTTCGAACACTCTACCTCTACATCCGATGGGAGGCCATAGAAGGTGCCTCACGTGACGGTAGGAAAGCAGCATCTTTCTAATCTAAAATGTTGGTCCCCGAAGGGGTGAGTACAATCACTTAGCAGGTAAAGGATCAATAAACCACTCAATGCATCATGCCACACAATCATCACAATCATAGCATCACATGTCATTAAAGCATCCATGCACAATTTACCTTGATATCATGCACATGTCATCATACCTCATCTACATACATCATCATATAGTCATCACCATCATGCCATATACTTACCGTCATCATGTCACATGTACCATCATCATTACCATGCATCCATGCACTCATCATCATCATATCACATGTACCATCAACATTACCATGCATCCATGCACTCATCATCATCATCATATCACATGTACCATCATCATTCCATGCATCCATGCACTCATCATCATCATATCACATGTACCATCATCATTCCATGCATCCATGCACTCATCATGTCATGCATATATCATCATGCATATTTCAATTTCAATCTCTCAATTTCATCCTTTCATTTTTGACCGCCACATTTCTCTTTTCTTGGGACCAATGTTTGCATCTCACATTCAACACTTGCGCCCAATCCTGGCATTGCGAGAACCCTTCAGCACAATACCCGCCGGGCATCCGGCACCCCCACGCTCCGGGCATCTCGTACCCCAACTGGCATCATGAGGACCCTCCGACACAATACTTGCCGGGCAACCGGCCGTACCCTTCTAGCCAGGCATCTCGCACCCCAACTGGCATTGTGAGGCATCCCTCGGCTCAATACCAACCGAGCTTCCGGCTCCCCCACTCTCCGAGCATCTCAAAACTCCCGAGGACCCTCCGGCATCCGGCCATTCCAAGCCACCGGGCAACTGGCCGTACCCTTCTAGCCAGGCATCCCGACACTCCCGGGGCATCGGCGGCTCACACCTCCGACGGCCTTCTCACTTATCTCAATTCACATCTTCAATTGTAGTTCAATTTTAACATGGCATGTGATGTGATGGCAATCAAGATCATTTTCATCCTTTGATTCATACATGCATCTCCATTCATCATCATACATGTAGCAAGACATAATCATTCATAACAACACAATTCATGGAGTCCATACAATTTAGAATAGTCCATATGTCATGCCTTTTTGAAGTTTACTAAATTCCAGCTTGTACAATTTTTGAAAATATTTAAATTAAATATCCATATGATTCTCAAAATCATAAAATCAGGACATGTGATAGACAAGACAATAAGATAAAAATTTCATGAAGAACACATGCCCAAACGAGTTTCACACAAGAAAATATAATTCACACCATTACAGCATGTAATTTTGGATAAAATCATATTGTGCAATTTTTGAAATAATTCAATTAAAATACCCGAATGACCTCCAAAAATTATGAAATTTTACCAGGTTGTATTTAAGACACTAAAGCAGATTTTTCATGAAGACATCTGGGCCAGATTCGCTCTAGATAATTTTCTACAGACGTACGAAGCTCCTGTATCTAGCACCGAAACGCCCAGTATAGCTATCTCCGAATTATCGAGTTTTCACCCACTTATTCTTCTTCATTTCCTCTGAAATTTGGATATGTTTTGCTTCAAGAGGTACCCTACCACTTTCATCAAGGGATCTAAGTGAAATTTCCAGAGAATAGTCACCATATAGGTCCAAGAAATCTCGGGTGTCCTGTACCGTATTTCCAGATTTACTGTCTTTAAGAGAAAGTCGATTCACTAGGCTAAACTTGCTCATTTTACCTCAAATTTGAGTATGTTAGTATTTAGGATGTTATCTACAAGTTTCATGAAGAAGTCAAAGAGAAATTCTCGGTAAAAAGGACATGAAGCACACAAAACTATCATGAGGTCGACGAAACCGTTCCAGATCTAGCCTTTTCGTAGAGGATGGGTTTCACCCCTTAAAATTCAGCATTTTTGTCTCACATTTTAGTATGTTATACTTTGAGATGTTGTCTACAACTTTCATGAAGGAGTCGAAGTCAAAATCCAACTCAAAACATGCATGCAAGCCTCCACAAGTTTCTGGGTCGGGTGGTATGCACGAAATCAGCAAGCATCTTCAAGAACAAACCACATTTGCTTCGATTCCTTGCCTCTAAACATCCAAGAATTCAACTATACATGCAAGACACACATGCAAGAGTAGAAATTGATCCTAACTTGCCTCTAAGATCAAGCGGACGGCGGCACACGGACGGCGAACGGGCGGCGACGGGGGATGGCTCCTCCTCCTCCTCGGTTCCTCTCATCTCATCGACCCTCTCTCTCTCACAACTCTCTCTCTCTCTCTCTCTTTGGCTTGGCCGAATTCTCAACCGGCCACTCTCTCTCTCCCCCTTTTGTTTCCCCAAAACTCCATCATTAGCAATCAGATGTGCCTCTCCACAAGCCAATGCATGTAATCCTCTTTTTGCCACTTGGCAAAGCTCATGCAAGATGGGCTTGGGCTTGGGCTTGGAAGAACTAGGCCGGCCACTCCTCCCCCCCTTGGTCGACGGTCACACTCCTTGGGCTTCAATGGGCCGGCCATTCGGCCCACCAAGAGTCTAAGCTATTGGGCCTAAAGCCCAACGTAATTATACCCCAAATTTTACCTTTAATTCTTTCTTTTATAAATTCCAAATTTTAAATTTCTCATGGCCAAAATCTTGTAACATTTTATCTATAAGAATTTAGTCTATGAGGTGCATGGCCAAGAATAAATCATTCTCATCAATTTATCCTATAATACAAATTTCAAAAATTCATGAACACAAGCATATATCACTTAGTCTTAAGAGGAGACTAATGGCTAAAGCATAAACCATAGGTAATTTCATTACTTAATTATGGGCTTTAATACACCTTAGAGCTTGTCTTGAATTTTTGGGATGCCACAGTTATATTTAAAAATAAAAATAATTAAAAATTTATTTTAGAAAAAAATAAAAAATAATTAAAATTGGATTTTTTTAAATAATTATTTTTAAAATTATAAAAATTTCCCATTAAATTTGTGTTGTATAAATTTATTTTAGCAGTACCATTTTTTTAAATATATATATATAATAAATTAAGTTTAGTTAAATGGATATGGATTTGGTATGGGTCGGTCGAGTATGGGTCAAAATTTTTGTATTGCAATAAACGGGTCATAAACAGGTTAAATGAGTCGATTTGGGTCAGACCATTTATGACCCGACCCAAACCCAACCCAACCCACTCGTTTAACGAGTCTAGTTGTGATGCTTTACGCCTGATTATGGTGCAAAATTGTTAGGCATGGTATGGGACATGCCATAACAAACCATGCCTAACAATTTTACCGCATAATTGGGACCCATGTGAATGTTTGGAGAGTGAGAACTTTGTGTTCCAGTTATTAATTATGCTTGTCGTATTTATAATGGCATATGTGATGCGCTAATATGCAGGGACGTGCTGAGGCGAGGTGAGTTTTGTATGATGCGTGTTTAAGACCGCCTTCGAGGAGAATTTGGGTCCTAATCGGGGTTTAGGTTGTTGACTCACTGAAATTTTATCTCACCCCGTCGTGGTTAACCTTTTTTAGGGCCATAGCGTGGAGATTTGCTGAGTGCGGATGTGGTGGGCGCGAGATGCGACACCTTTTGGCTGGCCCTACTATTAGTGGAGTTTAGGTTAACCCTAGTCCCTGAAGATTTTTGAAAAAGGTCGAAAGGAAGTGGTTGTAGAAAGGCTTGTAAGTATTAAACTTCCTAAAGTTAACCAGCTAATAAGAAAATCATTGTTTTTGGGGAAATTGTTCCTAGTGTTTACTATCCCTATTGTTTGTTTGTTGGTCGAGTGTTTATTTAATTCGCTTCTGCATGCATTTAATTGAAAGATAAAAAAAATGGGTCGGCAACGAGTCCTAGGATGTCACATTCTTAATCGATCGCTGAGGGATATGCACGTGCCCGAGGTTCGGGACGTGACATCCTCGCCCGAAGTGGTATTAGAGCCTGGTCAGTGTCTGGAATGATAAGGTGTGATGGGTTTTTGGGATAGTTAGTAGGAAAGACATTTTCCTTACGCTGATACTTGCGATTGATTGATTGTTTTGTGCAGGTCACTCATATTTCTAATTTCATAGTAGAATTGGAAAGCAGATTTCTGTAAAGATTCTGCAAGATGAGTGACCTTGATTAAAGGACTCCTTGAAAAAAGGGCAATTTTGACTGATAATTGGGGAAGAATGCCGACTAGGATCGGTGCTCGAGGTAAAGCGCCAGCTTAGGCTAGCATGAGGGAAAGAGTACCGCCTCAGGCTAGTACTGAGGGAGGAGCACCAGACGATCCTAGGATAGATGGGATCGTTCAAGCGCTAGAGACCATAGGGAATATGATCGGTCAGCAAGCTCAGAACCAAGCTACTGCTACTGCCGCCACCACTACTGCCGCCAATGCCATTGCTACTGTTGCCACCGCACCTATCGAATTCCCATCACGAAATGGGAATGGTGAACGACCGACGCATAAATTGGTGGAGCAGTTCCTGAAGTTGAAACCGCCAAGGTTCACGGGTTTGGGTGACCCTGAGGCTGCAACCCTCTGGATCCAAGAGCTAGAGAAATTTTTTGCACTACTTAGGTGCTTTGCAGAGGACAACATAGTCCTGGCGGTCTACCAGTTGTAGGGTAACGCGAGCACTTGGTGGGAAGCCGCCAAAGGGAGAGTATTTCCCAAGGTAAGGTCCCAGAGTGGGATACCTTTATTGAGGTCTTTTGCAGGAAGTATTTTTTAAATTGTGCCAGAGAGCATAAAATGGCCGAGTCTTCATTGAAGTCAGATGTGAAAGGGCTAGTAGAACACCTAGAGGGGGTGAATAGGTGTGTGAAAACAGATTTTTGCGAAATGCAGTAAAAGTACTTTACTTTTAAACTAAGTTTGATTAACTACAAACTTTGTAGAATGAATCAGACTTTAACAACTATCTCAAAGTACAGAAGTAAATCACAGCAAATACAGTAAAAGAGTTTAGGAAGAAAAAAATAAACAAAAGGTTTATAGTGGTTCAGTTTAGATCAAGCCTACATCAACTCTCCACGCTGACAGCCTTCTAGCTAGATTCCACTATAAATCGAAAGATAATGTTACAACATTGTCACCTCGACTTTTCAATGAGGTGCCTCTACTGCTCTCACAAGATCACTCTCTAGAATTTCTTACTTTCGAATACAAGTTTAAGCACTAAAATATGAAGGATAAGAGAATTGGAAGTTTCAGACTTTGGAATTCTTCTTTCACACTCAATTCGAATGACATGAAAAATCCCTTTAAATACTCCTCCATGCCTTGTCGACCGTTGGCACTTTCCAAATGAATTCTTCCAATCAACCTGTTGGACAGAATCAATCAAGGAAATCTCGAGCCGTTTGAAGATTCAGATGAAAACCCGTCAATCATGTTCGCCCATACAATCAGGATCTTGGTTTCCATTAATAGATTCTTTCCAAATAAGCTTACCTTCCAAAAATGAATTGCTTCTTCGAAATTGATTCCAATTAGGATAACCAATATGGTAAGTGATATTTCCAACTAGAGAGCCTGATATATCTTGTTTGTACTGAAACCTTAAAGAAAATAATCCTGAGTTTGATTAAGTCTTCATTCTTGCATTCAATCTGAAACTTATCAGAGTGGGCAGACTTCTGATGTAAGATAGACTTTGACACAGAAGTCTGGCAATCTTCATAATAGAACATAGATAAGTTTTGTCAGCATCAAAACAACAAGAAGTTTTCTCCAACAATCTCCCCCATTTTTTATGATGACAAAACTTTCCTGCAAATTTGAAACTTATATTCTACAAAACAACACCTTAGCAATACATGATAACTTATAAAAACATATTGTTATAGATTTGGATAACATCAATTCTATAACCACAGAAAACACATTAATCTCGTCAATTTAGACAAAGATTCAACTCAAATCCATAATCAATTCATAATCACTACCACAAAAGGTTACTGCAAAATATAAACAAACAAGTTCAGTTCCAACAAGTTCAAACAAATCAAATCTGCAAACAAATAGTTTTCAAATCTGCACTCATTCTCTCCCTTTTTGTCAACAAAAAAAAGAAAGAGAAAGTCAAAAAACAGAAAGAAAGTTTTGAAAGATAAATGCAATCAGGGTTGTCTAGGAACTCAAACGAGTTGGAAATCTCCCATCAACTACACTACCTCCTCAAGTTTCTGGCACTGATGATAAATATTCTCAACCTTGGTGACAATCTGTGAAACTTGCTGATTCAAAGTCTGAACTTGAGTGTTTAGAGATTATACCTTGACAGTGAGAAAATCTGAAGTAGATCTCAAGGCAGTGTGAAGCTTTTAGATCTCATCCTCCGTCGCATATTGCTAAGCTTTAACCTCCAAAATGAGCTCTACTATCCTTGGATAGTCTGCATTAGGTTCAGTCTAAGCACTAGTTTCAGCAAATTGAATCCTTGGAGAATTGACAGATGAGGGAACATCAACTTGATTGAGGGCAGTTTGTCTTGCACCCTGACTTGGAGTAGACTCTTCAACCTCAACTTTAGGAAACTAAGAAGCAAAAACATCTTCAAGATCTGCAAGAGATCTACTAATGCCATCACTCGCAATATATGGAGAAGAAGTCCCTGTTTTCTCATGAGCTCCCCCTGTTTTCGTGCCTACAGGTGGAAAAGAAACTCCTTCTTCTTGTGCCTTTTCGTTTCCAAAATGAGAGTGATGTTCTGTCTTAGTTCGTACTCTTTCAGGGTCATCCCTAGTTGCTTCAGAGTCCTCCAATAATGGTATTGCAATAGTCCCTCCATTAGAGTCATCCTCACCCTTCTCTTCAGAATTTCCTTCATCTTCTTCTTGTTCTTCAGCTCATGCTTCTTCTTCTTCTTCTTCTTCTTCTTCTTCTTCTTCTGCTTCTTCTTGCTCTGCTTCTTCTTCCTCTTCTTCTACTTCTTTGTCTCTTCCTTCTCTTTCCTTTGATTTCTTAAAACCACCTTGAAGATTCCTTAGGGCAATGGCAGAAATGGTCTGATCATCTTCATCCTCTTCATTCTGCAGGATAAATGATCTCATTTTCTTTGCAGTTTCTTGCACAACTTCCTTGCCTTTGCACTTTCTTGCAACAGCAGGGTCTTCCTTGGTTTTGCTCGAGGATTCCTTCTTCAAAAGCTCAATGGCCTTAGTCAAATCCTTCAGCCTCATTTTTGATATCATTTTTATTCATATTTCCATAGGAGCAACAGTTCGTGAACAAAGAGAAGCGGGAAACTGGATCTGAGAATGACGGAATAGCTTTGTAACCAAGGCAGAGTAGGGCAATTGGCCTTTATCTTTCATGACTATCTTGTACATGTGCAGCAAGATAATATAAGGAAAAGACAAACGCATCCCATCCCACATGATTCTTGCCTCAAATCTTGAAACATCAATTTTGGAGGCTACCTTGAGTCTGATGTAGTTGATGACAATTTTGTGCAACAAAATGTTGGAGGTTGGCAATCAAGAGTAAGTGATACCTTCGCTTGGCAGTTTTTCCTTTACCAAGAATCTGGTGGCTTGACCAATGGAGATGTTGATTGGTTGAAAACCACATCTTTCCACTCCTAGAATATTGGCCATAATGTCAACATCCACAACAAAAGCTTTATCACAAACAATAAACTGAATGTGATTCTGGTCAAGGAAAGATAGATTCGAGTAGAAGTATGCTGTTAATTCTGGATAAGCTACAACCGTCTTAGCACAAAACTTTTCTAATTGAAGGATGGCCAACTTTTCCCTCAAGTTCACTTTAATCAAGTCCAAAAAAGTCAAAATCTATTGTTCGAGGGTTTATCACCCCTCTATTCAACATCTGGGCATAAACCCTTTTATGCTCCTTAGAACGAAACAGTTTCATTCTTTCACTAGGCACATTAGCAGCCACACCCATCCTAGGTTGAAAATTCGAAAACATCCGCTCATCATCATCCTTATTTTCAGGCTGGTTTTCAGAATTAAATCTAGGATCGAAGGAAAATGAAGAAAAGCCTTTTCTGCCGATCCTTTTGGCACCACTCCTATTCTCTTCATGGCTCTTAAGAAAATAGTTTCATTCCCATGTCCATGACTTTTCAGAAAATCAGTGATAAAGGACATTGGAGTACCACCCTGTTTTAAATAACCATAATGCTTGTAAAGAACCTAGGGTGTTAAGACTTTAAGAGGAATAGCATCTTGTTCAACTTCTTCCTCCAAAGGTTGACGAGGAGAGTCCTAAGGAGAGTCTTCTCCAGTAAGATCAAAATGGGTCGGCCCTTCTGGCACATTCCGAGGCCCCTGACTTGCAATCCGAAAAGATTTCCTTTGGTGTGACATGGATGCAGACTTGGAGGATTTCGAAGACATGTTTGAGTGAAGAAAAGATCGAGATTTGCAGAGGAGTTTTGAGAGTAAAAGTGAGTGAGAGAATCAGTATTCTAGGGTTTTGAAAAGATGTGCTTAAAAGAAATACTGGAAAGTATTTAAAGAAAATGAAAGGTCATAACGAAAGGGGTATACGAAATGTCACAAAGAAAATGCCTTTCCAAAACAAATTTTAAAAATGGAAAAGACCACCAAAAACCCCAAACTTTGTCCAAAGTGACAGATTTACCCCAAACTTTTTTTTTGTGACGTGAAAAACCCCAAACTTTTGAAATTGTGACACACTTGCCCCATCAAGGGCATTTTTGTCTTATTATTTTTTTATGTTTTTCCTTTTTCTTCCTTTTTTCTTTTTTTTTTTTTCTTCTGCTTCCCTTCGCCGGCCATGGCAAAGTTGGCAAAGGGAAGTCGGCATCCGGCAAGGGCTGCCCTCGGCATTGGGCGAGGGTCGCCTTCATTTGGGCTAGCTAGAGTCGTCGTCGCCGACATCGACGAGGGCACCCCTTGCCCGACGCCAGCAAGGGTGAGGGCAGCCCTCACCCAACGCCGGCTTCCTTTTCACTGGCGAGGGCCAATGGAGGGAAGAGAGAAGGAAAAAAAAAAGAAAAATTCTAAAAAGTAAAAAGACCAAAATGCCCTATAGTTTTATTGTAAATATGTCACACGATAGAAGTTTAAGGTTTTTGTATCACAAAAAAAAAAAATTGGGGTAAATGTGTCATGGTTGGCAAAGTTCAGAATTTTTGCGTCACAAAAAAAAGTTTAGGGTAAATCTGTCACTTTGGACAAACTTTGGGGTTTTTTGTCATTTTTTCCCTTTTAAAAAGGTAACTGCTAAATAATCAAAATGCAAAAATTACTAAAAAATAGTAATTTAAAATAAGCAAGCGATAATTCAGATAATCATACCTTTTTATACCAAAAAATTAAAATACCTGGATTCGAAAGATTCTCAATTGAAGCAACTTCTTGAAGTTTTGAGTCTGACCTGTTGGAGAAAAACTCATTTATTGTTTTGAAGTTGACAAAACATTTCTATCGTCTAGTCTAAAGACTTCCACACTCAAGTGTTAAAGTCTAAAGAATTACAGACTCTGTCATCAAAGTCTGAAGACTGCAAGACTCAAGACTCCAAGTTTACCCTCACTGACAGTTTCCAAACCGACAAAGAGAAGACTTATCCAGATGCAAGTTTATCTTCAAGGATTCGGTTTGTACGGTTTGTAGAAGATCTTATGGCTGGAGATAACACCTCATGATCCATTATTCTTATTGGAATCAATTAGGATAATCAGATCTGTTGAAAGATGAAGTATATTTGGAAGGTTTTACTTATGGAAACATAGATCCTAATTGTATGGGCGAGCAGGATTGGTGGCTATCATCACATTCCTTAAATGACTCGAGATATTCTTAATCGATTCTATCCAACGAGTAGATTGGAAGAACTCATTTGGAAAGTGCCAACAGTCGTGAAGGCATGAATGAGTATATAAGGAAGACAGTCAAGTTACTCAAGTGAGTGTGTGAAAGAAGAATTCCAAAGTCTGAAACTCTCAATTCTTTGCTATTTCAATCGTAGAGCTTTACTTGTACTCAAAAGAGTGAACAAACACTTGTGAGACTTTGAAGAAGTATAGTAGAGTCTCTACACTATAAAATCAAGGACATGAGATTGTAACATCTCTTTTGATCCTTAGTGAAATCCAGTTAGTGGGCTGTCAACGCGGGAGAGTGGACGTGGACTTGATCTAAGTTGAACCACTATAAACATTATGTTTCTATTCTCTTTCTCTTAAACTCCTTATTTCAATTTGTAGCTTCATATAATTGTTTACTATTGTTTACGTCGCTAGCAAATTATTTTGAAGTTTCAAAAAAAAAAAAAACTCTTTATCATCTATTCACCTCTCTCTAGGTGATCTTACTAGCCATTTCAATTGGTATCAGAGCATGTATGCTCATTTTATTGAAGTGTTTTTACTTCGAGCTAAAGATCTATGGCTAATATTTTGGCTCTAGGTTTGGTTAAAGGTCAAAGCAACACCAGACCTCTTTACTTTGATGGAAAGGAATACAATATTTGGAAAAACAAGATGAAGGCATTCATAAGATCGAAAGATCCTCTGGAATGGAATATGGTAGAAAAGGGAATCATTCCTAAAGTTGCATCAGCCTCAGAAAGAGGAAAAGAAGCTGTAGATGCTAGCAAAATGGCACAAGAAGAAATAATCAAGAAACAAGCTCTTGATGCTAAAGCAATCTACTCTTTATGCTGTGTTTTATCTTATACTGAATATAACAGAATTCCATCTTGTAAAACAGCCAAAAAAGTCTGAGATAGGTTTCATGTTACCTATGAAGGAACTAATCGAGTTAAAGAAACAAAAATCAATATCTTACTCAAACGGTATGAAGCCTTCAAGATGAAACTAGGAAAATCCATTTCTAACATGTTTAGTCGTTTCACAGAGACTGTAAACGGTCTATCATATCAGGGGCAGCCAATCTCAGGACCAATGAAGGTCAATAAATTACTGCGTGGACTATCCAAAGATTGGAATCACGTGAAGACTTCAATAAGAGAAACCCAAAGGATCATGCCTCTTACAGTTGATGAACTTGTAGGCACACTTCAGTCATATGAGAGGACCAACTCAATCAAGAAGAAGATCCCAAAGGAAAGAAGTCAATTACTTTAAAATGTAACGATAATTCTGATGATATAGATTCTGAAGATGACATGGATGATGAAGAGCTGGCACTCATGATAAGGAGATTCAGGAAACAAAACAGAAAGGGAAGAAGATTTAACTAGAAGAAATAAGGCTCTAAAAATTTCAGAACAAATCAACTGAGGATGACGAGGTCAACAAAGATGTGATCTATTTTGAATGTAAGAAAAAAGGACACATCAAACCCAACTGCCCTCTGTTAAAGAAAAAGAAAGCAAGAACTGAAAAGTTCAAGAAGGCTCTCAAAGTAGAGATATGGAGTGATACAAAATGTGAGGAAAGTGATGAAGAATATGCCAACATATGTTTAATGGCAAACTTAGAATCAAATTCAAATTTTGGAACAGATTTAGAGATGCAGAAAGTGAAATCGACGTTAGTAATTTAAATATTCTTGTTAAAGTCTCGAAGTACATAGATGGACTTTGTCTTAGTCTCAAAACCTCTCTTAAAAGGATCTTTGAACTAAAAAGGGAAAATTCCAAACTAAAGCAATAGGAAATCTCTTAGAAAAAAAAAGTTTGAAAATCTTGACAAAAGTTTTGTTGTTTTAAAAGAAAATGTAGACTCTATTTCGAAGGAAAACACATTCTTGAAAAAGGATATTTCAAATATTACAAAAATGTTTTTAATAGGATCTGAGAAGTTGGAAAAGATTCTTTCAATTCAAAAACCATATTTCAACAAATCCGGTTTGGGTATGACACCATAAACTATTCCTTTAATTGATTTTCCGAAAATAAAGGAAAGAATCAAACAAAGACCTACAAAAATATTTTACAGAAATCATTTTCAAAAGATTTTTGTAAAACCTGTTGGCTAAAGTACTCTCAAATATTCAAAGTGTAATAGCTCAGAACATTTTGAGAAAAAATGTCTTATGGTTTGGAGACATGTTAAGAAGGAATGGGCAAAGATTGTATATTGCATTAACTTCCCTGAATCCAAGAAAATGTGGGTACCAAAGAAAACTTGATTTCTTTTTATAATTGCAGGTCACTATCAAGAAAAATATAAAGTGGTATTTAGATAGTGGCTACTCAAGACACATGATAGGAGATCCAAGTTGTTTTGTAAAGCTTATGCAAATAAAAGGAGAAAAAGTTTCTTTTGGTGAAAATAGCAAAGGAAGAATTGTTGGATGTGGAACTGTAAAAATTGGAAGTCTCACAATTAACAATGTCTCATTGGTGGAAGGTCTAAATTACAATCTACTTAGCATTAGTCAATTGTGTAACACTGAATTCAAGATTAACTTCCAAGAAGGCATTTTTTCGGGAACTAGTAAGGATTTGTCTCAATCTTCATTGGACGAATGTGGCACCCCGAAACACCTTAGGTCGCCACAGGTACCTATCGCTAAACTAATTACATCTCTTAGTAGAAGCATCTCAGTGCATAGGCATTTTTTTTTTTTTATGAAAACGGTCCCAGCGCAACTTATTAGCAGAAGCACGATTTAGTTTCACCATCTCTCCCTCCAGTACCCATAATGCAATACACACCAGCTACACATCATATGAAAAGATAAGACCGAACCACTTTTAATTTACATATTTTCATGATGGGTTTCTTGGGTCGGTACATCTAAAAAGAAAAGCCAAGACTCTTAACTACGCTTGGCCATAACCCAAAAGGTATCTCAACCCTACATCGATCGTGTGTCATCCCCCATCTACAAGTGTTAGCTACTCTAAAAAAACGTTAGCTCTCTACCCCTCACGCGGCCATCACACCCATCCTGGCGCATTGGGCGGTGGTGGCGGCAACATCCCCCGAATCACTCCATTTCGGTGGACGTGAACTGACAAAAACTCCTAAATGACCGGACCCCCAGCCAGGTCCACATCGTACATGACTAGCATGTGAACTCGTACAAACGTCAAACCAGGGTTGGTAATGCAATCTACCTCCGAACACTCTACCTCCACGTCAGATAGGAGGCCATAGAAGGTACCCCGCGTGATAGTTGGGAGCGGCATCTTTATAATCTGAATTGTTGGTCCCCGAAGAGGTGAGTATAGCCACTCAGCAAATAAAAGATCCAATAAACCACTCAATGTATCAGACAATACAATCACAACATCATAGCATAGTCCATGTCATTCATGCATCCAAGCATAACTTACCTTGAAGCCATGCATATGTCATCATCATACCATATGTACATACATCCTCATGTGCTCATCACCATCATATCATACATGTACCATCATGCTATAGGTGCACACACAACCATGGACTCATCATCATCATATCATACATGTACTATCATGCCATAGGTGCACACATAACCATGCACTCATCATCATCATATCATACATGTACCATCATGCCATAGGTGCACACACAACAATGCACTCATCATCATCATATCATAGCCATGCATATGCAATCATACCATATGTGCACGATTCAATTTCCACTTTTTATCTTTCAATTTGATCACCACCTCTTTCTTTCTCGGGATCAATAATTTCATCCCACATTTTATCACTCGCACCCCATTCCAAGCATTGCAAGAAAACCTCCGGCACATACCACCGGGCATCCGCCACCCCTACATTCCGGGCATCTCGCATCCAAACTAGCATCACAAGGCATTCCCCGGGCACAAACCTTCGAGGCTTTCGGCACCCAACCATTTCGGGCATCTCGAAACTCCCAAGGACATCCGGGCATATATCTCAATACAACCAGGCATCCTAACACTCCCAGGGCATTATTGGCTCACCTTTAATAGTTTCCTCATTCATCATAATTCATATTCACCAATTTATGTGGCACCCCTCGACGGCCCCTGATCCGTTAGGGTCGCCACAGTTCGCTTACCTTTCACTTTCCCTATTAACATGTCACTCTGATACCATTTCAATTGCAGCGGGTCCATACAACTTGGGGGTTTACATTTTTTTATTTTATTTTTTATGATAGGTCCCTTGCGCAATTCATATACGGAAACACATCCAACAAACTCCATTCCCTATATTCAAAAAACGATGCACACCTACTAAATATTTATAAGTAAAAGCCGTACACTTTTTATTTACATAAATCAGATGGACATAATTCATCGGTACATCAAAATGCCGTAGTCTTCTATATTCGGCTACACTCCAAAAGATGACCGACATTTCCTCCAACAGTCATACACTTTAAGTCCATCGATTAGTATCGGCGTCCAAAAGCTCCTTCCCTTGCTATCCTCCTCCTCACGGTCACATCCAACCGTTCAAACCATCTACTAATCTGAAATGTTGGTCCCCAAAATGGGTGAGTACAACCACTCAGCAGGTAAAGGAATCCAATAACCACTTAATGCATCATACAAGTCATACATGCATTGCAGGCATTACTTACCTTGAAGCCATGCATATACTATCATGCATCATCACCACAATCATAACACATACATGTGTATCATCATGTCGTACTCATAACATCGTCATCATGACATTATTATATCACACACATGTCATCATCATCATATACATGACATCATCATACCATACACATGTCATCATCATCGTGGCATCATCATATCACACATGTCATCATCATCATGACATCATCATATCACGCATGTCATCATCATCATATACACGACACCATCATACCATACACATGTCATCATCATCGTGGCATCATCATATCACACATGTCACATGTACCATCATCATTACCATGCATCCATGCATGTAACATCATCACCATATCCTCATATCACATGTGTCATCATCATTACCATGCATCCATGCATGTAACATCATCATCACATCATGCATATATCATCATGCATAATTTAATTTCAATTTCATTTTGAACTGCCACATTTCTCTTTTCCCGGGACCAATGTTTGCATCCCACATTCATCACTCGCGCCTAATCCTGGCATTGCGAGAACCATCCGGGCATGTATCCAAGATACAACCGGGCATCCGGCACCCCCACATTCCGGGCATCTCGTATCCCAACTAGCATCACGAGGCATCCGGGCATGTATCCAAGATACAACCGGGCATCCAAAGGGCATCGACTTATTCGAACCTCTGGGCATCTCGCTGGCATCACGAGGCATCTCCAGGGCTTGCCATGAAAATGGTTACCCCTACCCTCCGGGCATACATCATGATACAACCCCTCACCCTCGGGTATGTATCATAATACAACCGGGCATCCCGACACTCCCGGGGAAAACCTCTGGACATGTATTCATAATACAACCAGGCATCCAAAGGGCATCGACTCATTCGAACCTTTGGGCATCCCGACTCCCGGGGCATCATCGGCTCACATCCCCGACGGTATCATCATCACCACAATGCATATTCTCATACATCTCATTTCTCATCTTCAATTATAGTTTAATTTTAACATGGCATGTGATGTGATGGCAATCAAGATCATATTCATCATTGAATTCATACATGCATCTCAATGCATACATCAAGACCTCGTCACACATACTACATGGTGCAACTATTTATAAAATAAAATTCATGGAATTTATGGCCAATAAAATAATCTATTTTATTTTATTTTATTTTATTATTTTTATTTATTTATTTATTTATTTATTTATTTAAATTCCAACTTTTGTCATTTCCATAAATATTAAATTAATATCAACAAATTCCCAAAATTATAAAAATTACAGCAAATATTAAACAAGCCAATAGGATGATAATTTCATACAAAATACATGGCCAAATAGCATTTCACACAATTTCCCAATTTTCACAAAACATCATAGAATTTTCGGATGAAACCAGAATGCACGGTTTCCAAAGAAATTCGATTAAAATATCCATACGGCCTCCAAAAATTACGAAATTTTACTGAGTTATAGCCAAGATATTTTCGTACAACTTTTATGAAGAACTCCAAGCCAGATTATTTTTAGATTATTTTATACAGTCTCACGAAACTTCTGGATCCATTACCGCATCGTCCAGTGCACACATCTCCGAAATACTGAGGTTTCACCTACCTATTCTCTTTCGTTTTCTCTGAAATTTAGGTATGTTATACATCAAGATATCCTTTATAAGTTTCATGAAGAGATCTAGGTCAAATAACCAGAATATAGTCATTCTTTAGGTCCTTGAAGTCTCGGGTGTCTCGGAATACATCACCAGAATCATCGTCTTGAAGATCTAGTCGATTTACTAGGCTATACTTGTTCATTTCACTTCAAAATTGAGTATGTTGTAATTTAGGATATCCTCTACAACTTTCATGAAGAAATAGAAATGATATTCTCAACACAAACCAACATGCAAACACGAATCCAACAAAGGGTCAGTAAAAACTCTCCAGATCTGAGGTCTCCGTAGGATGAGACTTTAACACCTCAAATCTCCATCATTTTCCACAAAATTTTAGTATGTTGTAGTAAAAGATGTTAGCTACAACTTTCATGAAGAATAGAAGTCAAAATCTGACTCTAAATACACATGCAAGCTCAAACAAGTTTCTGACTCACATGATCCGAGCAAGAACAGTCACACTCTTCACACACAACTCATCCATGCTTCGGTTTTTCTCATCTAACATCCAAAAATTCGACATGCAAACAACATACAAGCATGCAAGAGAAGCTAGAGGACTCCCACTTGCCTCTAGACCGAAGAAAACGATGGCACACGGCGGACGAACACGGCGAATGGACGGCGACGGGCGAGCTCCTCCCTCTCTCGGCTTCCCCTTCTCTCTCGGCCGCACCCTCTTCCTCTCTCTCTTTCTCTCTTGGCCGAATGGCTAACCAGCCACTCTCTCTCTTTTCCTTCCCTTTTATTCCCCCTTAAACCTCATCATTAGCTTGCCTCCCCAATGCCCAGTGCATGCCACCCCTCTTGCCACTTGTCACAACACATGCAAGATGGGCTTGGGCCTCCTCTTGGGCCTCCTTTTGGGCCGGCGACAGCCCCCTTTTCGCGGGCCTAATTGGGCCGACTAGCTTGGCCCATCAAAGGCTCAAGCTATTGGGCCTAAGGCCCAACCCAATTAAAATCAACTTTACCCCTTTCTTATTCTTTCTTTTAAGAATTAAATTACTAAATTCCACATGGCCAAAATCTTGTAATATTTTACATATAGGAATTTAATTTATGAGGTGCATAGCCAAGCATAGATTATTAATTTATCCTATAGTCCTAATTTCAAAATTCATAAACACAAGCACAATAACACATAGCCTTAAGAAAACTAATGGCTAACACATAGACCATAGGAAATTTCATTGCCTAATTATAGGCTTTAATTCCTCTAGAGGGTGACTTGAATTTTGGGATGCCACATTTATGTCTCACAATCAACATGGCACATGATGTAATGGCAACAAAGTCAAATTCAGCATTTGATTCTATATGCAATGCCAAATATCATCACATGCTCAGCAAGATTCAATCACCTCAATCAATATAATTAATAGGGCTCATCGAAAACAGAATAATCATAAATTTCAGCATTTGAAATCCGCACAATCCAGCTTACACAGTTTTAGAAAATATTTCCATTAAAAACCTAAATGGCCTTTAAAAATTATGAAATGCAAACATGTGATAGTCAAGACATAATGGCAGATATTTCATACAGGACACTACACCAAAAGATCCTCATATCATAAGGTATAGACCGAACATCACAGCACCATTATCATAATCACTTAACTTGCACAGTTTTCGAAATTTTTTTTTTAAATAGGCAAATGAACTTCAAAAATTATGAAATTTGAATATGTTGTAGGGAAGACATAAATAAAAATACTTCATGAAGAACACTTTACCAAAAGAGCTTCATATAAAATGATATGACCCATGCATTGAAACTGATTAAGTCCAAACGCGTCAGATTACAGGGCTTTTGAAATATTTCCGACTTGATACCCAAAAGATCTTCAAAATTCATGAAATTCGAATATGTTGTATTCAAGGTCCTAAGGTAGGTTTTTCATGAATAAACCAAAGTCAAATTCGTTCTGGATGATTTAATATAGACAGTTGAAGCTTCTGTTTCAATACCGAAATTTCCAGATTCAACACCCTCCGAAAACCATGAATTCACCTACCTATTCTTGTTGGTTTTCTCTAAATTTTTTATATGTTAATCCTCCAGATGACCTTTACAACTTTTTTTAAGATATCAAGGGGAGATTTTCAAAGGAAGATCACTTTATAATCCACGAAGTCACTAGCGCTCAGTACAACATTTCCAGATCTAACGTCTTCAAAATAAAAATCGTTTCACTGGGCTATACTTGTTCATTTTATCTCAAATTTGAGTATGTTAACCTTCAAGATGTTCTTTACAAATTTTATGAAGGAATCGAAGTGAAATTTGCAGTAAAAGGTTACATGCAACACCCAAAATCACCAAGAGGTCAACAAAACAGCTTCAGATCTAACATTTTCGTAGAGGGAGGGTTTCACCCCTCAAAACTCAACCATTTTGTCTCAAATTTTAGTATGATATACTTTAAGGTGTTATATACAATTTTCATGAAGAAGTCGAAGCTAAAATTCGACTCAAACATCACATGCAATCCACTACAACATTCTGGGTTAGACTGTTTACTCGAGAACAGATTACTGCTTCAAAACAACACCCTTAAAACTTCGGTTTTTCACACCCTAGACACCCGAAATTCATAACCATTCAATAGCACATTCTAGACACAACATGCAAGAGCAAATCAAAGGATCTAACTTGCCTCTAAATCAAGCGACGGCAAGCACAACAGCGGCAGGACACAGCGGCGACGAGCGACGGACGAGCGGCTTCCTTCTCCCTCGCGCGGCCTTCTCCTCCTCTCTCTCTCTCTCTCTCTCTCTCTCTCTCTCTCTCTCTCTTCGGATGACACACCTCCTCCCTAAACCGGCCACTTTTTCTTTTTCATTTCTCTCCTACTCATCATTAGCAATGATTGATTCTTCATGGATGACACTTGGTCATCAACTTGGGACAAATGGGGGAGGACATGCAAAACCGGTTCCCCCGCGTCCTCACAGTCGACAACCCCCTTCATGGGCTTCATGGGCCGGCCTTTTGGCCCATCTTAGGCCCATCCCTCTTGGGCCTAAGACCCAAGTTCAATTAGATCAAATTTTAAGCCCTTTTTAAACTAATTAAATCTTTATTTAATTAAAGCACTAAATTTGCAAATTAAGATAACTATATACTTAAAATTATAAATCCATAAGTTCCCATTAATCATACATATGGCCAAAGATAATACTTCCTTTCCAAATTTCATCCATTAAACATTTGGCCATACATCTCATTCGCGAATCATGGATTAGAAGGCTACAAAATACAATATCAGTACTTCCATCGTCTATCCATGGTTCATGGCATATTTAGGAATTTTATGAAATTCTAGGATGCCACAACGAAGACATGGAAATATCTATCTTCTGGATATAAAACTAGAAAGCTCTCGGTGTCTAATATCCATTCAAGATGAAGCAAACCTCTGGCATAGAAAACTTGGCCATGTCAACATGAAGCAAATTGCCAAAATCTCATCCAAGAAGCTTGTTCATGGACTGCCCAACCTGACGTATCAAAAATGTGACTTGTGCACACCATGTGTTTTGGGAAAATAGGTTAGAAGTTCTTTCGAACCTATAAACAAAGTTTTTACTAATCGGGTTTTACAGCTTCTGCATTTGGATCTCTTTAGACCAACCAGAACTCAAAGTATTAATGGAAAGAGATACTACCTAGTAATCGTGGATGATTATTCTCATTTTACTTGGGTATACTTCTTGGCAAGTAAGTCTGAAACATTTTCTTATTTTTCAAAATTTGCAAAGAAAGTTCAAAATGAAAAAGGATATGCCATTTCGAGTATTAGGATAGACTATGGAGGTGAGTTTGAAAACTAAGATTTTGCAAAATTCTATGATGACTCTAGTTTTCAACATGTTTTCTCTTCTCCATATACTCCAAAACAAAAGGAAGTTGTGGAAAGAAAGAATAGATCTTTACAGGAAATGGCTAGAACACTCTTAATTGAAAGTAATATTTCTTCTTGTTTTTGGGCTGAAACAGTTTCTACAGCTTGTTACATTATCAACAAAGTATTCTTAAGGCCTATTATAAAGAAAACTCCTTATGAGTTATTCAAAAGAAAGAAGTCAATTGTCTCTTATTTTCATGTGTTTGGTTGCAAGTATTTTATTTTAAAGAATGCAAATGATAGAACTAGTAAGTTTGAAGAAAGATTGGATGAAGGAATTTTTCTTGGCTACTCAACCTTAAGCAAAGCCTACAGAATATTCAACAAGAAGAGTCGGTCTGTGGAAGAATCTATGAATGCCAAGTTTCAAGACTCAATGCAGAATCAAATGAATTGGGCTCAATTTGAAGAATCTGAACCTACTCTAAATCCTACAAAGTCTACTTCTCCCGAAGTGACTAAGACTTCTAAAGTTCAACAACAAGATGAACCAGAAGATTTAACTGAAATAGAGGACCAATAGACTCACAAACCAACCGGCAATTGGAAGCATAAGTCAAGTCATCCCAAGAAACTCATCATTGGCAACATCGATGAAGGAATTCACACCAAATCCAAAAGGCGTGAAAAGTCTAGTGCTTTAGCACTTGTTTCTGAAATTGAACCCAAAACTGTAGAAGAAGCCTTGACTGAAGAAAGTTGGATTGAAGCTATGCAAGAAGAGATCAGACAATTCAACATTAATGATGTTTGGGAACTTATTCCTAAATCTAAAGGTAAGTCTATTATTGGAACTAAATGGTTTTCAGGAACAAAATGGACGAGAAAGGAAAAGTGGTTAGGAACAAAGCAAGACTCGTAGCCAAAGGATATATGCAAGAAAAAGGGATAGACTATGATGAGACATATGCACTAGTAGCGAGGTTAGAAGCAATTAGATTATTACTTTTTTTGCTTGCTATAAAAATTTCAGGTCATTCTAAATGGATGTAAAAAGTGCATTTCTCAATGGATTTATCCAAGAAGAAGTCTATGTGGAACAACCACCTAGTTTTGAAGATCCAAGAAAGTCAGACTCAGTCTTCAGACTGAAAAAGGCTCTTTATGGACTAAAACAGGCACATCAGGCTTGGTATGACAGGTTAAGTATATTTCTAATTCAAAATGGTTTTGATAAAGGTAAAGTAGATACCACCTTGTTCATTAAAAGAGAAGGTAAAGATTTTCTACTCGTTCAAATCTATGTCGATGATATTATTTTCGGATCACCTAATGAAAATCTGTGCAAGAAGTTTTCTAAGTCTATGCAAGATGAATTCGAGATGAGCATAATGGGTGAATTAACATTCTTTCTCGACTTACAAGTCAAACAATTGAAGAAGGGAATTTTTATTCACCAAGAGAAATATGCAAAAGATCTCATCAAAAAGTTCGGTTTGGATAATTGCAAAAAGACTGAGATACCTATGTCAAGTTCATAAAAGCTGGATAAAGATGAAGAAGGAAAGAATGTAGACTAGAAGCTATATAGGAGCATAATTGATTCACTTCTTTACCTTACTGCATCTAGACCTAATATTTTGTTCAGTGTTTGCATTTGTGCTAAGTTCCAATCAAATCCCAAAAAATCTCACTTAACTGCTTCAAAGCGCATCATCAAATACATTGCAACAACTTCAAAGCTAGGACTGTGGTATCCAAAAGAATGAGACCTTACTCTCCTCAGATATTTAGATGCAGACTTAGCAGGTTGCAAAGTAGACAAAAAGAGTAATTCTGGAACATGTCAATTGCTGGGTAACAAGCTGGTATCATGGTTTTCAAGAAAAAGCAGTACCATAGCTCTTTTAACAGCCGAAGCAGAATATATGGCTCTTGGAAGTTGCTGCTCTCAAATCTTGTGGATACAACAACAGCTTAGAGATTTTGGAATTGAAGAATCATGCACTGAGATCAAATGTGACAATACCAGCGCCATAAATCTCACAAAGAATTCAATTATGCATTCAAGGGAAAAGCATATAGAGATTTGACATCACTTTATTAGAGATCATGTTCAAAATGAAGAAGTTATGATTCAGTTCATTGACTCAAAGAATCGACTAGCAGACATATTTACAAAGCCATTGGAGAAAAGACTCGCACCAAACTGAACATCACATCTTTTTTGGCAAAAGAAAGCTTCAAGTGCCATAACTTTGCTCAAAGGAACACTTAAATGCCATAACTTACGAAAGGTACACTTAAGTGCTACATTCAAAGAAAAATAGATCACTTAAGTGCCACTCTGGCCAAAGTCCAGCCAAAAGGCTGACGTGGCATTTTTTCGGCGAATTTTCGGCGAAATGAGCCCAAAACAATGCCGTTTTGCACGCTGACCTGGCCAAATAATGCAAAAATGGTGTCATTTAGGGTGACGTGGTAAAAAAATATAAAAATTAAATAAATTAAATTTTAAATTAGATTTAGTTAAAATATTAAAAATAATAATTTTAAAATTAAATGTAGTTAAAATATTAAAAATAATAATGTTAAAATTAAATTTAGTTAAAATATTAAAAATTAATAATTTAAAATTTTAAAAAATTTATAAAAAAAAAAAGTAAAAGGGGGCGGTGGCTTAGGGCTCGGCCCTCGCCCACGCCGCCACCTCCTCACCATCGCTAGGAAGGGCCGACGACGGAGAGGGGAGGGTCGGCTGGGGTCGCCGACCCTTAGCCAAGGGCCGGTGACCCCGACCCACGAGCCCTCACCCGGATCCGGCGAGTGGTGAGGGGTCACGCCCTCGCCCAAATCCGGCGAGGGTTGGCAGCCCTCGCCTGGCCAAGCTAAGGGATACCGCCCGCTAGGGGTCACCCCAACAAGCGACGGCCCTTGGCCCGACCAAGCGAGAGCCGCCAACCTCGCCGGATCCGGGTGAAGGCTACGACCCTCGCGCGAGGGCTCACGCGCCCTCGCCGCCGATCGACCCTATCCCCTCCATCACCGGCCCTTCTCGGCGATGGCAAGGAGGCGGTGGTGCCACCGCCCCCTTTTTTTTTATTTTTTATTTTAAAATTATTATTTTTTAATATTTTAACTAAATCTAATTTTAAAATTATTATTTTTTAATATGTTAACTAAATCTAATTTTAAAATTAGTACTTTTTAATATTTTAACTAAATCTAATTTTAAATTTAATTTATTTAATTTTTATATTATTTTTTATCACATCGGCCCAAAACAATGCCGTTTTTGTATTATTTGGCCATGTCGGCGTGCAAAAATGGCATCGTTTTGGGCTCGGATTACGGAAAAATGCCATGTCGGCATTTTGGCGGGACTTTGGCCGGATTGGCACTGAAGTGATCCATTTTACTCCAATTTTGGCACTTAAGTGTACCTTTCGTAAGTTATGGCACTTAAGTGTCCCTTTGTGCAAAGTTATGGCACTTAAGGGGTCCGCACGTCCATCTTTTATCAAGTAATGTCTAGAAGTGTTCAAGACTCAGAAGCAAAGTCTGAAGGTATTCAGACTCAGAATGACTAAGAGTTACGACTGTAAGTTGTTTTGATACTAGCAATTTACTTTTTGGATAAAAGTTTTAAAAGGTACGATTACTTTTTGAATCGCTATTTTCTTATTTTATTTTTAGCAATTATCTTTTCGTTTTTAAAATTATGGCAGTTTTTCATTTTCAAAAAGGCAGTTTTATTTTTCCTTTATGACAATTCGTTTACCTCGCTTCACTTGCTTTATATATTGTTGAGATTCGTTTTCTCCGTTTTCACTCTCAAACCCTAGAATACAAAAATCGCACTTGCTCTCACTTTCTCTATAGTTTATTCCAAAAAGTTTTCACCTTTCTAGCAAACTTGAGAATTTCTCCCTTAAAGCGATAATGTCTTCAAGAAAGTCTTCGAGAATCGCAAGCAAGGGATCACAGCACATGCTTGACGGTCCTACGCATTTCGATTTGACTAAGGAAGAAGAGTCTTCTCAACCGCAACGACCAAGTCAGCAACAACCTTCTCAATAGCATCGGTCTCCTCCACTGACACAACTAGAAGAAGAAATAATTGAAGAAATTGAACCTGTAAGAACGTTGACACCTAAAATTGCTTTCAAACTTTATTCTAATTTGAAAGAATGAGGTACTGCTATGTCTTTGATCGATGAATATTTGAGAGAGAGAGGCTACAAAAATGAAACTCTATTCTTGCGCGATATGGAGAAGATGAGCATTGCAGAAAAAGGGTCGGCTGAAAAGGCTTTTGCCAACTTTCCTAGTGACCCAAATTATGGAACATTTAATTAGCTAGAAGGAAACGACGATGACGAACGAATGTTCATACATTTCCAGCCTCGAATGGGAGTAGCTGCAAAGGTTGGTGGTGATGGAGCGAGTTTATTTCGATCTAACGACCATAAGAAGATTTATTCAAAACTGAAGAAGAGAGGGGTTATAAACTCTAGAAGCGTTGATTTTGATTTTCTTGATTCTATGCAAGTAAATCTAAGAGAAAAGTTTGCACTTCTTCAATTGGAGCATTTTTGTTCTGAATCTACAATTGGTTATCCAAAACTCACAACCTACTTCTATTCAAATCTATCCTTTTTGGATACAATTAATTTCTCTTTCACAGTCAGGGATAAGGAGTTTTTGGTGGATATGGACACTTTGGCTGACTTGAATGGGGTGGAAAGAGCATGTTTCCAACTAATCAGTGTGTCCGTTGCTCACGCTACACTGGCATTGGTAAAAGACAGGTTTGCTGAAGGCAAGATATCCTACTCTAGGATGAATGCCTCCAACATCTTGCTGCATAAAATCGTGATCAACTGCATCCATCCAAAATCAACATCCAAGACTAATGTGTCTTGCTTTGAAGCAAAGCTAAGTATGCCATCAACATTGGCTACAAGTTCTCTCTGCCTCACACCATCTTGTTTCACATGTACAAGACAATGGTGAAAGACAAGGAACAACTCCCTTATTCTGCTCTTATCACGTGCCTTTTCAGACATTTCAAAATTCACATTCCTACATCTTCGTGCTTGACAAGCATTACTCCAATGGTGATTGGATTTAAAATGGTCACCAAGATGCGTCTAAAAGAGTTTAACAAGGTGTTAGAGTGCATGAAGAAGAAGTCTCCCATCAAGGCAAAATAAGACTTTGCAGTAGCCAAAAGGAAAGGCAAGGAGCCCGTGGATGCTCTAACAAAAAGGAAGAGAACTCTCATCTTACAAGATGAAGAAAATGAGGACAAGATGACTCTTTCAGCCTTAAGGAACTTGAAGAATTTTGTCAGCTTTCAAGAGACAGATGAACGAGAGACCAGAGAAGAGACAAGAAGAAGAGAAGAAGAAAAAGAGAAAGGAAGAAGGGAATAAGAAAAAAAGGAAGGGAGGGAGAAAAGAAGAAGAAGAAGAAGAAAAAGAGAAGAAGAGGAAGAAAAAGGCTCGAGATGATTCCTTTGAGCCTACCTTGGCTGTATCCTTGTCAAGCAACTCAAAACTGACAAGGAGTGGGACTGCTAGAGTGAAAGAAAAAGAAAAAAATCACTCATTTATTGAGGCAGAACAGAAAGAAGAATTTACTTCCCCACCTGAAGGCATAAAAACAGGGGGAGCTACTGAAAAACGAGGTATTTCTTCACCTGTCTTAATTAGTGATGTTAGTCAATTTGTAGCAGATCCAAAGGACGTGTATGCCTCTCACCATCCAGAACCAGATCTTGAGGCATTCACTCCTAGTCATAGTCAACAAACTGTTGAAGATCCCTCAAATCTCAAGACTCTAGGAACAGATTCGGCTAGATCTAGTGCTACACTAGCACATTCAGTGGATTTTTCACGAATGATGGATATCCGTGGATTTAAAAAGGGGTCAATATGGTCTGGACTTTGAGATAAAAGATCTCAAAAAGGCTTTCTTGGCTACTTCAATTTCATTGCAAGAATAGTTACTCACACTGAAGAATCAAGTGCAAGATACTGTGAAGGGTGAAGATTTATAGCAACTGAATTAGACTATTGGAAAGCTTGAGAAGACAGTGAGCTCTATGGGGGAATTCCAACTTGTTCGCTTGCCAAAGCAGCCATGATTTTCACACCACTCTTTTCATTCAACTATTTTGCTTATTCTCCACTTTTTGCTATTGACAAAAAGGGGGAGAAGTCGTGCAGATTAGTTTTCGGTATTTTTGTTTGGTTGTGGACTTTTGGACTGTTGACTATTATTATGTTGACTGCTTGACTATTATCATGATTTGAATCTTTGATGCTTGCAATAACTTAGCCCGAAATACTAATTGTGGATGAATAGTTATCTTGCAGGATTAACATATTTTCAGTGGTTGCAGAATTGATACTATCCAAGTCCTAATCAACTTATTTTTATAAGTTATCATGTATTGCTTAAGTTTTGTTTGCAGGACAAGAGTTTTCAAATCTGCAGGAAAGTTTTGTCACCATCAAAAAGGGAGAGATTGTTGGAGAAAAACTCCTTTATTGTTTTGAAGTTGACAAAACGTTTCCATCAGTCTAGTCTAAAGACTTTCAAACTCAAGTGTTAAAGTTTGAAGAATTCCAGACTCTGTTGTCAAAGTCTGAAGACCACAAGACTCAAAACTCTAAGTTTACCCTCATTGACAGTTTTTAGATCGACGAAGAGAAGACTTATCCAGATGCGAGTTTATCTTCAAGGATTCGATTCGTATGGTTTGTAGAAGATCTTATGGCTGGAGATAGCACCTCGTGATTCATTATTCTTATTGGAATCGATTCGAATAATCAGATCTGTTGAAAGGCAAAGTATACTTGGAATGTTCTACTTATGGAAACCCGGATCCTAATTGTATGGGCGAGCAAGATTGGTAGGCTATTATCACATTCCATAAATGACTCGAGATCTCCTTGATTGATTATGTCTAACAGGTAGATTAGAAGAACTCCTTTGGAAAGTGCCAACGGTTGTAAAGGCATGAATGAGTATATAAGGAAGATGCTCAAGTTATTCAAGTGAGTGTGTGAAAGAAGAATTCCAAAGTCTGAAGCTCTAAGTTCTTTGCTATTTCAATCGTAGAGCTTTACTTGTACTCAAAAGAGTGAACAAACACTTGTGAGATTTTGAAGAAGTGTAGTAGAGTCTCTACATTGTAAAGTCAAGGACATAAGACTGTAACATCTCTTTTGATCCTTAGTGAAATCCAGCCAGTGGGCTGTCAGCGCGGGAGAGTGGATGTAAGCTTGATCTAAGCCGAATCACTATAAACATTGTGTTTCTATTATCTTTCTCTTAAACTCCTTATTTCAATTTATAGCTTCATATAACTGTTTACTATTATTTACGTTGCTAGAAAATTATTTTGAAGTTTCGAAAAGAAAAAAAAAATCTTTATCACCTATTCACCCCCTCTATGTGATCTTACTAGCCCTTTCATGACCAACTTCAGATTTTAATCAATAGGAGAGATAATATTCAACTTACTGCAAATAGATTCAAATGACTTTTTCTCCAATGGTTTTATGAATATGTCTGCCAGCTAATTCTTTGAATCAATAAATCGAACCATAATCTCGCTATTCTGGACGTGATCTCTTAGAAAGTGATGTTGAATCTCTATATGCTTCGCCCTTGAATGAAGAATGGGGTTTCTTGTGAGATTGATAGTACTTGTGTTATTGCATCTAATCTCTGTGCAGGATTCTTCTATTTCAAAGTCTCTTAATTGTTGTCTTATCCAAAGAATTTGAGAACAACTTCCAAGAGCAACATATTCTGCTTCTGTTGTCGATAAAGCCACCGTACTTTGTTTCCTTGAGAACCAAGATACCAGCATTTGTCCCAACAGTTGACAAGTGCCAGATGTGCTCTTCTTGTCAATTCTACAACCGACTAGATCAGCGTCATAATAACCAAGGAGTGTAAAGTCTCATTCTTTTGGATACCACAAACCCAGCTTTGGAAAAGTCACAACATATTTTATGATGCGTTTAATAGCACTAAGATGATATTCCTTTGGATCAGACTGAAATCTAGCACAGATGCACACACTAAATAATATATCAAGTCTAAAGGCAGTGAGGTAAGGAAGAGAATCGATCATGCTTCTGTATAGTTCTTGATCTATTTTCTTTCCTCCTTCATTCTTGTCCAGTTTTGATGAACTCGACATAGGAGTTTCTGTCCTCTTGCAATTCTCCAATCCAAATTTCTTGATGAGATCTTTGGCATATTTCTCCCGGTGAATGAATATACCTTTCTTTGATTGTTTTACTACCCATCATGCTCATTTTGAATTCATCCGACATAGATCTTGAATATTTCTTGTAGAGAATTTCATTAGGAGAACCAAAGATTATATCATTTATATAAATTTGTACAAGTAGAAAATCTTTTCCTACCCATTTTATAAATAGAGTAGTATAAACCTTTCCTTTTTAAAAACCATTCTAAGTTAGAAACTTACTCAACCTTTTATACCAGGCTCATGGAGCCTGCTTCATACCATATAAAGCTTTCTTTAGTCTGTAGATTGAGTCTAATTTTATTGGATCTTCAAATCCTGGTAGTTGTTCCACATATATTTCTTATTGAATGAATCCATTGAGGAAGGCATTTTTGACATCCATCTGAAATAACGTGAAATTTTGGAAACAAGCAAAAACAAGCAATAATCTAATTGATTCTAACTTTGCTACTGGTGCATAGGTCTCGTCATATTCAATCCCTTCTTCCTATGTGTATGCTTTCGGGACAAGTCTTGCTTTATTTCTGATCACTTTTCCTTTCTCGTCCATCTTGTTTCTGAAAACTCACTTCGTTCTAATAACAGATTTGCCTTTGGGTTTTGGAATCAACTCCCATACATCATTGATGCTGAATTGTCTGAGTTCTTCCTTCATAGCTTATATCCAGCTTTCATTAGACAATGCTTATTCTACTCCTTTTGGTTCTATTATTTCATAAACAAGTTCTAAAGCACTAGAGTCTTCTTTTGCTTTGGACTGGTGCAAACTCCTTCGTCAATGTTGCCAATGATGAGTTCTTCGGGATGACTTGACTTGTGCTTGCAATTGCCATTTGGCTTGAGAGTCTGTCGATCCTCTGTTCCATTTGAATCTTCTTGTTCTGCTTGTTGCTGTGCTCCAAAAGTTTGAACTTTACTAGGGGAGACAGGCTTTGTTAAGTCTGGAACTGGTTCAAACTCTTCAAGTTGAACCTGTTCTAGTTGAATCTGCATATTTTCCTAAAATCTAACATTCATAGATTTTTCCACAAATTAAGTTTTCTTGTTAAAGACCTTGTAAGCTTTGCTTAAAGTTGAATAGCCAAGAAAAATTCATTCATCTGATTTTTCTTCAAACTTTCCAGATCGATCATTCACGTTCTTCAAAATAAAGCATTTACAGCCAAAGACATGAAAGTAGGAAATGATTTTGGCTTCTTCCCTTTATATATTTCATAGGGAGTTTTCTCTAGGATAGGCCTTAAAAACACCCTATTGATAATATAATATGCAGTAGAAATTGCTTCTGCCCAAAAGCGAGAAGGTATTTTGCTTTCTATCAAAAGAATTCTAGCCATCTCCTGTAGAGATCTATTTTTCCTTTCCACAACTCCATTTTATTCTGAAGTATATAGAGAGGAGAAAACGTGCTGAAAACCAGATTCATTATAGAAGTCTGTAAAATCTTAATTTTCAAATTCACTTCCATGATCTGTCCTTATGGTTAAGATTGCATAACCTTTCTCGTTCTGAACTTTCTTGGCAAAGTTTGAGAAGTATGCAAAAGTCTCAGACTTCTTTGCTAAGAAGAACACCCAAGTGAAACGAGAATAATCATCAACAATTACCAGACAATATTTCTTTCCACTAAGACTTTGAGTTTTTGTTGGCCCAAGAGATCCATATGAACAAGCCGCAACACTCGACTAGTAGAAACCTGATTTACTGGTTTAAAAAAAATTCTAACTTGTTTTTCCAAGACATGGAGAGTACATAACTCAGTCTTTTGATAACCCAGATTATGAAGTCCTCGAATCAGCTTCTTAGAAGAAATCTTGGCAATCTGCTTCATATTTATGTGACTGAGCTTTCGTTGCCAAAGAATTGCTTCATCTTGAATGGAAATAAGACACTATGAACTTTCTGGGTTTACATCTAGAAGGTATATATTGTCATGCCTTCGCCTAGTAAAGGATTGAGACAAGTCTTGACTTATCCTAAAACAAATGCCTTCTTGGAAGTTTATTCTGAAACCAGTATCACAAAGCTGACTTATGCGTAGAAGATTGTAGTTTAAACCTTTCACTAAGGAAACATTCTTGATAGTTAAGACTTATAATCTTCACAGTTCAACAACATATAATCTTTCCTTTTTTATTTCCTCCAAAAGAAACTTTTCCTCCTTTTAACCTGTCAAGATTTTCAAAACAGCTTGAGTCTCATGTCATATGCCTCGAACAGCCACTAATCAAATACCATTTGATTTTTCTTATGATAGTGACTTGCAATCAGAAGAAAAACTCAAACCTTCTTTGGTACCCAGATTTTCTTGGGTCCAAGAGTGTTGGTATTAAAAATAGTTCTTGCCTAATCTTTCTGAACTGGTCTCCAAACCTTGGGACAATCCTTCTCAAAATGTTCAGAGTTGTTACACTTAGAACATCTAAGTGTACTTCGGCCAACAGGTTTTACAAACACTATTTGAAAATGATTTTTGTAAAAAGTCTTTGCAGGCATTTGCTTAAGTCTCTCTTTTACTTTAGGAAAATCAATTAAAGGAACCGTCTCATTACTCATACCCAAACCAAACTTGTTAAAATAGGGTATTTGAGCTGTAAGAATTTTCTCTAATTTTTCTGATCCATTTGAAAACCTTTTTGAAATATTTGAAATCTCCCTTTTTTAAAATAACATTTTCTTTTGAGAGAGAATCAGAATTTTACTTCAAATCATCGAAACTTCTTTTCAAATTTTCAAATTTTTCTTTTCAAGAAACTTCCTGTTGCCCGAGCTTGGAATTCTCTTTCTTCAGTTCGGAGATCCTTTTAAGAGAGGATTTAAGATTAAGGAAAAGTTCATCTATATATAGAGAGACTTTAATAAGAATTTCAAAGTTACTAACCTAAATTTCTTTGTTAGAGTCTGAATCAGTGTCTGTTTCTGATTCTGAGTCTAACTCTAAGTGAGCCATTAGACATATGTTTATGAATTATTCTTCCCTTTCTTCATATTCGACGTCACTCGAGAGCCTTTTTTGTATTTCTCAGTCTTTCCTTTCTTCTTTTTTAACAGGGAACAATTTGGTCTGATATGCCCCTTTTTTCTTGCACTCGAAGCATATTACATCCTTGCTATTTTCAACTTCTTCTGTAGGTTTCTTCTGGAAATTCTGCGAGCCTTACTTCTTCCAATTGAACCTTCTACCTTTTTCTATTCAGTCTTCTAAATTTCTTGATCATAAGGGCCAATTCTTCATCATCCATATCCTCTTTCGAATCTGTATCATCAAAATCAATATTAGATTTTAAAACAATTGATTTCTTTCCTTTTGGATCTTCTTCATCATTGATCTGCTTCACTTCATACAACTGAAGTGTGCCTATTAATTCATCTACTAATAGAGGCATAATCCTTTGAGTCTCTCTGATTGAGGTCTTCACATGATTCTAGTCCTTTGAAAGTCCATGCAGTAGTTTGTTAACTTTCATTGGTCAAGAAATTGGTTGGCCTTGATAAGCCAGACCATTCACAATCTCTGTAAAGCGACTAAACATTTCAGAGATAGATTCTCCAGGCTTCATTCTGAATGCTTCATACTGTCCAAGCAGAATTTTTATTTTTGTTTCCTTCACACAGTCAATCCCCTCATAGGTAACATGGAGTCTGTCCCAAACTTCTTTTGCTATTTCACAAGAAGAAATTCGGTTATATTCAGTAGGAGACAAATCATAGTATAGAGAATAGATTGCTTTTGCATCAAGAGCCTGTCTCTTGGTAATTTCAACTTGAGTTGATTCATCAGCATCGATCACTTCTTTCCCTCTGTCTAAATCTGATGTTGCTTTAGGATTAATTCCTTTTTCAACAACATCCCACTCCAGGGGATCCCTGAATCTGAGAAATGTCTTCATCTTGTTTTTCCATACGTTGTACTCATTTCCATCGAAATAAGGAGGTCTAGTGTTACTCTGTCCCTCAACCAATCCTAGAGCCAGAATAATAGCCACAAAAGATCTTTAGTTTTAAAAGTAAAAACACTTCAACAAAGTAAGCGCACAAGTTTTGATACCAATTGAAAGGGCTAGTAGAACACCTAGAGGGGGTGAATAGGTGTGAAAATAGATGTTTGCGAAATGCAGTAAAAATACTTTACTTTTAAAATGAATCCGATTAACTATAGACTTTGCAAAAGGATTAAGACTTTAACAACTATCTCAAAGCACAGAAGTAAATCACAGCAAATAAAGTAAAGGAGTTTAGGGATGAGAAAAATAAACACAAAGTTTATAGCGATTCGGCTTAGATCAAGCCTACGTTCACTCTCCACGCTAACAGCCTTCTGGTTGGATTCTACTATGAATCGAAAGAGAATATTACAACACCGTGATCTCGACTTTTCAGTGAGGTGTCTATGGCCCTCACTAAAATTTCTCACTTTCGAATACAAGTTTAAGCACTAAAAGATGAAGGACATGAGAATTAGAAGCTTCAGATTTTGGAATTCTTCTTTCACACTCATTTCGAATAACTTGAAAAATCTCTTTAAATACTCCTCCATGCCTTGTCGACCGTTGGTACTTTCCAGATGAATTCTTCCAATCAACCCATTGGACAGAATCAATCAAGGAAATCTCGAGCCGTTTGAAGATTGAGATGAAAGTCCGTCAATCATGTTCGCCCATACAATTAGGATCTTGGTTTCCATAAGTAGATTCTTTTCAAATAAGCTTGACTTCCATAAATGATTCGCTTCTTCAAAATTGATTCCAATTAGGATAACCAATATGGTAAGTGATACTTCCAACCAGAAAGCCTGATATATCTTATTTGTACTGAAACCTTGAAGAAAATAATCATGAGTTTGATTAAGTCTTCATTCTTGCATTCAGTATGAAACTTGTCAGAGTGGGCGGACTTCTGATGTGAGATAGACTTTAACACAAAAGTCTAGCAATCTTTAGAATAGAACATAGATAAGTTTTGTTAGCTTCAAAACAATAAGGAGTTTTCTTGAACAAGATGTCAGTAGACTAGTACGAGGCAAAGTTTGCTGAGTTATTTAAGTATGCACCGAGGTTGATTGAGGACCCGGTGGATAAGGCAAGGAGATTCACAGATGGTCTGAAGCCAGAGATCAAGGACCCATTGGTACCACTGAATCTCAAGGATTATGATGAGCTGTACGAGAGGGCCCAGCTCATAGAAAGGAACCTGAACGAACGGGCTACTGTATCTGGATCACGGTTTGTGTCCAACAAAAATGACAATCGGTTTGGGACGAGACGACTAATAACTGGAGGAAAGTATTCCATTCCTCCTAACCGAAATGGTGGAATCAGAAAGCCGGCACCCAATTCGAATGGTGTGTGCCGATTCTGTGGAAGGAACCATGGATCAATCCCGTGTTTTGCTTGTCACACCCTGAACCAGCACGTGCACATCCCTCGGCTGTCAATTAAAAATGCGACGTCCCAGGACACGTCGCTGACCCATTCTTTTTATCTTTCAATTAAGCACATGCGAAAGCGAATTAAATAAACACTCAGCCAATCATCAAACAGGGATAGTAAAAACACACAACATTTTTCACAAACTACTCTTTATACATATACGAAGTTAACCCTACAAGTTCGTATCTACAAGTCTCGCGCAAAAAGAAACTACTAGGCGACCTACACCTCAGATCCCTTCGACTTGAGCTTGGGATCCTCCATGACACCTTCCGATATCTCCATACTAAGGACCTGAAAAAGGGTTAACCATAACGGGGTGAGATAAATCTCAGCCAGTCAAAACCCTAAACCACGATTAGGACACAAATTCGCCTCAAAGGTGGTCCTAAACACGCACCATACAAAACTCACCTCACCTCGGCGCATCCCTGCATATTAGTGCATCAGATATGCATTTATAAATATCACAAGCACAATTAATAACCGGAACACATTATTATCATCCTTTAAACAATCACATGAGTCATGATTATAAAGTAAAAACTGTTATGACATGTCTCATACCGTGCTACACAATTTTGCCCTATAATCAACCGCAATAGCATAACCATTCAGGCATGTTCCGATTATTACGACCCATCGGCCACGGCCAACTCGATAGTCGGTGGTGATCCGGTGTAACTGGGCATCGTCCTACTTCGTCAAGCACAGCAACGTCTAGCACTACCTGCCTAGACGGCATTCCATAAAAGAGTATCGGCCTGACCTACACCACGACCGGCATTCGTTGATGTGGGGCATCTGAACTTAATCAGGCATCACTTCCCCAACTCTCGTTGGGTGACAAGTTCCGATAGTGACCACACAAACACATACTTGGCCAAGAACACCTTGCTTTGTGTTCAAATGCCTCGTTTTAAAATAATGAACTTGGCCACCTTTTTTCGTATTAAAAATCTTAGTAAAAATAGTTGTGCATGGTCACGTATTCCAAAGTGAACTGTCAAACCCTGTATGCTCCTATTTTAAAATTTCATGGTTTTATATAGTACATAAAAATTGGCGTCTAAAAACCTACACTTGGCAATTTTCCATTTAAAAGCCTATAAAACCGAGTTTTCTACTAAAAGTCAATAATTACCATCAAGCAAATTTCACATCATAGCATTTAAAAGTCATCAAAATCACACAAAATTTCATCCACGAGAACGAGCGTAAAATTTCACAAAATGGTTAATCCGTCACTAATTACGCTAATTACGATTAATTAAGTAAATCTAACTTAATTAACCGAACCATGGTTAACTAACCTAACCAAGTTACTAACCTAACCAAACTAATTAACCTAACTAAAGCTAATTAACACTAATCTAACTCCCTAAGCATAATTAACAACCTAATCTAAGGATTAGGAGTTAAGGCTCACTAGATTAGGACAGTGGTGGGCTCATAATGACGGCAATGTGACAACAGTGAGAACCCGAGACTACCACGTCTCAAACGAAGCTCAACCGGCGGTTGAAATCAGCCATACAAGCCTTCGACCAAGGCTATTCGAATGGTTCTATGGGAGTGCGCTAGTGGCCGAAGGAGAGGCTTCGTTGGCTGGTGACTACTAGCGGTTTGTTACTGGAGCTAGAGGTGTGAGGGTGAGATGGGCTGGTCAATGGTGGATGGACGGTAGCTTTGGGTGCGGCGCGGTGATGGCGGACCAATGGAGGTGGGATGGGGCTTGGAGGCATCGGGCGGTGGTGAGACACGGCTAAGGGGAAAGCTAATGATGGAGGCACGAGGCGGTGAGGTTGGTGTGGGAGGCATTAGGTGGTGTAAGGAGGTAGGGGAAGTGCTAGTGGTGTGAGCGGATGGTTGTTGTGGAGATGGACATGCAAAGGAGTGATGGAGGGAATGGTGGTAGCACAGGATGATGAAGAAGAAGACATGAGGGGAAATAAAGAAAAAGAAGAAGCAGTAGGAAGGATCGGCTAAGGAAGGGAGGGTTTCACGCAAGCATGGGAAAAGGGGGAATTGGAGAGAGAGAGAGAGAGAGAGAGAGAGAGAGAGAGAGAAATTGGAAGTCAAAGCAACAACCAATTGAAACCTGGGGAAAAATATCTATGCACTCATGACCATGGCCTCAAAGTCTTCATGCCCAATAAGTCTTGTGGCCATCCAATGGAGAATTAGTCCTAAATTCCTCAAAATTAAACCATTTTGGGCAGCCAAATTCCCTTTTTCTCTCTTGATCCGAATTTCCTTTAATTTTCTTATTTGTCTGAAAATCGATTTTTTCGCAAAATTCGAGACGGACGAAAATTCACTGAAAGATGAGACGATGTCCTATAAATGAATCGTGACATGCTTGAACGTTTGATTCACGAAACTGAATTCAATTTCGTGGTTGAAATCGACCGAACACGATTTTAGTACGACCTAATCTATCAGGTAGCGTTTAGGGATTTTTGCACATTTGACCCACGGTCGATAATTTTCAATCCATGTTTTTGCATCTCCGACTCATAGATGACTCTTGGTTATCGTAAGAATCACAAGGGTTCAATTACGTGTCCCCGAGTATAACATCAATATGCCATTAGACATGAATATCGCAATCATGCGGAACCACCCACAATTCGATTATGTAATTCCATTGAATCAATTTATATCCCTTCGCTAATCGATTCATAACGGTGTCGTATTGACCCTTGCCGATTGTTATGGTTGAGTGATCGATTTCCAATTGAATTCTAGTCTGTCGCATATATATCCCTTAACGGCCTTTCTAATAGATTAGTTAACTCGTGAGTGACCAGCTCCGAGTAAAATGACCATAGGCGCATCGAACAAACAACCATTTCATACATCCGAGATGGGGCCAAATTTTAGGAAGTCACAACTCTTCCTCTTTTATAAAAATTTCGTTCTCGAAATTTAAACCATTACAGATCTTCTTCAAAAAGGTGGGGGTATTAACATCTCATCGATTCTTCGCTTTCCCACATGACTCCTTCTGTTCCGTGGTGTTACCAAACCACTTTAACCAAGGGAATCGTCTTGTTGCGCAACACTTGCTCCTTTTGATCCACTATCCGAACCGGTCTCTCCACGTACGACATCCTCCCATCCACGTCTAATTCCTCAAAATTCAGCACGTGGGTTGGACTAGGTTCGTACTTCCTCAACATTGACACGTGGAAGACGTCATGCAGTTGGGCAAGTCTCGACATCAACGCAAGACAATACACCAAAGTCCCAATTCGCTCTAAAATCTCAAAGGGACCGACGTACCTCAGACTTAGTTTCCCTTTCTTGCCAAAGCGCGAAGTATCCCTCATTGGTGACACTTTGAGGAATATGTGTTCACCAACTTGAAACTCCAATGGTCTATGCCACTTATCTACATAACTTTTCTAACGACTCTGAGCGGTCTTGAGTCTTTCTCGAATAGCTTTGATGGCGTCGACTAACTGCTAAACCAACTCAGAACCCATAATCTTATGTTCTCCAACTCCGTCCCAACAAATTGGAGTTCTACAAGTTCTTCCATACAACACTTCAAATGGTGCTATCTTGATACTCTGCTGATAGTTGTTGTTGTAGGTGAACTCAACTAGACGAAGCTGTTCCTCACAGCTTCCTTTGAAGTCCACTACACAACCTCGCAGCATATCCTCGAGGGTTTGAATCATCCTCTCAAAATGGCCATCCGTCTGTGGATGATAGGCCATATTACACTGCAGCTTCGTTCCCAAGATAGTTTGTAAACTTTTTCAAAAAGCTGCCATGAACTTTGGGTCTCGATCTAACGTGATCGTCACTGGCACTCCATGAAGATGAACTATTTGTCACATGTACAATTTAGCATATCTATCCAATGCAAAGTCCTTTCGTACGGTGATGAAGTGAGCAAACTTCATCAATTTGTCGACTACAGCCCATATGGAATCATTATCTCACTGACTCTTCAATAATCCCATCACAAAATCCATTGTGATATGTTCCCACTTCCACTCGGGAATCTCAAGAGGTTGCAAAAGTCCTCCAGGCTTGCAATGTTGTGCTTTCACTTGATAACACGTCAGACACTTGGCAACGTGTCTAGAGATATCCGTCTTCATACCAGTCCACTAATAGTGATGACGCAGATTCTGATACATCTTTATACTGCTTGAATGAATGATGTAACTACTGCGATGCGATGAGCTTCTGACAAGATCTCCTCTTTAAGCTCCGCATTGTCAAGTACACACAATCACCCACGAAATTTTAATGTTCCGTCCTCAGTAACTTGAAAGTCAGCTTTCCTCTTTTCCGTGTCCTCCTACAGAATTTTCTGGATCTTAGGGTCTGTCAACTACAATGTTTTAGTCCTTATCAGCACTTCTGATTCAATTATCAAGGTGGCCATAAGACTTGAAAGGTGGCCTACCTCAAACTTGAAACCTGAATCTCGAACTCCTTCGAGTAGGATCCACTCCTGGACCATCATCTATGTAGTCGATGACTTCCGACTTAACGCATCTGCGACCTTGTTGGCTTTTCCGAGATGATACAAGATGTCACAATCGTAGTCCTTGAGAAGTTTCATCCAACGACATTGTCTCATGTTCAACTCCTTTTGAAAGAATAAATACTTTAGGCTCTGGTGGTCCATAAAGATCTGGAACTTTTTTTCGCATAAGTAATGTCTCCAAATCTTCAGAGCAAAGATGATCATTGCGAGTTCCAAGTCATACGTCGAGTAACTCAACTCATGAGGCCTCAACTGTCGGGACGCGTATGTAACAACTCTCCCATATTGCATTAAAACGCAGCCCAGTCCTCTGTATGATGCGTCGCTAAAGATCTCATATCCTCCAAGACCAGATGGAATCATCAGCACAGGTGTGATATTCAGCCTCTGCTTAAGCTCTTGGAAACTACGTTCGCACTTGTCTGTCCATTCAAACTTCTCTTCCTTCTTCAACAATCGAGTCAAAGGCATGGCTATTGCAGAAAATATTTCTATGAATCGTCTATAATAGCCTGCCAATCCCAAGAAACTTCAGATTTTTGTCACTGTCGTTGGTCTCAGCAAGTTTATCACGGCTTCAATCTTAGTCAAGTCCATGGAAATCCCTTCACTAAAAATCATGTGACCTAAGAAAGCTACACGAGTCAGCCAAAATTCATAATTACTGAATTTGGCATATAGCCTGTGTTCTCGCAGAGTCTGAAGCACTGTCCTTAAGTGTCGTTCATGCTCCTCTGGACTTCTTGAGTACACCAAGATGTCATCAATAAACACAATCACAAACTGGTCCAAATATTTCTTGAACACTCTATTCATCAAATCCATAAAAGAAGCTAGGGTGTTAGTCAAACCAAATGGCATTAAGATGAATTCATAATGGCTGTAACGCGTACAAAAAGCCATCTTCGGTATGTCTTCCTTCTTAATCCTCAGCTAGTGGTAACATGTCCTCAGGTCGATCTTGGAGAATATCGATGCTCCCTATAGCTGATCAAACAGGTCATCAATCCTTGGCAACGAATACTTGTTCTTGATTGTCACCTGGTTGAGTTATCAATAGTCGATGCAAAGGTGTAACGAACTATCTTTCTTCCTTACAAATAGTGCTCCCCAAGGCAATGCACTAGGACATATAAATCATTTATCCAACAACTCCTGCATCTACACCTTTAGTTCCTTCAATTCTGACAGCGCCGAACAATAAGGAGTTTTAGAAATTGGCTCCGTCCCAAGGGCCAACTCAATCACGAACTCGATCTCCCTTTATAGGGGCAAATTGGGTAATTCCTCAGGAAACACGTCAAAAAACTCTTGTACCACGGTGATGTCCTCCATCTTCGGCTCCTCGACTGACTTATCCACTACCGTTGCCAAATAACCTTAGCAACCCACCTCTAACAAACAGGTTGCCTCAAGCGACAAGATTAAGGTAATCGAGGGTCCTTCTCGACTTCCTATAAACTCGAAACTTTCACTTGCTAACAGATTAAACTGAATCGATTTACGATAACAATCTGTAGGAGCTCATTGCTTGGTGAGTCAATCCATACCAATGATTACATCAAAGTCAAACATGGCCAGCACAATTAGATCTATCATTTCCTCTCGCTCACTAATCACTAACTTGCAACCAAGACACCCTATCGCAGACAACACTTTATCCTTTAATGGGGTAGATATACTAATGACTGTCCCCCAATGGTTCTAGACTCAATCCTACCAACTTAACAAATTGCTTAGCAATAAATGAATGTGTAGCTCCAGGATCAAAAAAAGCATAAGCAGCATGGTCGTTCAACGAGACCGTACTTGTAACCATATCTTGTGAGTCCTCTGCATCCCTTTGGGTGACAGCATACACCCTTCCCTGCATCAGAGGCCTGTTCAAAATACCCCGCTGTGCATTTTGCGACACACTCCCTCCTGGTTGTCCCATTTGCAGTAGTGGTGCCTATGCTCCCATGGGCCTATGCAGACAATCCTTAATCTAGTGGTCGTGCTAGCCACATCCAAAACAAGCTCCCATCCTAGTAAAACATGGGGTTAATCCATGTCTTCTCCCACAAAAATGGCACACACCGTTTGAGTTGAGTGCTAACTTTCCTATTCCACCCTTTCGGTTGGGAGGAATGGAATACCTTCCTCCTATCATTGGCCTTTTCCTGAACCGATTGTTGTCTCCATTGGGCCCGAATTGCGACCCAGATGTGGTGGCTTGCTCGTTCAAATTTCTCTCAATCAACTGGGCCCTCTCGTACAGATCATTATAATCCTTAAGATTCAGCAGCACTAACGGATCCTTGATCTCTAGTCTCAATCCGTCTCTAAACCTCCTCACTCGGTCCACTGGGTCTTCAATTAGCCTCGGTGCATACTTGGACAACTCGGCGAACTTCGCCTCATACTGGTCCATTGACATTTGTTTCTAACGAATACGTTGGAATTCTGCCATTTTCTGCTCTTTGGCGCAATCTGAAAAGTACTTCCCGTAAAAGATCTCCACAAAAGCATTCCACTTTTGAAACTATACCTTCAAGAAACACTCTCCCTCTGGTGGCTTCCTACCAAGTGCTTGTGTTCCCTTGCAACTGATAGACCACCAGGACTACCTTATCTTCCTTAGAGCACATCAACAGTGCAAAGATCTTCTCTAGCTCTCGGATCCATAGGGTTGTAGCCTCAGGATCATCTACTCTAGAGAACCTCGGTGGTTTCAGCTTCAAGAACTGCTCCACCAATTTATGCATCAATCACTCCCCGTTCCTATTTCCTGGTGGGACTTCAGCAAGTGCGGCGGCAACAGCAACAATGGCATTAGCGGCGATAATGGCGGCGGCGGTAGCAACAGCTTGGTTCGGTGCCTGCTGACCCATTATATTCCCTAGGGTCTCTAGCGCCTGAACAATCCCATCTATCCTAGGATCGACTGGTGCTACTACTCCAATACCAACCTACAGCGGTACTCTTTCCCTCGTGCTTGCCTGAGCCGGCGCTCTACCTCAGGTACCGATCCTAGTCGGTGTCCTTCCCCAAGTACTAGAGTCCTTTACTCAGGATCGCTCATTGTGCAAAATCTTTATAGAAACCTACTTTCCAATTCTAACACAGAATTAGAAATATGAGCAACCCACACAAAACAATCAATCAATCACAAGCATCAGCGTGAGGAAAAGGTCTTTCCTAGCTAACTATCCTAAAACCCATTGCACTTTATTACTCCAAACATTGACCAAGCTCTGATACCACTTCGAGCAGGGATGTCACGCCTCGAATCTCGAGCATGCACACATCCCTCAGTGGTCGATTAAAAATGCAACATCCTAGGACATGTCGCCAACCCATTCTTTTTATCTTTCAATTAAGCACATGCGGAAGTGAATTAAATAAACACCTAGCCAATCATCAAAAACGGGGATAGTAAAAACATACAACATTTTTCACAAACTACTCTTTATACATATACCAAGTTAATCCTACAAGTTCGTATCTACAAGTCTGGCCCAAAAAGAAACTACTAGGCGACCTACACCCCAGATCCCTTTGACTTAGGCTCGAGATCCTCTATGACACCGTCCGATATCTCCATACTAAGGACTTGAAAAAGGGTTTACCACATGTGACATCTTGGATTTTCAGTCTTGTTTTCAATTTAATAAATCGGGCCTTTCATCAACGCGCCTATAGTGCTATTCTTGGAACTGATTACTCATGAGATAACTAGACTATCTTGGAAAGTCATTAAGAGATTTTAATGCAATAGACTTAAGGATTCAACCAAAAATCATCTACTCAATCGTGCTCATCTGCTAAGATCATTTCGGCACAGTAAAATTGATTAAACATTAGAGATAGGTCGGTTTGATCGAGATACGTGGTTAAATGTGGGTGGTTTCACTAAATTGAAAAATTCTCGTTGATCGGTACTAGATTGATTTTTCTATCGTTTTGGTACCCCGTGTCCGTATTTGAAACCTCAAGATTTTCACAACCATCGAGAGTCGCCAATGTGTTGAAGAGGTTCATTGTGACTCGAAAAAAATCAACCACGGGTCTTTTGTACTAAATTTTTTTGAAAGCTTCCCAGTAGCCTAAGTCACATTAATCGCGTCAAATTGAAATTAACCACTAATTTGAATTCGATTTTAGAAATTGAAAGTTCTATCATATCACAAATTATTTTAGGAACATCAACTCAGTCTCCGAAGATTTTTTTGCAAATCGAGACTTTTTGGAAAAAAGTTGAGGTAGGGTCTTTTTCTCCAGAAAATTCAGAGGACCATTTTTTATCACGTAATTGGGATGCAAGTAGGTTCAAGTGGTGAGGAAAAAATAGTAATTTGATAGAGGACTCAAAATTGGAATTTTTTAGGATCAATTGGTGTTGATTCAAGGGGGATTTGGTGTTTAAATTGAGGGAAATCAACCAAAATTCGTGTACCCCCATAGACCCAACCTTTTGGACCACCTCAAGCCTTCTAGAAAGGGCATTTTGGTCTGGAAAAGGGTTGTGGAAGCTAGCTGGGCTTGGTGGGCCAAGCATGGGGGACAAAGAGATGAGGATGAGGTCATTGGTGGCCCCTCCAACCCCAAAACCGGTCCCCTCTTCCCTCTCCCTCCTGCACCCATCGAAGCCTCCATCTCCTCCTTCCCATGTGCTGTTCGAACACCAGCAAGCTTAGAGGAACGAACCAGCAGCTCCCTCCTCTGTCGCAGCCACCCTTCTGATCGCCTGGAAGCCCAATGTCACCATTGCTGCCAGCTAGAGTCACGCGCAAGCCCACGCGAGCTGTGCGCTTTTCTGCCATCCCAACTATGTCGTTTAGTCCTACTTGCCGTCTAGTAAGCTGCCTGGGCCGTATAGAGGTCGCCAGAGCCGCCGTGAAGCCCCACCTTATTCCGCTTGACCCCAAAATAGAAGCTAAAGCTTGTGGGTATCGCAACCACTGTTTGGACTATTTACAAGCCGTTCCCGACCTCAAAAGGCGGTCCCACTTTGGAGTTTCTCGTCCCTTGCCGCGTCCCCGTTGTTTTGATCCAAGTGGATCATTAATCAAGTGAGTTTAACTCACTAATCCTTGCTTAGTAAGTTAATGACATTTAAGGGTTGTTTAGTTTACACTAAATATGAATTAGGTAGATAGTTAGAATGGATGAGCAATTTAATTAACTGTTATTGCATGTTAGGTGGTTAGAGTAGTGTAATTAGAGCCTAGAAAAACTCTAGTATTTATCTAGAGTAGTTTAGAAATTTTCCGGGATTGCCTCAACTTTAATTAGCCTTTACGGGCCTAAGTTGCTATTTTTGGTATTTAGTAATTAATTTCCGTAATTATTTAATTATTTATTTATTTCCTAGAAATTAGACCGGGATAGTTGATGACCAAAATTTTATGCCGATTGCCTTGGTCTAATCTGTTTATTTAATTGAGTTTTAATTTGTGTTGATTGTGTGTGATTTGTGATTTTGGGAATTTATTCCTAAATTTATTTAATTTCAGTAATTAATTGGAAAATCACCGGGCGTCGGTTTACAACGCCAAAAATGGATTTGTGAATTGTTGAAATTAGTGGGATTTTCAAAGATGAAAATATTGTATTTTTGACTAAAACCGACCATGTACCCACATACGATTATTTTTATCAAGAATGATAAAAATGGTGATTTGATTTGATGATCATAATCAATATTTGAGGCAGCTTCTAGCGAGCACATTTAGCATACTATATCAATAGTTGAGGTAGCTTTCGGCGAGCATATTTAGCATACTATATCAATATTTGAGGTAGCTTTCGGCGAGCATATTTAGCATACTATATCAATATTTGAGGCAGCTTTCGGCGAGCATATTCAATATACTATATCAATATTTGAGGCAGCTTCTGGTGAGCATATTCAATATACTATATTAATATTTGAGGCAGCTTCTAGCAAGCATATTCAATATACTATATCAATATTTGAGGCAGCTTCTGGTGAGCTATACTATCTATTATCAGCTTAAAGTAAGCAGTCCTAGATTATGATCGGACTTCATAGATAGTATTGATTGAGATGACCGAGCAATGGTCTTGATGACATGTAATCGACTGAGTCAATTGATCGATGCTTAGATCCGATTGATTGAAATGATTGGATGGTTATTTGAATTATATTGGCTTGCATGAAGGAACTAAGGCCAAGGTAAGTCCTCTGACTTGTGATTGTGCCTAGGCAGCCCTTTGGGCATATTTTCTTCCTAGTCGGGTCTTAGGGGATTGAACTTGCTAAGACGTCGTCTCACCCCATTGTGGGATAACATTTTCAAGCCATAGATGGCAGTTCCTCCCGAGAATTTTGGAAAACCGAAGGAAATCACAGAATAAAGGAATTACATTCCGTTTCATGGGGACCCTAGGGAATGGCAATACGAACTTGTACGATCTATGATCTAGGTCGATGCAGGTTTATCCTAATAGGTGCCCTATTGATATAGGTTATGGTACCGTCAAGATCTTAATGTCAAAGAGAAGGCCGCATACCAGAATCTGAGATACCTCTGTGTGTGATGGAGGTTGCTTTGGGAAAGGGCACTGTAGACCCTCTAGGTGGTTCGGTGGCAGACTCGGTGGACCCTGACCTTCAAGATCTAGGATCTCTTGTGTATTCCGTTGTAGGCTCCAGCTGGAGTGTGGAGGGAGACGATGAGAAGGATGAGGAGCTGTAGTTTGTGAAATGCCCCTGTTTTGTAGGTTTTGTTAATGGAGTGACTTGTATTGTATATATATGACTCAGGTTGTTATATGTATATAGATATAAGTGTGTTTTCAGTTCAAAGATTTATGGCCCTACTTTCCTCTCCCATCTTATTGTTGTCTGGGATTTATTAATCGCTTCCGCATGCGTATTAAAATGAATGGGTCGGCGATGCATCCTAAGACATCACTATTATATTAACCAAGTAGGGATGGGCACATGCTCGGAGGATCGGGACGTAACACCATGACAGGGTGAGATAAATCTCAGTGAGTCAAAACCCTAAACCCCAATTAGGACGCAAATTCGCCTCAAAGGTGGTCCTAAACATGCACCATACAAAACTCACCTCACCTCGGTGCATCCCTGCATACTAGTGCATCACATATGCATTTATAGATATCACAAGTGCAATTCATAACCAGAACACATCATTCTCATCCTTTAAACAATCACATGGGTCTTGATTATAAGGTAAAACCATTATGACATATCCCACACCGTGCCACATAATTTTGCCCCATAATCAAGCGCAATAGCACAACCATTCAGGCGTGTTCTGATTATTACGACCCATTAGCCACGGCAAACTCAACAGTCGGCGGTCATTCGGCATAACTAGGCATCGTCCCACTTCGTCGAGCACAACAATGTCTAGCACTACCCGCCTAAACGGCATTCCATAAAGGAGCATCGGCCCGGCCTCCACCGCGAATGGCATCCGTTGACGTGGGGCATCCGAACTTAATCAAGCATCACCTCCCCAACTCTTGTTGGGTGATAGGTTCCAATACTGACCACACGAGCACATACTTGGCCAAGAACACCTTGCTTTGCGATCAAATATCTCGCTTTCAAATAATTAACTTGGCCACTTTTCTTCGTATTAAAAATCTCTATAAAAATAGTCGTGCATGGTCATGTATTCAAAAGGGAACCATCAAACCTGGTATGCTCCTATTTTAAAATTCCATGGTTTTATATAGTACATAAAAATTGGCATCCAAAAACCAACACTTGGCATTTTTCCATTTAAAAGCCCATAAAATTGAGTTTTCTACTAAAATTCAATAATTACCATCAAGTAATCAATTTCACATCATAGCATATAAAAGTCATCAAAATCACACAAAAATTCCATCCATGAGAACGACCGTAAAATTTCACGAAATGGCTAATCCGTCACTAATTACAATAATTACGATTAATTAAATAAATTTAGATTAATTAAATAATCCACCTTAATTAACCTAACCAAGCTACTAACCTAACCAAGCTAACTAAACTAACCTAACCAAGCTAACTAAATTAACCTAACCAAGTTACTAACACTAATTTAACCCCCTAAGCTTAATTAATAACCTAATCGAGGATTAGGGAGTTAACTCACCAGATTAGGACGATGGCGGGCTCACAACGATGGCAACGCAATGGCAGCAAGAACCCGAGACTACTGCATCTCGAATGGAGGCTCAACGGCGGCGGTGTCGGCCCCTCAAGCTCTCGGCCTAAGGGGGAAACGGCTCGGCTGAGGTGTTGGTGGCCAGCGGTGGTGCTAAGCACGGGGGCTACTGGCCATTGGACGGTGGTGGCTGCTTGGTGGAGTTGGCTGAAGATGGGAGGATGATGGAGCTACGGTTGTGTGATGAAGAATGGTGCTGGTGGTTGGGGGGTTTGCTAGGCGTGATTTGCTACTGGCGTGATGTGGTGGGGTGAAGAAATGAATAGGGTGATGTTGGCGATGGTGGCTGGTCTAGAGCTCGACGTGAGGAGGGTCGAGGCTGATGATGAAGTGATGATGGCGGCAACAAAATCAAAGGAGAAAAAAAAAAAGAACTAGATGAAAGAAAGAAGACATGGGGAAAGGAAGGTGGGCGTGAGGAAGAAGGGAAATGGAGAAGAGAAAGGGAAATGGGCAGTCTGCTGGTGGTGGGGGGTTATACGTGCATGAGGGATAGAGAGAATTGGGAGAGAGAGAAAGAAGCAAGAAGTCAAGGCAACAACCAATCCAAAACCTAGAAAATATCTAATAATCATCACAAATGCCCCAAAGTCTTCATGCCCATAAGTCTTGTAACCAACCAATCCCAAATTAGCTTCAATTTCTCACAATTAAACCATTTTGGGCAGCAAATAATCCAATACTCATCCCATCCGAATTTCCCTTTTTATTTTCTTTTTGTCCGAAAAATCGATTTTCCGCAAAATTTTGAACTCGATGAAAATTTGCCGAAAGATGAGACGACGTCCAATAAATGAATCATGACATGCTCGAACGTCTTATTCCCGAAACCGAATTCAATTTCATGGTTAAAATTGACCGAACGTGACTTTAGTACAACCTAACCTGTCGGGTAGCTTTTAGGGGTTTTAACGCGTTTGACATGTGGTCGATAATTTTCGATCCACGTTTGTGCATCTCTGAATCGTAGACGACTCTCGGTTGTCATAAAATTGTGAGATTTCAATTATGTGTCCCGTTCATGTTCTCGCCGCCGTCACATTGCCATCGCCGTGAGCTCGCCGCCATCATAATCCCATGAGTTAACTCCCTAATCTTTGATTAGGCGGCCATCAATTGCGTTTAAGGGGTGTTTAGATTAGAGCTAATCATGCTTAGATTAGTACTAAGATAGATTAGTGTTAATTAAGCATGGATAGGTTAGTTTACCTTGGTTAGGTTAGTTAACCATGGTTAGGTTAATTAAGTTGGATTAGCTTAATCTTCAGATCTATTTACTGGACACTCGTGGTTTGCTATTTTAATGGGTTAGAATGTGTTAAAATGTGTTACGATTTTGAGGTTGTTTCTTCTTGAAAAATGTTCTAAACATCTTCATTTATGACATATAGTTTACTCAAGATTTTCTGGATTTAAAAGAATAAAATTTCAGCTTCGTTGCATGCAAGGCAAAATCCCGTTTTGTGCTAGAAGCAGTGACCTTTCGGTGTTTAAAGGATTTTTATCAACCCTTAGGGTTCGATTTTCAAAAGAGTTTCTTCACAAAAAATTTTCATCACATGTTGAAACTTAACATAGTCAAATTCCAGAGCAAACGAATGAGTTTTGGAACTCAAACCAAGCTGGTTTTGAAAAACATAATTTCTGGACTCGGACACAGTTTTGGTAACAATTTGAGTGATTTACTGCTCATATTCTAGAAAGATCTGGGTCAAGGTGTCTTGATAAAAAGTGTTTTATTAAGTGTCCTTTATAACATATTTAAATTTGAGGATTTTCTGAACTCGTTTGGTTATGTTTCTGAAATTAATATTGATGACGTGCGAGTGGACTCGGTTTCTGCCGGTAAGGGTCGGTTGTGGTCTTGTGATTGTTCTTGGTGTCTTCCTTGCTAGAAAATGTACAATTTGTGATTTGGTTGATTTTTGGCATGCTAAGAACTTATGTGTGATATTATGAGATTGGTTGCTTTATGTTGGTTTCGATTTTTAAGCCAAAAGATGGCTTTATAAGCTTTTAAATAGAAAAACAATGAGGTGCCAGGTTTGACACCAAACTTATTTACTCAATAAAACAATGAGATTTTAAACTAAGTGCATGTAATGTTTGATGGATTAATTTTGAGTACGAGAGCACCTACGAATTTCTTTCTAAAAGTTTTAAAGAAAAAAAGGGATTACCCAAGTTTAGTTCCAAAAAAGGGGTGGTTGAAAAAGAAAATAGAAAATAAATGAGGTGTCGGGTTTGGACGCCAGATTTTATTTGCTCAATAAAACAATGAGGTTTTATAGTAGAAGTGTGCAAAGTTTGACGGGTTGATTTTGAGTATGTGACCGTGTACGAATTTATTCCGGAATGTTTTGAACAAAAAACAAAAAGGGATTTTGGTGTTCTTGGCTAATGAGGAAGATAACAATGGACTTGACTGATGGTGTGCTCATGTGATCACCTAAATACCCTGATGCATATGAATATGCGGGGTAATGAACTTGTCCCGATGTGTATGATTATGCAAGACGCCGCCTGATTAAGTTTGGATGCCCCCACGTCAACGGGATGCCCAGTCGCGATTGAGGCTGGACCGATGCTCATTTATGTAATGATGTCCTAATGCATATGAGTACGCGGGATGATGGCGTGTCCGATAGGACGGGACGATGCCCGGTTACGCCGGATAACTGTTGACTTTTGTGTTGGCCATGGCCTAAGAGGTTGTAATAATCTAAACATGCCTAATTAGTTGTGATGCTTTGTGGTTGATTATGGGGCAAAATTGTTAGGAATGGTATGGGATGTGCCATAACGGTTTTACCTTATAATCGAGACCCTGTGAATGTTTGCAAAGTGGATACTGTGACATCCTAATTTTCTGATTCTATTTTTGATTGAATGAGTTGGGCTTTTCATCAATGTGCCTATAGTTCTTTTCTCTGAGCTGATCACTCATGAGATAACTAATCTATCAGGTGAAGCCGTTAAGGGATTTTAACGCAATAGAATTGAGAATTCAACCAAAAACTGACTGCTCGATCGTACTAATTTGCAAGGGTCAATACAACATTGTCAAAATCAATCAGAGATTGGAGATAGGTCGGTTCGACATAGGCATGTGATTAAAGTGTGGGTGATTCCACTTAATTGCAAAATTTTTGTTGAACGGCACTAAACTGATTTTTCTGTCATTTTTGTACCTTGCACCCATATTTGAAATCTTGAAATTTTCACAACAACTTAGAGTCGCCAATGTGTTGAAGATGTACAATGCGATTCAAAAATAATGAACCACGGGTCAAATACACTAAAAATTCCTAAAAACTACTCGGTAGATTAGCTCACACTAAAATCGCGTCTAGTTGAAATTAACCACGAAAGTAAACTCGATTTTAAAAATTGAAAATTCTATCAAGTCACGATTTATTTTAGGTACATCGACTCATCCTCTGAAGATTTTTCGGCAAACCCGAGTTTTTGGCGAAAATTCAAAGTTGGGCTATTTTGGACCTGGAAAATTATAAGGACCGTGTTTAGGTAGATTTTTGGCATTCAAGTGGGATCAATTGTGTCACGCCCGACTCTCGGTAACGTGACCACCCTTCAAACTAGGTCGATTTTATTATGCGATATCCCAGGTCTACATATCGCCGACCTGTCCTCTTTAATAACACATGCGGAAGCAGTTATAAAAATCCCAGACAATAAAGCAATGGGATATACAAGTAGGGCTAGAAACCTGAACCTGAAAACCACATCCTTATGTACATATAAACACTTCAGGTCTAACATCTATTCACATGCACACAAGGTTTGACAAGACAGGAAGGGATCTCAATCCTTATCCGGATCGTACTCGGGGTTATCCTCGGGGTCCTCCTCCACGTACTCCTCTTCAGGTTCCTCAACAGGGATCTCCTCATCAGATTCATGCTCCTTAGGATCCTCATCCAGGTCCTGAAATGGTTATTCAATAACCACTGAGACAACGTCTCAGCAAGTTCTACCCCCTAAGATCCGATTAGTAAACTAATACACCTTAGGGCTGCCTATGCACAACATGAGACAGAGAACTTACCTTGGCCTCAGATTCCACCTACATATTAGCACAAATCAAATAGGCACCCAAGCAATAACATCACAGATCGAAGCATCGATCTAATCGATTTAATCGATTACACGCCAACAAGACCACTCACAGTTATTTCCATTCAATCAATCAATTCGCAACATCAAATCAAGGCAATGATCAATCACATTGAATCACACTCAGATCGAATCATCGATCAATCGACCTAGTCAATTACAAGTCAGTCAAATCGTTTCTAGGTCATTCACTCCATCCCACATAACCTCCAATAGTACACTTAGTCACAGAGCTCCATCAATGCTCTCGGGCGTCGTTTTTGCCAAGGTGACATAAGTAACAGACGGTCTACGTGCGATCTTTAAGGCACCGTTTTCGCACAGTGATATTCCTCATCACCGAACCATGCCCGTCATAGGTCATAAATCACTGACAGTCTACGTGCATTCTTTAAGGCGCCGTTTTTGCACAGTGATGTCCTTCATCACCGAACCACGCCTGTCACGATTCATAGGTAGTCTACGTGCGTTCTTTAAGGCGCCGTTTTCACACAGTGATATCCTTAATAACTGAACCACGCCTACCATAAGTCATAGACAGTCTACGTGCGTTCTTTAAGGTGTCGTTTTCGCACAATGATGTACTTTATCACCGAACCACACCTGTCTATACTTCGTACTTGATCAATCTCAGCCAATAGAATTCTCAGTTAGCTCTCACCACTCTCTCCACTTACAGCTTAACAAGGTATTACAATTGCTAACTAGCCATACTCAACCATCTACCAATCAAAAATTCAATTTCACTCAATTTCAATCAATTTAGGGTAAATTCCTAAAATATCACCATTTATTTAATTTCACACAACATAGAGCTCAAATAAATAAACGGACTGCACCACGATAATCAGCACAAAATTCTGGTCGTAGATCACCTTAGCATTAATTTCCGAAAAATAATTAATTAATTAATTAATTTCGAAAATTAATTAATAAATATTAAAATTCGATTTAGCTCAAGATAAAGCCCGATTAAATAAACGGACTTCATCACGGTCATCAGCATAATATTCCGGTCACTGGCCATCCAAGTTGAATTTTCGGAAAATAAATAATTAATTAATTTAATTCCAAAAAATAAATAAATAAACACAATAATTCCAATTTAGCACAATATGAAGCTCAATTAAATAAACGGTTTGTGCCATCATCATCAGCATAAAATCCCGATCACTGGCCATTCCAGTTGAATTTTCGGAAAATAAATAATTGAATAATTAATTTCGAAAATTAATATTAAATTCCTAAAAATTTTCAATTAGGCCCGAATTGCTTAATTAACACCCGATAAGGGACGGGAAAAATCCCAAGAAGCTTTCAATAAATACTACAGGCAATTCTCTATCTAATTACACTAATCACACAACTAATATGCAAAGCAATTTACCAATAGTCACTAATCAATTCTAATCTAACAACCTAATTATACTTAATTAACGCTAATCAACCTTTAAGTATAATTAGTGCACTAAGAAGGCTTTAGTGAGTAAAACTCACTCAAAACGACGGGCTCGACGCGAGGATCGACTTTCCTCAAAGTAGGCCAAGTGTCCGGGCTCGGGAAGGTGGCCAAAACGGGCCTCGAAGTTGCTACAATACTCATTTTCTTCATCTCTATTTGCTGCTGATTAGGGGCGGATCCAAGCTCGGATTGAAGCAACAGCAGACCTAGATGGATGGAGGGGCTGAACAAGACTTAGGCGAGGCTTCACGGTGGCCGGACGAGGTCGGGCGGCGGCCGTAGGTGGCCGATCCGCAGCCTGAGCTGGTCGAACAGCTCCCTTGGCGCACGAGTAGAGGCCAACGGTGCATGGCCAGCAGCGGCGCGGGAGGATAGCAACTCGGCAGTGAATGGCGGAGGGCGGTGGCGTTGTGTACGGCGATGGTGGCTCTGGCTCGAGCGACATGGCTGCTGCCCCTATTTTTGCATCGTTCGAACAATAGGGGGGAGAAGGGGCGGAGGCGGAGGGCATGCGGCAAGGTGCAACCGACCGCGGAGCAGCGGCGGCGGCTCCGGCTTCGGTGGGCGGCGACAGTGGCGAGAGGCGATGACGGCAGCTACTTCTGCTTTGCTGGTCTTCCGTTGCTGCTGAAGAAGAAAGCCAAAGAAAAGGGAAGAAGATGGAGATGCTCGACGGAGGAGAGAGGGGAAACCGGTTTTCTCCTCTTCTCTCTCTCTCTCTCTCTCTCTCTCTCTCTCTCTTTGGCCCCACTACCAGCTGCCTTCCACTTTTCATTTCCAAGCCCTAAATTGCCCCTTCTAGAAGCCTTTAGACAATTCAAAATTTTTGTTCTATGGGCATACGAATTTTGAAACAATTGGCTTCCATTAATCACTTGATTTACTTTAAATACATCTCAATTGGCCTCATAAGATCTCAATAAATCCAAGTGATGCCTCAATGCTTCCATTAAATATTCTCCTCATCTAATAGCTCATCTCGCATCTCAATTTTGTATTCCATTTTAATCCCCAACTCTAATTGCATAGAAATGACCTGATTAATTCAATTGAAATTAATACCGAATATTTTGGATGTCACAACTCTTCCCCTCTTATAAAAATTTCGTCCTCGAAATTTAAACCTTTACCAATCCTTATAAAAAAGGTGGGGGTATTGACGTTTTATTGCGTCTCACTATTCCATGCTAATCCTTCGGTCTCATGGTGTTGTCCGACCATTTTGACTAAGGAGATCATCTAGGTACACAAACTCTGCTCTTTCTGAACTAACAACTGAACTGAGCTTCTCACATAAGACATTTTGTCATTCACATCTGATCTCTTTTTCTCGACTCCCTAATAAACCTTCGAACCTCAACGATTCAAAATTTCTGACAGTTCTGAGCAATCTTTACTCTGACACTAATCTGACAACTGTAAATACTGATTACTAAGCTGACTCTGGCCTGAAATCTTTCTTCACTTTCTTTTCACCACTGAAATTCTGTACCCTCTGCTATACACTACTTAAGAAAGAACCCTCTGAAAACTCTGCCAAACTTGTCTCTTATCTAGATTCGAAATATAAGTCATCCTCGACACTCCATGCCGACGAATTATCTGATGTACACACACTTCGGTATACCCACTCTATGACAAGGTAGAATCTTCAATTTCTGATATCGAATTTAGATTGGCGGTTAATTTCACTCCGACATGCTTTTAGTGTGACCTAGGCTACTAGTAGTTTTCAGAGCTTTTTAGGACAAATGACCCGTGGTCGATTATCTTCGAGCCACAATGAACCCACTCGACCCATTGGTGACTCTCAATTGTTGTGAAAATCTTAAGGATTCAAATACGGACACAGGGTACCAAAATGATAGAAACATCAAATTAGTACCGGTCGATGAGAATTTTCCAATTTAGTGGAGTCACCCACGATCGGTCATTCATCTCAGTCGAACCAATCTATCTCTCGATTTCAAATCGATTTTATATCTTGTGCCGCAATGATCTCTAAAGATGACCACGGTCGAGAAGTCGATTCTCGGTCAAATTCTCAAGTCTATTTGCCTTAAGGTCCTTAATAACTCACCCAGCTAGTCTAGTTATCTCATGAGTGGCCAACTCAGAGAAAAACACTATAATCGCATCGATGAAATGCCCAATTTATCTAATGAAAATCAGAGCCTGAAATCTGGATGTTACATACTCAAAACAAGATCTATTCGTACTGTACCAAAGTGGACTAACTCCATCTATCGATCGATTATTATCCTCAATTGGTATTAGTAATCCCCTGAATCCGTAGTAAGCCTATCACAATGTTCCATTGTGATATATTTCAATTCCCACTTAGGACTCTCGAGCGATGGTAAAATCTCTCGGGTTTGCATTACGGAACTTCCACTTACTGACACTTCTAACACTTGTAACCTGATTGATGATATCTATCTTCATATCAGTCTGCCAATCTAGCTGACGCCGATTCTGCTCCATCTTGAATAGTTTGATCAAAAACTGCAACTTCTACAATGAATTTCTGACAATGTTTCTTACCTGAGTGTTACAATATCAATCACACTCAATCACTCTTGGAACTTAAGTGTTCCACCCTCAGAAGTCTGAAAGTTAGATTCTTTCTCATCTATATTCTCTTATAGGATCATCTGAACATCTCTGTCTATCAACTAGGCACTCAATCCAACTTGAACATCTGGTTCAATTTTGGGGGCTACTATAAAATTCAAAAGGTAGCCTACCTCAAATTTGAAAACCAAATTCTGAACCCCTTTTAAGTAAAGTCCATACTTTAGCCAGTTTATGCACAATTGAAGGCTCTCGGCTCAACACATCAACGACTCATTTCGTTCCTCCAAGATGATACTAGATAACACCATTACGGTTACGCAAGGTTCGATTCGCGATACCATTTCATATTCAACTTATTGGGTCTCAAGCGGCGAAACGGTTATGCAACAATCTTCTCATGTTGTATCAATACGTACCCAGTCCTTTACAAGACACATCACTAGATACTTCATGCTTTTCAAAGCCAAATGAAGAGTTTAGCACAAGTATGATAGTCAGTTCTTACTTAAGCTCTGTAAACTATCCTCGTACTTGTCTATGCTGATGAATTTCTCTTCTTTCTCAAGAGGTCAATCCTGCGATGATACTGATACTGAAAATTCTTTCACAAACCTTCTGTAGTAATCTGTCCAATCCCCATGGTTTCTGATCTCTGACACTGTTGTCAATCTCGATCTGCTAACAACTGATTTGTTCTTGGCTTGTTCCATGAAGGTTCTCTTACCTGTAACCACACGACCACCATCGATCTAGATATTCTTTGAACACTCGGTTTGTCAAATTTATGACAGCGGTTGAAGCGTTTGTCAAATCAAATGGCTTTACATTATTCTCACAAGGGCTAAATCAAGTGCAAAATGTTGTCTTCAGTATAACCTCCTTCATGGTTCTCAATTGACAATAACCTGTCCTCAAGTCGATCCTTGAAGACATCAACACTATTTATAACAAGTCACCCAATTCGTCGATTTTTGACAATGAACACTTATCATTGATTGTCACTTGATTGAGTCGACTATAGTTGATGCATACTTGCAACGAACCATCTTTCTTTCTTTCTCACTATGAGGTTGATATCTCTCTTAGGTAATGCACCAATATGCATGAATTCCTCATTCATCAATCCTCACATCCGCACCATTGGTTCTATCAATTCAGGCAACAACAACTAGTAAGAAACTTTAGAGAATGGTTCTATTCCGGTGCTAGCTTGATCGTAAATTCTATCTCACTTACTGACGATAGGCCTGACAATCCTCCTGGCAACACTTCTAGAAATTCTTGAACTACTGAGGAGTCCTCAATTTTCAATTCTTCAATCTGTCTTATTTTTGACAATTGTCAAGTAACCTAGGCAACCTCCGTCTAACAAACGAATTGCCCCAAGTGACGAGGTTAAAGAAGTCAAGAACCCTTCTCGATTCTCAATAAAACTTGGCACTTCTACCTGCTCCTGGAATAAATTGGGTTACTCCACTATAACAATTCATCACTACAAAATGCTCCAAAGCCAATTCTTTCCACACTTGACGAATAAGTTTTACACCAATAACCAATCGAGTACAACTCTAGTCAATGGTTCTTTTCCTACAGCCTTAACAAACAACTGAAATTCCACACTTTGATTTCCAACACTCTCTGGCACCATTCTGAGGAAATCACCTCAAAACATTCTTCCATTGAATAAGGCATAGTCAATTCCATTCATGTTCCTTTTACCATCCTAATGGCGTCTTATCTGCGATATCGGTATCAATGCTCTCTTGGACTCACACTGATAGTTTTTCACCTGACAGCCGTGTTGATTACCATCATAGCACGTTTTAGCCATTCTCAAACACAGGATCAATCCATACATTCCTTTCATTCTTTTGACATTTATCTGGTGAGTCTTCTACCTCTTGTCAAGTGCTAGCATGCATTATTTCTTGTATCAGAGACCCATCTCAAAAATTCCATAGTGCATTATATGGCGCACTTCTTCTGACCTATCTTATTGACGGTGACAGCAGTAACCGTTGTCGAGATTCCATCTACTTACGCGGATACACCATAAATCACTGTCCGTGCTGGCGACACCTACCACAATTTCCTGCCCTCAGAATACACGAGACTGATCCATATCGTCTTCCATAGAACAACATGTTCCATTTGTCTGAATGCCGAATGCCGACCTGACTATTCCACCATTCCGATTGAGTGGAACAAAATACTCTTCCCTCAACATCAGTCTTTTCCCCTGACCGAATTCCAAATCTGCTTCGCTGAATCTGGACTCAAATATTGAATTCTATTCTCTGATTATCTTTCTAGGTTGGACCTCAACAAAGGTAGCAACAACAACAACTTGATTCTGATCTTACCGGCTCGTCCAGATCCCAAGGAACACTTGCATCAAATCAATCTCATCGGACTTAGGATCATTCAATGCTGCTACACTAGTACCAACCTACGGTAGCACTCTTACACTCCAGCTGGCCAGAGTCAACACTCTGCCTTTCGAATCCACAATGATTAAAAGCAAGCAATTCACACATGACAAACAATTCTACCAATCAACTATCAAACACATGCACCAGTCATGAATTTAAAGGTCTTTCCTACTACTATCCCATAGGTCATCGCACCTTATCACTCCAATACCTAACCATTGCTCTGATACCACAAAAAGGGGATGTCACACCCCGACTCTCGGTAACGTGACCATCCTTCAAACTAGGTCGATTTTATTATGCGATATCCCCAGGACTACATATCGCCGACCTGTCCTCTTTAATAACACATGCGGAAGCAGTTATAAAAATCCCCAGACAATAAAGCAATGGGATATACAAGTAGGGCTAGAAACCTGAACCTGAAAACCACATCCTTATGTACATATAAACACTTCAGGTCTAACATCTATTCACATGCACACAAGGTTTCACAAGACAGGAAGGGATCTCAATCCTCATCCGGATCGTACTCGGGGTTATCCTCGGGGTCCTCCTCCACGTACTCCTCTTCAGGTTCCTCAACAGGGATCTCCTCATCAGATAAATGCTCCTTAGGCTCCTCATCCAGTCCTGAAATGGTTATTCAATAACCACCGAGACAACGACTCGGCAAGTTCTACCCCTAAGATCGTTGACACCTAAATTTCGTTTTTTTTAATTAATTAGGTTTTTTTACATTTATTTGCCTTTTCGGATAGTAAATAATAATAATAAACAAAAAAAAACCAAAAACAAACAAAACAAATAACAAAACAGCAAAAGAAAAGCAAAAGAAAACAAAAAGAAAAAAGCAAGCAGCCCCCCTTTTTCTTCACGTGGGTTCGTACGACCTACCCCCCCCTTTCTCTCCTTCTTCTTCTTTCTTCTTCCTTCTCCTTCCTTCATCTTTCTCGTACCTCGTGCATCACGCGTGATGGCCAAAGATGCGCTCAAGGGCAGCCTATGGTAAAGAGGAGCGGAGGTAGGCCGCCGAAGGAGAGGACGACGCACATGCGCCTTCAATGCGCGACTTCAAGGCTGAGATGAGACGCCGGTTCAGCCGGGAGGTTCCGGTCGGCAAGCCAAAAACCGGCGGCCGAGCTCCTCCGTCGACCGGACCTCCTCGCCTATAAATAGGCTTCTCCCGACGATGGCAAAGGAGAGCGAGTTCCGAGATCTTCCCACCGAGAGACTTCGGGGGAGGAATCAACGAGCGAGCTCGAGAGAACTCGAGTCGCGAGCTCAGCCCACCCTCCACCGAGACTTCGGGAAGGCCGGCGGCGAGCGACTTCGAGAAGGTCGATCCGGCCGGTGGAGGCTCGGATCCGGCCCGAGTGAGAGAAGATCACGCCCGAGGAGGGTCCGGCCGAGAGCTGCGTGGCAGATCTGGGGGCGACCGAGCCCTTCCGCGGCGCCGACACCACGAGATCCCGACGCCGATTCTGCTGTCCTCCCCCACGAGCACCACTCCTTCGAAGCTCGAAGAACCGGTGCAAAATTGAAGTTTCCCGGTCGTGCTAGTCCGTCGTCGCCGCCGCAACTCGGCGTCCCGACGCCGTCTAGGTTCAAGGGCAGCCGTCATCGCCATAAGCCGTGCCGCCGTGCCGTGCCAACGCCGAGAGCGGTGACGATGGATCCCGCCCACGCCATACCCATTTTCGCTCGAAGCCCACCGCCGTCCTCCGCGTAGCCGTCGTCGACGATGCGAGCGGCCGCCCTTCACCGGCGCGCGCGAATCGGGAACCCTAGGGTTCCTGATTTTTTCGGGTCACGCCCGGGTCGTCGGGTCGGACCGGGCTGAGGGCCGGGTAGGGTTTTGTGCGTTTTAGGGCGGCTGGAAAGCGGGTCGTGGGGTCGGATCCGGGTCGGGTAGGGTTCCTCGCGGGAACCGGGCCCTCGATGGAATTCGGGCCGGATCCGGGTGGGGTTTTGCCGGGTCATCGGGCCGGGCTGGATCCCTCCCAAAACGACGGGCCATCGGGCCGTTTTAAAAATAAAAAAAAAGAAAAAGGGCGAAAAAATCCGAGTCGGGCCCGCAACGCGGGCCCGTCCTCATTCGGACCTGCCCGGGTCGGACCCGACCCGCGGATCCGACCCGGGTCAGTTTTTATATTATTTAATATAAAATAATATTTTAATAAAAAATAAATCAAAAATATTTTATTTAAAAAAAAAAAACAAAAAATTGAAAAAAAAAGCCGGGCCGCGTTGCCAATGGATGACCCGGGTCGGACCCAACCCAGGATCCGACCCGGTTTTTTTTACATTATAATATAATATGATATTTTAAATGAAAAATAATTTATTTTCCAAAAATATTTAAAAATATTTAAAAATATTTTATTTTCCGAAAAATCAAAAAATCAAAAATATTTCATATTTTCCAAAAAAAAAGCCAAAAATTCATGAAAAAGCCAAAAAATTCAGAAAAAGCCAAAAAGACTTGTATTTTCCCAAAAATACAAAAAAAAAATCAAAAAAATCCCTTTCATGTCAAAAAAATAGAAAAAGACCCAAAAAATGTTTTTCTCCAAAATGCGTGGAAAATCCTCGAACATCCAAAAAACCTCAGGGTTTAAACAAGATTAGGTACCGAAAGGGCATTAGTGATTAACTAGTGTAATCAAGTCCCCGATCCTAATTTCTCTCGGTTACGCAGAGTAAGTATTTCTCCCGATACTTCGCTTGGGTTTCTAATCAACCCACCCAAAATCGATTAGTGGCGACTCCATTTTAAAAATTGATTTACATGTTAAAAAACTTGGACCATTAAGTCGTGAATTGGTGGACTTGGGAGAGTCCGGGCTTAACTAATTTCAGCCGAGCCATTAGCCTCCTTAGGCGCCCGTACCCAATTGCGGGCGCCGAAAAAAGAGGTCGCGACAGCTTGGCGACTACTGGGACCGTTTGTGAGGACTTAGGCCATTTTTGTCTTGTTTAAATTCTTTACTTGACTTGTTTTTATTTTTTTCTTTATGCAGGTCAGTAGTTTAGAAATTTGTTTTAATTTTGTTTAAAATAGATTATCTTGTGATTATAAGCTGTTGTGCATGCTTTACTATTTTAAACACTACACATGGCACACACAACCCGGCCGCCGGACCTGGGCCGCCATAGGATTTCTAGGATGGTGTTAAGAAAGATACGACCTCGAACGCGAGACTGCGATGTAGAGGTTGCCTTTCTTTTCCCCGAATTTCTTAGCCGAGGTTAGGAGGGTATGCTGCTAACGCGAGACTGCGATGGGCGGATACCTTTTTAATTTCATCAAGCCTTCTGAGTTAGAAATCGAGCCGCACGTCCCATGTGCATGTCTTTGTGCTTGCCATTTTTCTTTAAAAGCAAAGTGATTTCTTTACCTTTACTCAGTCTTTTTATTTGGCCCATGGCAATGTAGGATAAACTTTTCAAGTCCCAGTTTATATGTGATGGGGAAAGACGATATCCAGTTCATTCCTGCTCCCAAGGCGGAGCTCTTCAGATGGTGGGGTCAATTAGATCAGTTTGCCCAGGAGCGCGTGAAGGCCAAAATTGGTCATCTCCTATCGTTGATCCAAATCACGGTTCGTCCCGAAGTCATACAAGCCATGGCACATTTTTGGTGCCCGAAGACAATTACTTTTATATTCGGTAGGTTTGAGCTAACCCCAACCCCGGAAGAATACAGCATCATCACTGGAATGCCTCTTGAGAAAAAGCTTATCAAGCCATCGATAGGCGCCCTCCCATGGCGTAGGTTAGCACGGCTTTTAGGAGCTGAAATCCATGTCATGAGACAAATTCTTGAAGGCAACCATAATACCCGCCCACTAGAATTTATGAATGCCTGTTTCCAAAATCAACCTATGACCCGTAAAAGTGAGATTTTCCTCCTAGCCTTTTCGGGCTCATCATCTTCCCCATCAAAGAAATGCCATAACTCCCAAGATGGCATGGATAGTTGATCAGATCTTAAGAGGGGGAATTATGTCAACATGATTTTAACTGAAACATTCTTGTCTTTTAATCGTTTTAAAGACAACTCGGAGAAAATCATGCGAGCCTCTCCTGAAATTTTACAAGTCTGGTTCTTTCTCTCACCTAAGCGAATTTCGAGACTTCATGCGATCGCCTGAAACAAATGCTTTTGAGAATCCATTACAAAAATTTATGGTTTTAGGACCGTACATTCCCAATCAAAGCTGTTTAAATTGGGTAAGCTTCCTAAGAAACCCAGCTCCTGAGGCATTCCAATGGTGTGCTGGTTGGTTCCATGAAAAGAGGGCCCGCTTTGCTTACATGCGCACCCGCCCAATTCCGTTGCTCGGTCTCACCGGGGCGCCATTCCCTACTACCCGTATCGGGTAGCACGACAATATGGAGCCCTTCAGAGATCCCACCGCCTTTCAAGATGATGGTCCCTCCAGTTCTTTTCAACACAAGCCGTGACTATGAATTGAAATTTCTACCGCCGAGGAAACCCGGGAAAAGTGCCATCGTAAAAGGATTGTGATACCTGAAGGGCTTGAGGGAGAAGAAAAAACCCACCACGCCTCCATGTCCTACATCCACAACCATTGTATCCCGACAAGATGGAAGCCATTAGTCCCTCACTCAGTCAGCGAGAGTAGCCCGCATGAGCAAGCAGAGCTCATGGAGAGGGATTTGGGAATGGACTGGATGCACACCTCAGAGCCAACCCAAGGAAGCAGGCATCCTCGCAAGAGCAAGGCTCCCCGTCGCATATAAATTGGGAATCATGTGCCCCTTAGTGTAAATAGTGTGAAAGTTTTGTCCCATTGTTTAGGGACTCTTGTTTGATATCTAGTATTTCATCCTGTTTTTTCAATTTCAAGTTCAAGTTTTAGATGTTAGGAGTTGGCAGTCTATAAATCCTCTTTTGATAAATAAAAAGCAGTTAGACCATTGCCATGGGTCAATCTTTGTTTACTTTCGTGCTCATTCATTGTTTTCACAACGAGCAGGTAATTATGAATCGCCGGCCACCAATCGCCCGTGATTGGCCCCATGCAATAGGATCCGATCAGAATGATGTACAAAATCGTCTCATTAACATTGAAGACGGCGTAGGACAGATGTCCATTGTCCTTCAACAACTCTCGAGACAAATGAAATCCACTCAAGCTGAGCCCAACTCTGTAGTTGCCTCAAACATCGTCATGATGCCCGCAAATTTGCTAGAAAATAGCCAGTACCATAGACAGTTTGAAAGGATCATGAAAAAGTTAAACCAGCTGCAAGAGCAGAATCCCATGGACCTATCCAATTACGCCGGCATTGAGATCCCTGAAAAACTCAAAGCACCTGAATGCGAAAGGTATGCTGATACCTCCCGCCCAGAGACCTACTTGCAGGCCTACCTGGTCCGAAGGATGATTCAATCGTACCAATCGAACTTGACTTGCCCCGCCTTGCGATGGTACATTGTCAAGAAGATTAGTCCCCTTAAAACCTGGAGGGAATTAATTCATGTTTTCCATCAAGAATATGATATTGACATCACCCCTGACATCACCTTGCCCTACGAAGAGCCAATGATCGCGGAGCACAAGGAGCTGTTAGCCGCTGAGATAGGAGAGGAGCATGTCAATGAAGCCTTGCATGATAAATGGGCAGTTGAGCAACATCTTGTTATTGGAAAATTTCCCACTAGGAAAGGCAAGGAGCCTTTGTACGAGGTCAAAGACACGAGTCCTGTTCAAGAGTGGGGCACAACCGGACAACTCCCCAAGCTTACTCCAAGAGCTAGAGTCCAAAGAATACCAACCCCTATCAACCTGGAAAGTGAATCAGACAGTGAAACTCTAATGTCTCTCACTTCCCTTGACAGAATCAAGTTAGCAAAACGAAGGGCCTTACTCAAAAGGTCTGGACCAAAAGCCAAGAAAAGAAAGCCTAAGCAGATAGATTCAGCATCTACCGACGAGCCATCGCACCAAAGCTTTGAACATTCCCAAGAATACAACTTTGAGGGCCACCATCCTCTAGAGAACAATCCCGAAGACTTCTCGGCCCTAGAATACAATCCCAAAGACTTCCCGGCGTTATTTCAACAATGAAACCGACGATTCATCGTATAATCAAGTTTCTTACTCTCATCAGGAGATGAAGGCCCGTCGAAGAAGAAGCATACGTCTTTATCCGCTATGATCCTAACGAAGTACTAAGCTTGTCCTCGACCATGAGGATAGCTTCAATACTTTATCCTCATTCGGAAATTTTGACCAAGAAGAAAGCAATGGGGTAATCTCGGTAGAATCCAACTTCCCGAAAACAGAAAGATTCACCACTACAAAGATATGCAAAGTGGGAAAATCGGTGGCCTAACCAAGATACATCAAGCCCGTCTTACGCTCATAAGATCACGACCCCCATAGAAATGTGGATACCCAATTTCCGCAAGTATAACGGCACGACTTGCCCCATGGCCCACTTGCAGTACCTCCATGCTGAAATGAGTCGGTACTATGGCCCAATGTCATTCACAACCCAGGCCTTCCAAGAGAGTCTTACAGGGTTTGCATTGCAATGGTTCGTCACAGCAGATATCAGCCTCATGAGGGATTGGAATGAGCTGTCTTCGCATTCCGCTTCGTATCAAAGCCGATTGGGACCGAAGCGCCTTGTCGAACTTGGTTCACTTTAGAAGAAAACCGGTGGAGGATTTTCGAGCATATGCAAGGAGGTGGGAAGCTTTTATGATACAAACCTACCCTCAACTCGGCTGGCCGAAGAAGAAATGATAAAGCTGTTCATAGGAGCTTTGCCCCGCAAGCATCGTTGTTGGTTGCATGGGTTGCATTTCCGTAGCTTCAATGAAGTGGTCCTCTCGTGCGAATACTTCGAGTCTACGGAGGCGAGGAACTCAAAGGCGCTTGATTTCAAGCCCAGCACTATCAAAGCACTCCTTTACATAGGAGTTTTCATGGGTTTTACTCGTTTTTATAATTTCATGTTTCTTATCTTGTCTGGTGTGCTACTGTTGTATTTTTCATTCCAAGTACTCTATTGTATAGTTCTAATGTTTTGTTTTAAGAGCATGAGGCGGTACTCCAAACCAGCCAAATGATGTTATCCAACCATGAAAAGAAAATATCATCCAAGGAGAATACTGAGGGCTGGGCTACCTCATGCTTTTTCTCCCCCAAAGACGTATTTTGAAAATAAAAATATTTCATCACTTGAAAGTTTTTGTTAAAACAAGATGATAAATTTAACCATATTTGTCTTTCTGACTCATTCACTTCATGTCTCAGAAGATCATTCACATCCCCTTTGACTTAGTGTGACATGGGGCATTTGAAGCAAGCGCATCAGGCGAACTCACCAAATTCAAAGACACCCTACCAAGAAAACAGGGGCAAATAGAAAGAATCATCCTACACCAAAAGAGGGTAAGTCTTATCCTCTCGAATATAATTTGGAAATGATGTCTTCTCTCTTCTATTTACAGGATACAAAAGATGAGATGTAATAGGTACAGGCATAGAGTTGAGATCGAAGCATCCATGACATGCCTCACTCCTGCCTAGCTTCATCCTGAGCCAAAGAACTATCTTGTCGCACGACGCGCCCAAACGGCTAGATGTTACAGTATCAACTTCAACATAAGGAAGGAGTTCCTCCTCTTCCTTTTAAGTGATTACTGTCAACGGGGAGAAAATCTAGACAGTCAAGGCGATCTATAGCCCCACACCCGGACAATGACTTTGGAATTTAGAAGCTTCACTCCGGACGCATATTCTCGCAAGAAGTAATTGCCATAAGAGAATTGGAGGTTTTGATTGTCCATCTTAGATTCCATAGAAGCTTGAAGTACATGACTTTGCTCAATGCTGCTAATGGTCATATAGTCAAAGACAAAAGAAAAATTCCACAGATTGAAGGCGTTGAAGATAAATCGACAACCATTAATCATATATACATGGCCATGAGTGAGGAAGGCCAATCGAAAGAAATGTCAAACTGTGCCAAGACAAAAAGGCCGTCATCGACATTCAAATATCCCTAGGAGTCAGCAAATACAAACTTTGGAGAAGAGTAATTTGGTATCGTTTCCAATACTCCTAGTGTCTAAACTCACTTTTGACATATTTTCTCCTATTGACAGGAAGCATAGGATTCAAGAAACAAGCTTAAAGGTTAATTTGGACAAATCAAATGACCCATATCGATTTACCTAACTTGGTATAAAAGGACGTGTCGTCCTGGAGCCAGTTCGGTTAAATAAAAAAGGCAGCGCCCTACGGACACCGTCGGCGCCTCTAGCCAAGTGGTATCCGGGAAGAAGCAAAAAGGTCCGAAGTCGGGGTTCGAATCCCCGACGCGGCAGCTTAGCCGCTTGGTAAAAAAAATAATAATAAAAATTTTGCTTCTCTTGCACTTGCAAATTACGAGAGAGCAGGTGACCTAACGAAGCAAAAAGACGTAGGACTTCGTGTCCCACTTGCACTTCAGTCCATCCAATCCGGTGAAGGGTAATGTTGTATCGCTTCCAAGTTATTCAACTCTTGAAAGAGCCTCGACTAACATGATCCCTTTTATTGTTGCGGGATCACTTGACCGTAAAAAATGCAGATAACAAATCAAAGAAAGACATGTCAAAATCGATAAGCTCTCCTAAAGCGAAATGGTGTCCCTGAATAATCACCAAAGCAAATGACAGAAAATCTTCATACCTCAACTCATATTTTGATTTTGGCCAGACTAATTGATCTACTTGTACATCTTCTCTTCTGCGCAGAGGCAAAAACGAGATGCCCGATCAGATTCCCAATCATTGGCTGATCATTCATGTGTCATATCCCTAATCAATAGGGACAACCAAAGTGACACCCATTTGCGAATAACCCTTTTGATGTTCAAAATCTAACATATTTGGAAACACCATTATGTTAACCCCTAAAGTTGTCAATAGGGTCTTTTTTGAGTCAAAACCATTCATTTGTTTTGAGAGTACAAACTCCATCACATTTAAAATGCTGCATGGATTTTGCATGATGATTTTGTCTGTCTAAGTCACTGATTCCACTGAGGATTATTAGAATAGACAGCTAAGTGAAGAATACAAGATTGATTGAGCATGCTGAATGAGGCGCGTCAGAATGATGACAGGCAAGCTATATCCTACACACAGTCCCCCATCTATACACTTGTGAGATGAGTGCAGAAGATTCCATGGCTGCAGGGTAAAGAGTTCTCTCGCGAATGGTACGATAACCAAAACAGTGAGAGGCATTTCATTGCTCACCCCATTGAGCCCCATACATCGGTAAAGCTTCTCTCATACCCTCGTCAAGAACCACCCTACACCGGGGAGGATTAGAAGCGAAGCAGCATTACAAGGTGAGAAGAGAGATAGAAATTTTCTTGCTCGCACTTGCATCAATCTTTGGGTGTCTTTATTGCATATGAACACTCACGTTAATTTAAGTGCCCTGGAATGACGAAGAGCAATTCTTTCTCTATGCACTTGTATTCATTGTACAACCCAATTGAGTCTGTAATTTCACCCTCACATGGAGGCAAAACATAAGTTACGCCATTTAAGCAAAGCATAGCCCGGAAGCGCCTCGAAGATGAAGACTCAAGAGTCTAATAACGGTGCTTCGATTAAGCTTGTCTAGATCAGCTCTCAAGCAACAAGGATGAAAAAGCAGGGGCATAAAAAAGCAGTGTACCTGGTAAAAGCAAGGTCAATGCCCATAAATGAAAAACTGGAATAAAAATAGGGGCATGAAAAAAGCAGTGTGCCTGGTAAAAGCAAGGTCAATACCCATAAATGAAAAACTGGAATAAAAATAGGGGCATGAAAAAAGCAGTGTGCCTGGTAAAAGCAAGGCCAATGCCCCCAGTAAAAAATATAGCCAAGAAAAGTTGTTGTGGTCCATAGAACCTCCATCTAACAAGGAAGACTGGTGACAAATGCCAAGACGATCACTAGCTCTTACCTTTTTACACATGAGTCAAGCCTACATTGCATCCCATTGTAAAAAGTCTCTTCAGACTAGGGGCACTTCAATTAACGTAGGATTTCATATGTGCATAAGCATCGCTCGAAGAAGTACGAGCAAGATTACTCTATCTCTTTTCGCAGGGTTCTTGACTTGTAAACCCGGAGATGATCGTGCAACATTTTCGTCCATCGGCTTCGACCTTGATGGTCCCCTCGATGAGCCACCGACCAAGACTTCATCACGGTTTCAACAAAAACCTCTCACATTGGTAAAGTAAAATCTTTGTTTTGCGAGAATACTTGGACCCCCGCGACATGATGACAGTGAGATAGTGTGGTCCTTATAAATCCTGCATCAATGGTCAGGATAGCCTTTTCCATGAGAGTGAGCGGAAAGTCCTTTCAGACTGAAAGTCCCTCATTTAGCATGCTCAAAGCATCTATATTCCGAATAAATGTTGTCTTTCAAAATCTTCCCCAGTGGAATTCGAATGATGCAAAACTGACAAAATTATCATGCATGAATCTCGTTTTAAACTCATGAATTTACAGCATATACAATCATGTGTGCATATTGTGCAAATAGCAGACATACTCTCAGAGATCAGAGATATTGCCAGATAAGCATATCCTTATCCCCATCTGTCTTAAAGTACCTACCTCTGTCTAGGTACTCTCTTATTGACACTCAACTTATTTGAGCCATCCCTCGAGTTTGGGTGCCTACTGCTGTCTAGGTATCCCCATTGTCTTTGAGTACTGGCCACTGTTCGGATACTCCCTCTTCTTGACACTCGACCTATTCGAGTTGTCCCCAGAGTATTGATACTTGTGACTGGCCAAGTATCCCTTTATCGTTGAATGCTTGCAGCTGTCTTAGCATCCTATTGTCTTTGAGTACCGACCACCGTTCGGATACTTCCCTTTCCTGACACTCGACCTATTCGAGTTGTCCCCAGAGAATTGATACTTGTGACTGACCACGTATCCCTTGGAATACCTACTGCTGTCTAGGTATCCCCATATCATCAAGTACTCACCGTTGTCCAGGTGTTCCACCCCTTTTAAGTGCCTGTGGCCATCCAGGAGGTGAGAGACCTTTACGAATATCCAAGGAGGTGAGAGACCTTCACGAATATCTCAGGCACGTCCTCAATATTCCTAATTACCAGGAGGTGAGAGACCTTCATGAATATGCGGGGCATGTCCTCGATATTCCCTATTTACCAGGAGGTGGGAGACCTTCACGAATATCTCAGGTACGCCCTCGATATTCCCAATTACCAAGAGGTGAGAGACCTTCATGAATATACGAGGCACATCCCCGATATCCCCAATTACCAGGAGGTGAGAGACCTTCATGAATATGCGGGGCACGTCCTCGATATTCCCCATTTACCAGGAGGTGGGAGACCTTCACGAATATCTCAGGTACGCCCTCGATAATCCTAATTACCAGGAGGTGAGAGACCTTCATGAATATCCCAGGTACGCCCTCGATATTCCCCATTACCAGGAGGTGAGAGACCTTCATGAATATCCAAGGTACGTCCTCGATATTCCCATTACCGTAAGGTGAGAGACCTTCACGAATATCCAGAATATGTACGTCCTCGATATTCCCTTTACCGGGAGGTGGGAGACCTTCATGAATATGCGAGGCACGTCCTCAATATTCCCAATTGCTAGGAGGTGGGAGACCTTCACGAATCTGCGAGGTACGTCCTCGATATTCCCATTATCAAAAGGTCGGGGACCTTCATGAATATCCTGGAGGTACTCCTTCGATACTGCGAACAATACCTAGGGTATCCTTCAAGAGTTTGTACTTGTAATTATCAAAGTACTCGTTCGACACCGCAAGCAATTAGGTACTCCTTCAACGTCTGCGAAAATCCAGGCACCCTCCAAGAGTTTGTACTTGCGATCATCCAAGTACCCCTTCGACGCCTGCAAAGGCCCAAATATCCTCCAGGTTAGTACTTGTGAATATCCAGGTACTCTTTCAATGCTTGTGAATGTCCAGGCACCCCCAACAAATCGATGCCCTGAGAAAGGTCGGTGCATCCTCCCGAGAAAGGTCGGGTTCCAACTGGTGTCTTCGACAAAAGTCAGACACCCCGCAAATCGATGCCCCGAGAAGGTCGGTGCATCCTCCCGAGAAAGGTCGGGTTCCAACCAGTGTCTTTGACAAAAATCAGACACCCCAACAAAACAGATGCTCTGAGAAAGGTCGGCGCATCTCCCGAGAAAGGTCGGGTTCCAACTGGTGTCTTCGACAAAAGTCAGACACCCCGCAAATCGATGCCCCGAGAAAGGTCGGTGCATCCTCCCGAGAAAGGTCGGGTTCCAACCAAAGTGTCTTTGACAAAATCAGACACCCCAACAAAACAGATGCTCGAGAAAGGTCGGCGCATCTCCCGAGAAAGGTCGGGTACCAACTGGTGTCCTCGATACAAATCAGGCACCCACAAATGAGATGCCCTGAGAAAGGTCGGTGCATCTCCCGTCAAGGCGACCGAAGAAAGGTTCGGGTCCTAGACAAATCATGGATTGTTTTAACAGGCGACCGAAGAATGGTTCGGGTCTGGAGGAGCGATCTCCCGTCAAGGCGACCGAAGAAAGGTTCGGGTCCTAGACAAACCATCGATTGTTTTAACAGGCAACCGAAGAATGGTTCGGGTCCTGGAGAAGCAATTTCCCGTCACGGCGACCGAAGAATGGTTCGGGTCCGAGACAAACCACTGATTACTCCAACAGGCGACCGAAGAAAGGTTCGGGTCCTGGAGAAGCAATCTCCCGTCAAGGCGACCGAAGAAAGGTTCGGGTCCTAGACAAACCATTGATTGTTTTAAACAGGCGACCGAAGAAAGGTTCGGGTCCTGGAAAAGCAATTCCCCGTCAAGGCGACCGAAGAAAGGTCTGGGTCCTAGACAAACCAACTTATTGCTCTAGCAAAGCGACCGAAGAAAGGTTCGGGTCCTGGGAAGGCAATTCCCCGTCAAGGCGACCGAAGAAAGGTTCGGGTCCTAGACAAATCACTTATTGCTCCAATAGGCGACCGAAGAATGGTTCGGGTCCTGGAGAAGCAATCTCCTCATGCAAATAGGTAAGATGATGCCTTGATACTTGCCAAAACTCGGGGTTCACACCCTATCTCACTCACTCTCGGTAAGTAACTATGTGTATCTTCTTATCTGTCTTAGTATATGTAAAGTTATATTGCTCTTTTTCCGCATAGAATAATAAGTCCCAAATAAAATATAATCTACTACGCGTGCATGGATAAAATTTAGGCATCAGTTTGTCTTTGAATGCAACCTCTACGAACTCACCTTCAAAGAGGGGCAGCTGTTGACACCTAAATTTCGTTTTTTTTAATTAATTAGGTTTTTTTTACATTTATTTGCCTTTTTCGGATAGTAAATAATAATAATAAAAAAAAAACCAAAAACAAACAAAACAAATAACAAAACAGCAAAAGAAAAGCAAAAGAAAACAAAAAGAAAAAAAGCAAAGCCCCCTTTTTCTTCACGTGGGTTACGACGACCTACCCCCCCCTTTCTCTCCTTCTTCTTCTTTCTTCTTCCTTCTCCTTCCTTCATCTTCTCTCGTACCTCGTGCATCACGCGTGATGGCCAAAGATGCGCTCAAGGGCAGCCTATGGTAAAGAGGAGCGGAGGTAGGCCGCCGAAGGAGAGGACGACGCACATGCGCCTTCAATGCGCGACTTCAAGGCTGAGATGAGACGCCGGTTCAGCCGGGAGGTTCCGGTCGGCAAGCCAAAACCGGCGGCCGAGCTCCTCCGTCGACCGGACCTCCTCGCCTATAAATAGGCTTCTCCCGACGATGGCAAAGGAGAGCGAGTTCCGAGATCTTCCCACCGAGAGACTTCGGGGGAGGAATCAACGAGCGAGCTCGAGAGAACTCGAGTCGCGAGCTCAGCCCACCCTCCACCGAGAGACTTCGGGAAGGCCGGCGGCGAGCGACTTCGAGAAGGTCGATCCGGCCGGTGGAGGCTCGGATCCGGCCCGAGTGAGAGAAGATCACGCCCGAGGAGGGTCCGCCGAGAGCTGCGTGGCAGATCCGGGGGCGACCGAGCCCTTCCGCGGCGCCGACACCACGAGATCCCGACGCCGCTGTTGCTGTCCTCCTCCCCACGAGCACCACTCCTTCGAAGCTCGAAGAACCGGTGCAAAATTGAAGTTTCCCGGTCGTGCTAGTCCGTCGTCGCGCCGCAACACCGTCCCGACGCCGTCTAGGTTCAAGGGCAGCCGTCATCGCCATAAGCCGTGCCGCCGTGCCGTGCCAACGCCGAGAGCGGTGACGATGGATCCCGCCCACGCCATACCCATTTCTGCTCGAAGCCCACCGCCGTCCTCCGCGTAGCCGTCGCCGACGATGCGAGCGGCCGCCCTTCACCGGCGCGCGAATCGGGAACCCTAGGGTTCCTGATTTTTTCGGGTCACGCCCCGGGTCGTCGGGTCGGACCGGGCTGAGGGCCGGGTAGGGTTTTGTGCGTTTTAGGGCGGCTGGAAAGCGGGTCGTGGGGTCGGATCCGGGTCGGGTAGGGTTCCTCGCGGGAACCGGGCCCTCGATGGAATTCGGGCCGGATCCGGGTGGGGTTTTGCCGGGTCATCGGGCCGGGCTGGATCCCTCCCAAAACGACGGGCCATCGGGCCGTTTTAAAAATAAAAACAAAAAGAAAAAGGGCGAAAAATCCGAGTCGGGCCCGCAACGCGGCCCGTCCTCATTCGGACCGGCCCGGCCGGTCGGACCCGACCCGCGGATCCGACCGGGTCAGTTTTTATATTATTTAATATAAAATAATATTTTAATAAAAAATAAATCAAAAATATTTTATTTAAAAACAAAAAAACAAAAAAATTGAAAAAATGAGCCGGGCCGCGTTGCTATGCCCGAATGGATGACCCGGGTCGGACCCAACCTGGGATCCGACCCGGTTCGTTTTTTTACATTATAATATAATATGATATTTTAAATGAAAAATAATTTATTTTCCAAAAATATTTAAAAATATTTAAAAATATTTTATTTTCCGAAAAATCAAAAAATCAAAAATATTTCATATTTTCCAAAAAAAGCCAAAAATTCATGAAAAAGCCAAAAAATTCAGAAAAAGCCAAAAAGACTTGTATTTTCCCAAAAATACCAAAAAAATCAAAAAATCCCTTTCATGTCAAAAAAATAGAAAAAGACCCAAAAATGTTTTTCTCCAAAATGCGTGGAAAATCCCTCGAACATCCAAAAACCTCAGGGTTTAAACAAGATTAGGTACCGAAAGGGCATTAGTGATTAACTAGTGTAATCAAGTCCCCGATCCTAATTTCTCTGGTTACGCAGGAGTAAGTATTTCTCCCGATACTTCGCTTGGGTTTCTAATCAACCCACCCAAAATCGATTAGTGGCGACTCCATTTTAAAAATTGATTTACATGTTAAAAAACTTGGACCATTAAGTCGTGAATTGGTGGACTTGGGAGAGTCCGGGCTTAACTAATTTCAGCCGAGCCATTAGCCTCCTTAGGCGCCCGTACCCGATTGCGGGCGCCGAAAAAAAGAGGTCGCGACAAGATCCAATTAGTAAACTAATACACCTTAGGGCTGCCTATGCACAACATGAGACATAGGACTTACCTTGGCCTTATATTCCACCTGCATATTAGCACAAATCAAATAGGCACCCAAGCAATAACATCACAGATCGAAGCATCGATCTAATCGATTTAATCGATTACACGCCAACAAGACCACTCACGGTCATTTCCATTCAATCAATCAATTCGCAACATCAAATCAAGGCAATGATCAATCACATTGAATCACACTCAGATCGAATTATCGATCAATTGACCTAGTAGATTACAAGTCAGTCAAATCATTTCTAGGTCATTCACTCCATCCCACATAACCTCCAATAGTACACTTAGTCACAGAGCTCCATCAATGCTCTCGGGCATCGTTTTCGCCAAGGTGACATAAATAACAGACGGTCTACGTGCGTTCTTTAAGGCACCGTTTTCGCACAGTGATATTCCTCATCACCGAACCACGCCCGTCATAGGTCATAAATCACTGACAGTCGATGTGCATTCTTTAAGGCGCCGTTTTCGCACGGTGATGTCCATCATCACCAAACCACGCCTGTCACGATTCATAGGTAGTCTACGTGCGTTCTTTAAGGCGCCGTTTTCGCACAGTGATATCCTTAATTACCGAACCACGCCTACCATAAGTCATAGACAGTCTACGTGCGTTCTTTAAGGTGTCGTTTTCGCACAGTGATGTACTTTATCACCGAACCACACCTGTCTATACTTCGTACTTGATCGATCTCAGCCAATAGAATTCTCAGTTAGCTCTCACCACTCTCTCCACTTACAGCTCAACAAGGCATTACAATTGCTAACTAGCCATACTCGACCATCTACCAATCAAAAATTCAATTTCACTCAATTTCAATCAATTTAGGGTAAATTCCTAAAATATCACCATTTATTTAATTTCACACAACGTAGAGCTCAAATAAATAAACGGACTGCGCCACAACAATCAGCACGAAATTCTGGTCGTAGATCACCTCAGCATTAATTTCCGAAAAATAATTAAATAATTAATTAATTTCGAAAATTAATTAATAAATATTAAAATTCGATTTAGCTCAAGATAAAGCCCGATTAAATAAAAGGACTTCACCACGGTCATCAACATAATATTCCGGTCACTGGCCATCCAAGTTGAATTTTTGGAAAATAAATAATTAATTAATTTAATTCCAAAAAATAAATAAATAAACACAATAATTCCAATTTAGCACAATATGAAGCTCAATTAAATAAACGGTCTACGCCACCATCATCAGCATAAAATCCCGGTCACTGGCCATTCTAGTTGAATTTCTGGAAAATAAATAATTGAATAATTAATTTCGAAAATTAATATTAAATTCCTAAAAATTTCCAATTAGGCCCGAATTGCTTAATTAACACCCGATAAGGGACGGGAAAAATCAAAAGAAGCTTTCAATAAATACTACAGGCAATTCTCTATCTAATTACACTAATCACACAACTAATATGCAAAGCAATTTACTAATAATCACTAATCAATTCTAATCTAACAACCTAATTATACTTAATTAACGCTAATCAACCTTTAAGTATAATTAGCGCACTAAGAAGGCATTAGTGAGTAAAACTCACTCAAAACGATGGGCTCGACGCGAGGATCGACTTTCCTCAAAACGGGCCGAGCATCCGGGCTCAGGAAGGCGGCCAAATCGGGCCTCGAAGTTGCTGCAATACCCATTTTCTTCATCTCTGTTTGCTGCTGATTGGGGGCGGATCCAGGCTCGGATTGAAGCAACAGCAGACCTAGATGGACGGAGGGGCTGAACAAGACTTAGGCAAGGCTTCACGGTGGCCGGACGAAGTCGGGCGGCGGCCGTAGGTGGCCGATCCGCGGCCTGAGCTGGTCGAACAGCTCCCTTGGCGCACGAGTAGAGGCTAACGGCGCATGGCCAGCAGCGGCGCGGGAGGACAGCAGCTCGGCAGTGAACGGCAGAGGGCAGTGGCGTCGCGTACGGCGATGGTGGCTATGGCTCGAGCGACATGGCTGCTGCCCCTGTTTCTACTTCGTTCGAACAATAGGGGGGAGAAGGGGCGAAGGCGGAGGGCGTGCGGCGAGGTGCGACTGACCGCGGAGCAGCGGCGGCGGCTTCGGCTTCGGTGGGCGGTGACGGTGGCGAGAGGCGATGATGGCAGCTGCTTCTGCTTTGCTGGTCTTCCATTGCTGCTGAAGAAGAAAGCCAAAGAAAAGGGAAGAAGATGGAGATGCTCGACGGAGGAGAGAGGGGAAACCGGTTTTCTCCTCTTCTCTCTCTCTCTCTCTCTCTCTCTTTGGCCCCACTACCAGCTGCCTTCCACTTTTCATTTCCAAGCCCTAAATTGCCCCTTCTAGAAGCCTTTAGACAATTCAAAATTTTGGTTCTATGGGCATACGAATTTTGAAACAATTGGCTTCCATTAATCACTTGATTTACTTTAAATCCATCTCAATTGGCCTCATAAGATCTCAATAAATCCAAGTGATGTTTCAATGCTTCCATTAAATATTCTCCTCATCCAATAGCTCATCTCGCATCTCAATTTTGTATTCCATTTTAATCCCCGACTCCAATTGCATAGAAATGACCTGATTAATTCAATTGAAATTAATACCGAATATTTTGGATGTTACAAATTGGCAAGGAAAAATGTGGATTTGATGTGGGCATCCTCCTTGACATTTTGGCCTTTGAATTAAGTCCAATTGGAGAGAAATTGAGTTAGAATTGGAGGGGGAATGTTCAAAATTCGTAGGTCCATGTGGGCTGCAATATTTCAGCCGCATCCATGGCTTGCTGAGGAAGATTTGAGAGGGAAATAGCTACTGTGGATATGGCTGAAGGTGGTAGGGCAACCACATAAGTGTTCTTGATATTTTGGTGAGCATTAAAGGCTTGTCCCCCCTCTTTTCCAGCCGCAACAGCTATCTTCTTCCTCTCCCTTAGCTTTTCTCTCCATTGTTGTTGTTCAAGAGCAGAAAATACTAGCTAAGAACTAGAAGAAGCCGAGCCAGCCTTGCCGTCGACTGCCCAAGCCCCTCGCCACCCGTTCGAGTAGCTGTTATCGCTCGGAGCTGTCGCAGCAAGCCCACATGCCCGTCCCACTTGTGCACCGCCTCCCACGCCTCCTAGTCATCGCTAGCCTTCCGTCTGTCCTAGTCACCATTTGCTTGGGCTGTTCCAACCGCCACAGCCACCGCCTGTTCCCCCTGCTCACACCGCTGTCCCGCCATGCCCCTTTCCCGCGCCAACTGTGCCTTCGATCGCCCCTTCCAGCCAAGATCAGAAGCCGATGTGACATCCCGATTTTTCACAATTTTATTTTCAGTCAATTGAGTCGGACAATTCATCTGTGCATGTAGTTCGTCTCTCAGAGTTGGCCACTCACAAGGGAACTAGTTTATTGAGTGAAGCAATTAAGGAATTTTAACGCGTCAGACTTGGGGACTGATCACCCTCGGGTCGGATGCAAGAAAATTTTCCCAAAAGCTACTCAGTGGATTAGGCGCGCTGAAATCGCACCAAATTGAATTTAACCATGAAAATTGGGATTGAATTTAGAAATTGGAAGCCCGGTTATGTCACATACCTTATTAAGATCATAGGATAATTTTGTGGACTTTAATTGGACTCAATTAGAAGAGAATTGAATGAAAAATTGAAGAAATTGGATGTATAAGAATTGGACCCTGGTGGAAAATGAAAGTGCAACCATTGGAGAAGTTGTGGAGGATTTGAGTGAATGGAAGATGACATGGGATGATGTCATGGTGGTTGAGGCCAAGGGTTGAGGGCTTGACAAGTGGAGGTTGGAGATTGAATCTCCAAAAAGGCCCCATCACCATCATCTTCAAGCTTAGGAAGAGAGAGGGGGGAGGAGCCGCTCCTGCGACCAGCCGACCGAACGCCACCCCCTTCGCCCGCTTGGTCGCTTGCTCGCCGCCGCATGTCGCCGTCACAAGCGCCACTCATCTGCGCACACCCACGTGCGCTCACCGGCCAGCCATCACGCGTTGCTTCTCCTTGCTCGCACGGCCCCGAGCTTCCAACACCTTTGTTCAATTGCTACCGCCGTCACTAGGGTTGCCGAAAAGCCCTCAGAGCCACCGCCAACAACCGTTCAAGCAGCCATCGTCCCTCTTTGCCGGTTTCGCGCTCGAACCGCCGCCGAGCCACCTTCGTTCGACCTCAAACAGTAGCTGGTTTTGTGGGTATCTCAACCCGATTTTGGCCCGTTTTAGCCGTCTTCCCAGCTCCAGAAGCTAGGCCCGCCTTTGGAAAAGTTGATCCCGGCGTCGCCCTCATCATTTTGGTCCAAGCGGCGAGTTAATCAAGTGAGTTTAACTCACTAAACCTTGATTAGAGTGTTAATGATGCCATAAATGTGTTTAGTTTAAATTAAGTGAGTTTAGGTGGGTAGTTTAGTATATTTAAGTATGAATCGGATTAAGAGATTTGTTTAATTTAAATGGTGCTTAATTAAGGCTAAGAGAATGTTAATTAATGATAAGCCTTGATAGGACATAATAGGTTTTAATTTTGAATTATTTAATTGTTTCGAAATTCTGGAATTTATAATATTATATTATATTCCGAAATTTAAAAAAAAACGGAAAAAATTATTTTTGATCCTGATTGCTCAAAATTTCGTGCCGATCGCTATTGTGTGTTTAGAATTTGAATTTGATGATTGATTGTGGCAAATGAAGTGTGATTGCAATAAATAGGGATTCTTTTTATAAAATCCCAAGTGTCAAAGTTTAATAGAAGAACAACCGTGATTGACCACCTATTAAAGGTTGTGCCCAGTGGGGCCGTGATTGACCACTTATTAAAGGTTGTGCCCAATGAGGCTGTGATTGACCACCTATTAGAGGTCGTGCACATCGGGTCGAGATCTACCACCTAATTAAAGGTCATGCCGAGTGGGGCCGGGATTGCCACTGGTTGTTAAACCTTCCTATAGGGTTGTGACTGGAAACAGCGATTGATTGTTTAGAATGACATATAATCGGCCGAGTCGATTGATCGCTAAGACGATCCAAGTGGTTGAATTATTCTGATAGTGTGATTGTGCCACCATCGTTTGGTTATCATAAGTGCATGTGGTTGAATTATATAAATTGTGCTAACCTACAGATGAAGACTAATGCGGGGGCCGTAGATGGCGGTACCCTCAAAGAAGAGTGGCATGCCGGTGGAGGTTCACAAGACGACGCAGAGTGTTCATGACCTTGGAAGTCTTTGGGTCTATCAATTAGTTAGGTCCATTATCTCGGTTCAGGTGACCAAGGATGCTAGAGTACCTTATATGTTTAGGGCTTGGTTTCGTTCTGGGGCCGATGGCATTAGGGTTGGCCCACTGGATAGCATGGACATTCCGCTAGCTGTGATGGACGCCATTTTGGGTGAAGGTGTGAAGGATCTTCCTGACGGTAGAGTGGTCAACGCATCACCTCCGGTCTCTTAGGTGGCAGAACATGAGGATGTGGTATTGTCGAACGAGTCTAACTAGTAATCATAGGACTGTTCTTTTTTTTTGGTGGACCGATCCCTAGTGTGCAGACTGACCCTTTTTTATGCACATAGTCTCTGACCCATTTTGGTTGGCCGAGGGGGTTTAGTAAGCAGAGTACCTTTTTCCCTATCCCTGAGACTCCCAAGCTCCGTGAGCTCATTGTGAGCACAATCATGGTCGATAAGGGTCTACCAAAGTTGGTACTGCATTAATTCAGGGCATGGTTTTGCCATGGGCCTAACGGAGAACAGGAGGGTCCCCTAGATGGTTTCGACGCACCTGTTGTTAAGGGTGAGGAGATGGCTGGCCCTTTAACACCGACATCCCTGACGATGTCGTGGAAGACCCGGAACCCCCGGATGTCTCGGAGGTCTCAGCTAAGGAGTCTTGTGCCTAGATGGCTTAGTGACTCTTCCTTTTGGAGTAGGCTTTTGTTTATAGACTAGTATTGTATATAAACCTAGTTTGTTTATAAAAGCGTTTTGTGAAAATTGTTGTCTTGCTTTTCAATCACATATTTGTGTTGTGTTGGGATTTGTTTATTCGCTTCCGCATGTGCAATAAAATGAAGGGGTTGGTGACGTGTCCTGAGACGTCGCAATTTTATCGAACACCAAGGGATGTGCGCACGTTCAAGGTTCGAGGCGTGACGGATACTTTGTGTTCTGATTATTAAATATACTTGTTGTATTTATAATGGCATATGTGATGCGCTAATATGCAGGGACATGTTGAGGCGAGGTGAGTTTTGTATGGTGTGTGTTTAGAACCGCCTTCAATGCGAATTTGTGTCCTAATCGGGGTTTAGGTTGTTGACTCGTTGAGATTTTATCTCACCCCGTCGTGGTTAACCCTTTTCAGGGCCGTAGTGTGGAGATCTGCTGAGTGTGGATGTGGTGAGCGCAAGATGCCACACCTTTTAGTTGGCCCTGCCATTAGTGGAATTTAGGTTAACCCTATTCCCTGAAGGTTTTTGAAAAAGGTCGATAGGAAGTGGCCGTAGAAAGGCTTGTAAGTATTAAACTTCCTAGGGTTAACCAGTTGATAAGGAAATCGTTGTTTTTGGGGAAATTGTTCCTAATGTTTACTATCCATGTTGTTTGTTTGTTGGTCGGGTGTTTATTTAATTCGCTTCTGCATGCGTTTAATCAAAAGATAAAAAGAATGGGTCGACGACATGTCCTGGGATGTCGCATTTTTAATCAACTGCCAAGGGATGTGTGCGTGCCTGAGGTTCGAGGCGTGACAAAGAAAGTCAAAGGAGGGCACATGATAGAATGAGAAAGATGAAGGATGGTTTTGATTGAAATGATGAGACTAGTTCTGAAAGTGTAGGGGGTTAACAAACTTTAGTTAGTGTAGCTTCTAGGTCTTTTTGCTATGAGCACGCACTTCTACACAAGATAGGATCGATTTACAAACCATTTTTGGGACTTATACAGTTCACTACTCCTTCTAGAATCAACAATGCCATATTTGGACTTTTTTTTTCTTTATTTTGATGTTGAATTGTTAATCAATACAACAATTTGCTTTTGGGTGTAAGCAATTTTTTTTTTTTTAAATTATGTCCCGGCTATTACACCTACATAACTACTATTGACACCTTCTAATGTCACTAAATTTTCATCAAAAGTCCTTTATGCATGGATTCATGAAAATGATTATTTGGATGTGTTTGGGATTTAGTGCGGTGATTTCTTTTAATTTATGTTCCTACTACAAACTGACCAAGCAAATATGTGGATGCAAACTGCAGCTTAACATTCGTTGCTAAGAACTCAATTGGAGAGAAAATCTTCACAAGCACTACTAAAAAAAAAAAAAACAAACTATCGTTTTCCTGTTTCCTTGTTAAGTTATGGTATTGCATCATAGCACATGAAACACAAGATTACATCCAGATCTTCTCCAATGATAACCTAAACATAAAACTCATTCAAGATATAGACACCTATGGCAAATATGGACAATCTATAAATATGACGATCATTAACCTCGATTACAGAACCCCATATAGATAAAGAGTTAATTCAGCTTGCTAAATATTAACGATTGCAAAACATAGCATCTAGTTCATCAAGTGATAATTTTGACATGACGTATTGATTGGACACTAGATAAAAAAAAAAAGGAAAGAAAAAAGAGCAACTTTTTATTCATTTCTAAAGTTGAGAATGCCATTCAAACACTACAAAGGATGAGCTATATGAATGAAATCCATGTCTTTGATGAATTGTCCCGCCCTAGCCAGTTAAGAATTATAGAAGTTGAAGGTCGGCATATTTCACTTTCACATGTATCCTCCTCCAACTGCCGGCACAAATCACTAAACGAGGCCTAGGAAATGACTGTAGCATAGATCGAGCACGAGTCCCCATAGAAGTTCCTTGCACGTATTGTGTTGGCTATGATGCACTTAATCCAGTGGCAAAATTGAATGTCGTTTTATTATATGACGGCCATCATCCATACAAATTCAGTATGGACAATTTCCCATTATATGGTGGTACGAGTCACGGCCCGAACCTTTCCTTGCCGCGGAAATGCGATATCCGTGGGATTAATTTGCGATGTTCCAAGGGGTGTCACCATCCCATTGCTTTTATTTTTCAATTAAACGCATGAGGAAACGTGCACCTATAACAGCACAAACAAACAATAAACGGATAGTAAGGAAAACACAAATACAAACACACTATATATATATCTTCATTAGAATCGAAAAGTTGTACTTACAAGCCTGCTTAGTTGGGTTGTTCCGATTACATCCAAAAGGGCTGAGGGTTAGTCCTAGCTCCTCTACGAGGGTGACTTTCAAAAGCGGTTCTCATCAGAAGGCTTGCTTTCTACTGCTTGGGCTCGGGGTCATAGTCGGGATCGAAGTCGAGGTTGTCCACAGCACCATTGGGAGGGTTCGCCACTGATGAGGAACCATCAGGGCCACTAGGTGGTCCGTCAAACCTTCGAACAGGCCCAAAGACCTCCTTGTCAATCCAAACGAACCATGCCTTGTACCGATAAGGAACTAGATATTCTAAGCCCTCATCCACCCACACCGTAGCGGTGTGCTTTTGGTACATAAAATTGATTGTCACATCCTCTATGTCCATGATCACAACCTCCATCTGTACAGGCAAACCAAAATGGACCAGAGAGAGACTCATACCTACCAGCCCGGAAAGGGTAAAACAACAACAAATGAGTTGATAACTCAATAAGTAAATTGCCTAAGCCTCATATAGGCAAATGCCTTGTACCAGAATCATATGAATACTTGATGCCAACATGTCGATGGCAGATCAATAATAAAGCCTTTGCTTTGCCTTAATCATGCACATGAAAGGGAGTCCTCGAACACCTAAAATACTTGCATGATCAAAGATCCACAAAATGTTCCATAATCATAAGAAATTTACACATGCGCACATGCCTCTCAAGTCACAATTAATGGCATATAAAATGTGCACTTGCCAAATAATAACTTTTGAAATATTCACGTGGCTCTCAAGTTTCATGGCATCTAAAATATTCACATGCCTCTCAAGTCATAAATAATGGCATATAAAATAGACAAGTGTCAAATAATAGCTTTTTTAAAATGTGTATGTGACTCTCAAATGCCTCAGATGCAATCTCGATCAAAAATCACATAATATTCCATAATATATGCACATGAGAATCCACAACACATCACACATCATATGACATCCATTTATTACACCCATAACCAAAATCCATTGGTTCTTCCGGAATCCACCGGGCATCGTCTCGCCCATCGGGCACAGCAAGATCCTGAAATTCATTAGTGATGGCATCCGAAATCTATCCGGCTTTGTTTCGAAATCCTATCCAAGAACAGCATCCGAAATCCATTGGACATCCTGCCAAAATCCAATAATGATGGTATCGTCCTGAAATCCATCGGTGACGGCTTCCCTCATGTGACCACACAAATTAAGCTCACAATCAGTTCTTATCTTCTTCTTTTTTTTTTAGTCCAATGCATACGTGCCTCAAAGGCATGCCAAGCGAAGTATGTGTTGTGACTTTCCAAAACCACGTTGTTACGATATGCCGAGCACAAAACAAAAATCATGGCTTGACCCATTACGTTCGAGCACAGGCTTAAGTCAAACTCGATTTGGAAATGATACTTCTCAATATTGTCAAACCAAGACAGTGAGCTTGGGGAAGAAGAAAAGGGTGGAGAGAGAGAGTGTGTGTGTGTGTGTGTGTGTCTGACATTTGGATTTTCGACTTCTATTTTCAATTAAATGAGTCGGGCTTTTCATCGACGCGCCTATAGCCTTTTTCTCTAAGTTGGCCACTCACAAGTTAACTAATCTATCAGGTGAAGCCGTTAAGGAATTTTAATGCTACAGACTCGAGAATTTGACCAGAAACCAACTACTCGACCGTGCTAATCTGTGTCACGACCTTCCCAAGGGTGAATTACCTAAAGAAGGCTAATGGATTATTAAGTCGGAAGACTTGGCACGGACCCTCCCAAGTCCTACCAATCGCGACTTGATGTTAAGAAATTTATCTATTTAAACATGCAATTATATTCAATTTGGAGCCGCCACTAACCAATTAAGGTTGGTTAGAAACCCAAGTAAAGTATGGGAGAATACTTTACTTTTGCGAACCAGAGATTTAGTAAGTCTGGGGACATGGTTACGCTAGATTAGTCTAACGTCCTTTTGGTACCTTTTTATTTTAATTTTAAAAAATATTTTGCAAGCAATGTTGATTAATTTAAACTTAAGCTACTAACATGCAAATGGTCATGTGGATGCACAATCAATAAAATAACATTCAATAAAAAAATGCTTGATAAAAATGCATGCCCTAAACATGATTTCTAAATGACATGACACCTAATTTTTCTTTTTCTTTTAAAAATGTTAATTATATGCAATCTTAATCTAAATTTAATATGCATGGATTTTACTTTAATGATATGTGAGATGCAATTCATATGGTATGACTTAAACTTATCATTATATGTATGCAATCTAATTTATATAATCCTAAATATGCATGTACTACATGATATGGGATGAATGACATAATAATTCTATAAGCATGTTTTTTTTTTATGATTCTTTTTTAATGTATGCAACCTACACCAAACAATGATGACATGAAATGAGATTAATTATGAATTAACCTATTAACTAATTAGACTAAACTAAAGTGAATGATATTCTAATTTATTTTAGGAATCAATTTAACTTAAACTATATCTTATCTTAAAAGCTATATAAAAATCAAGACGTGCCAACATTATTGAAAATTAGTCCTAGCAAAAATCACCCATCTAAAAGTATAATCTAAAACTTATAATCCTATAAATGCAATTCTAATTTACTAACCCTAAAAATATAGTCCTAATTTACTAAACCTAAATGCTCTAATGCAATATTTAGATTTTTATGTACTTTTTATTTTTTGATTTTTTTAATCTTTCCAAACAAGTAATTATTTTAAAAGAATGAAGATAAGAATTAAAATAACCGAAAAAAATAATCCGTTGTCTCACGGATTAAATTAACAATTATTTTAACTCTATAATGATTTAACAATTGAAATACTATCAAAATTCCTAAAAATTAAAGTAATTAAAAAATGACCCGATGTCTTACGGGTCAAATTAATAATTACCATAATTTGGGATAAAACCCTAATGTCTACAAGGTCTACAAATATTGACATACAATACTACAATTCAAATAATTAAACTTAAAAATAAGCTAACATAACATGAAATAAGTAAAAAAAAAAAAAAAATAAAATAGACTACCTAAGGCTTTGAAAATGGGAGCAACGACGGTGGTAAATGGCGTCGGTCAAAGGGTGTCCGGCATCGTCGAAAGTTACCGTCGGTCGGAACAGGGGTGGTCATCGGAACTCCAGCGAGGCTCGGGTAGCAACTGGACCTATAGCAAAACGGAGAAAGCAAAGAGGTGGCTCTGTTCGGGCGTGCAGCAGTGAGCAAACAAGCAGCAACGTCATGTGCAGGGACGTCGGGCTACTGGGACTGATTCGACTTGAGGCAGAGCACCAGTGGAGAGCTCCCGGAGGTACGATGATGGTCCAGCAGAGGTGGCGTCTCACGGGTGTGTGGCGACTCGGCATTCAGTTCTGATGTCGTGGGTCAGCAAGCAGAGCAGCAACGGCGTCATGCTACGAGACGAAATGCGGCGAAAGAGGTTCGGGCTGCTGCAAGTCGCGGCAAAAACCGGTGGAGTGTTGCTGTGGGCATCTCGTAGGGAGCGTCGGGCACTGGGTCGAGCAGCGGCGTCGAGGTCGCGTTGCAAAGGCGCGGTGGCTGAATGACAACAGCAGCGCGGCGATCAGGGGGGTTCAAAGACCAGTGATGTGGGGGCGCAGGAGCGGCAGCAGCAGTCTTGGCAGCACAAAGGAAATGGGGAGCAGGGACAGAAACTTACGAGGAAGATGAACAGTAATCCATCTTTTTGCCCCTTTTTTTTTACTTTCTCTCACCCGACACTCTTTCTCACCTCTCTCTCTCTCTGCCTATCCCTCAGACGTCTCCCTCACTCTCACTTTTCTGCTTTCCCTCACATCATCTCTCTCTGTATCTTCTCTTCTCTTCACCTTTTTTTCTTTTGACTTTTCTCCCTACCAACAAAACTCTGTTTTCTTTTGTGAACTTTTCGAAAACCAAATGAAGGAGCCCCCCTTTCACTCGGTTCTGAAGCCTCGCATTTTATAGTGAAAGCACTCAAAGTTGTTTTTGCAAGCGAGATATTCACTCAACGACTCCAACAATAAAAAGGCTCCAAAATCAAATAAAAATTGAATTTTTGAATTTTGAAATGAAGATATATTTCCAAAACCGAATTTTAATTTTATTTATTATTTTCTAAAATATTAGGTGTCAACAATCTGCAAGGATCAATACGACACTATCAAAATCGATCAGAGATCAGAGATAGGCCGATTCAATTGAGATATGTGACCAGTGTGTGGGTGATTACACCTGATTGCAAAATTCTCATCGAACGACACTAGACTGATTATTCTATCTTTTCTATATCCTATGTCCATATTTGAAACCCCAAGATTTTCATGACAATTGAGAGTCGCCAATGTATCGAAGATGTACATTGTGGCTCGAAAATAACCGACCACAGTCAAATGCACTAAAAATCCCCAAAAGCTATCTGGTAGATTAAGACACGCTAAAATCACGCTAGATTGAAATTAACCGCGAATTTAAACCTAATTTCAAAAATTAAAAGTTCTATAATGTCACAATTTATTTTAGGAACATTGACTCATCCATCAAAGATTTTTCTGCAAACCCAGATTTTTGGCGAAAAAACCAAGTACGGTTATTTTGGATTGGGAAATTCGTAGGCCCGCTTTTGGTCGCATTTTTGGGATCCAAGTTGGTTTAATAGGTGAGGAAAAATGTGGATTTAAGTGAAGGCACCTTGGTGGGATTTATGGACTTCAAATTGAGTTAATTTGAAAGAGAATTGAAGACGAATTGAATGGATTTGATGAGCAAATGTGCAAAATTCGTATGCCATGAGGAGGGGAGTTTTGGACCACTTGGGAAGCTTCTACAGGAAGCTTTGGCAGCTGCAAATGACTGAGGAAGACAACTAAAGGGTGGTAGGGCCAAAACTCAAGTGTTTTATATATTTTGGTGACCCCCTCCTTGACCAACAGCCTTTTTCCTCTCCATTCTAGCCATTTCCTCCATGGTTGAAGCAATTGAGAGCTTGAGAGAACCAAAGGGATCAACCAACAAACCATCCGAGCCTCCCCTAGCCAGTCACACGCTCGCCAAGCCACCGGACCCTCTTTTCCCCCACTGTTTTCTCTTCTCCCAGTTTTTACTCCAGCTGACCTTTTTCTAAAGATCTGAGTTAAAAGTTATCTTCTCGTGCCACCCTCCATCGTCTTCAGCACATCCAAACCATACGGGAGCACCTTGCCGCTCGCCAGAACGAGCCTTGGCCGTCCTATCCATCGACCGGAAGCCACCGCACGCGGTACCGCCTGGAAGCCCACCCAAGTGCACTATTTTGCGATTTTCACGAATGTCCACCCCTTCCAACCCTTCCCCCACTCATTCCAACCACCAACAAGTCCCCCTTGACCCCCAGGTGCCGCCGGTTGCTGGCCACCAACTCGCCGGAGCTTCAATTAGCCTTTCCTCGCCATTTCAGCCGTTGATTCTCTCTCCCGATTTAGCCAAGAATAGAAGCCGAACCAACAAGGGTCTTCAAGCTTCGTGCCTCATTTCCGAGCCTTTCCTGGCCTTGGTTGGTGTCGCTGCTTCGAGGTTTGTCGCCTGCCTTGGTGTCGCCATCGCCATGGACTCAACAAAACGCTAAACCGATGAGTTTACTCACTAAACCTTACTTAGGAGGTTAATTATGCTTAATGGGTGTTTAGATAAAGCTAAGTATGGTTAGGTGGCTAGATTAGCTTAGTTAATTGTTAATTAGATTAAGGGATGTGATTAGCTTTGTGGATAATTAATTAATGCTAATTAGGTGATTAAATTAGTGTAATCTTGATTAGGCCTTAATTAATTATATCGAAATTATAAAAATTATTTTATAAATTAAATTAATATAATATATTATTTATTTATTTTTGGAATATATTTAATTATTTATTATTTTTCGAAAATTAGATTGGGATATTTGGTGACCGTAATTTTATGCTGATTGTAATGGTGTGTTCAATTTATGTGATTGGATGCTAATTTGTGCAAATTGAGTGCTGATTGGATTTTTGGTCATTTATTCCAAAATTTAGGAAATTTCAATATTTATTCAGACAATCTCGGGCGTCGGGTTTTAACACCGAAAATAGTTTTATATACTATATAAAAGCGTGGGATTTTAAATTGCAGAATATCAATTTTTAATGATTGATCTAACCGTGTACCCACACACAATTATTTTCACTAGATGTTTTAATATGAAGAAAATAGACCAAGATCACTATTTTAATGGAAGCTTTTAAGTGTAATGCATGGTGTCTTGAGCAGAGAATGATTGATCGTGTGTTGATTAAAGAGAACCCATCTTGAGCTTTTAAATCGGACATTACCCTAGATGGGATACCCACTTAGTGGGACTCGGGTCACAATAGATTCTAGACCTACGCTCATTCAGGAAAGCCATATATTGAGAGACGTCGCCGTGCTCAATAGTGGTGAGACGATGCCTGGCTACACTAGTAGACACCGAACTTATGAGTATGTAGTAACTCTAGAGGGGTTAAGTTAACAATTGGAACGCATGATTGATTGAGTTTGATGCACCTGATTATGAGACAAAACTGTGTGGCATGGTATGAGACGTGTCATAACGGTTTGGCCTTATAATCGAGACCCTTGTGATTTATTGAGTTGAGTGAGGCGTTTCAATTATTATGTGCATTAATTATATGCATTTGTGATATGAACTGTACCAACGTGCAGGAAGGAACTGAGGCAAGGCAAGTCCTCTGTTCTAATTGTGTGGTTGTGTGGTTAGAGCGCCCTGAGGTGTATTTTCTTCCTAATAGGGATTTAGTGGTTGAACTTGCTGAGATATTGTCTCACCCCATCATAGGCTCAATTTGCGAGTCCTTAGGTGGAGGACAAAAGCCCCATGTCTGTAAAGGTGGAGTCTGAAGGATCGGTGTTTGTATCCGACAAGTAGGTCATAGGACAGCTTCCTTTTGAGAGTCGATCTTTTGTAGACTTTTGACTAGACTAGTTTTGTATCTAAACCCAGTTGTTTATAAAAGTTGGTTTTCATGAAATGTTGCCCTGCTTTCCTATCCCATGTTGTTTGTTGTCAGGGGTTTAATGTTTTGCTTCCGCGTGTTCATTAAAACGAATTGGGTCGGCGACAAGACCTAGGAACATCGCATTCGTATCGACCAGTAAGAGATGGGCGCGCACTCGGGGATCGAGCCGTGATAAAGAGAGGAAATGGTTCTAAGCCTTTAATTGAGAAACTCAATAATGGAATAGGTAATTATAGCTAATGACTGGTTTTCTTGGCTTGGTTTGCAAGATTGAATCTCATCTAGCCAAGTGTCACATTACGAACTAATCTTGGCAAAGCTTATCCTTCAAGCTTCGAAGGTGTAATCATCATTTAGTTTTAAAAGTAACTTAATTACACAAACTAAACTCATTCGTATGGCCACCAATCACTAGTCCCAACTCCTTCCGAGCACATGCCCATCCCCGTGCCCTTGGTTGTCAATATAATAGCGATGTCCCAGGACGCATCACCGACCCATTTGATTTAATATACGCATGTGGAAGAAGATAAAAATCCCTAGACAATGAAACAATGGGATAAGAAAGTAGGGCCACAAATTTTAAAACCTTTAACAAACAACCACACATATATACAATATAAAACCATCAATGCATATATATACAATACCAACTAAGCCAAGTCAGATCTTACACAAACTATTCAGAAAGCACAATTTACCAACAGGGGTGGGGGTTTTCTCAACACTCCAACTACTCATTCTCGTCCTCTTTAATCTCTCCTTCTTCCACGCTCCAGCTGGAACCATGGATCGAGTACACGGAGAATCTAGGATCACCCTCGAGCTTGGGATCCTTAGCATCCACCACCGAACCAACTTTAGGGTATGCTGTACCTTTCCAAAAGCAACCTCCATCACGTACAAAGGTACCTCACATTCTGGTACAGGACCCTCCCTTTGACCATTACGATAATGGCTATACCATGACCGGTATCGATGGGGCACCTTTTAGGGTAAGCCCGCATCAACCCAGACTATAGATTTCACCAGGACATACTCTAGTCCATCGGGGTGCCCATGTATTGGAATATGGTAACTTTGTTCGATGAACTTCTTAGGTTGTCCAAAATGTTCTGGCAAGGCTGCCATCTACGGGCCTAAAATTGTTATCCCACAATGGAGTGAGATGACATCTCAACGAATTCTATCCCCTAAGATCTGATTAAGAAGAAAATACGCCCTAAGGGCTACCTAAGCACAACCACGAGTCAGAGGACTTACCTTGGCCTCAGTTCCTTCCTGCAAGTCAGTTCAATTTATAAATACTAACAATCACATCATCCAATCAAACAGATCGAATCATCGATCAATCGACTCAGTTGATTACATATCATCAAGACCACTTCCCAATCATCTCAATTATTCAATCTCAATTCTTACTCACGGCTCAATGAGCATAGTCTACCAAATTCTCAATCATAAATCACGGTCCAAAAGACACAACTAGATCTTTATGTGGTAATCACGTTAGTGGGCACAACCTTTACATAGGTGGCAAATGGCACGACCCCGATAAATCAGGCATAACCTTTATAAGTGGCAAATGATAATAAAATATTAGGCACAACCTCTATCAGGTGGTAAATCACGGCCCGATTAGGCACAACCGATTCCAAATTCGGTGGCAAATCTCGGCCCAACTAGCATAGCCATACTTCGGTGGCTTTCTAAGTCAACTCATAACCTCTCATGGTTATTTTCCAATCCAAAACCAACATTATCCATTTTTGGGATAATTCCCATATTCACCAATTCACTAAAATTTCACAAACTAATGCTCAATTAAATAAACATAAAGCACCACTACAATGAGCACGTAAAATTCCGGTCACCGGCCATCCGGTCTAATTTCCGAAAAATAATTAAATAAATAAATAATTACGGAAATAAATAAATAAATGCCAATAAATCAACTTAGGCCCGGTAATGCCTAATTGGAAGCCGAAATGGGCCCGGAAAATTACCGAACCACTCTAGTTAAATACTAGAGCTTGTCTAGGCTCTAATTGCACTAACTATCCACCTAACATGCATTGGTAATTAATTAAATTCACTAATCTAATCTAATCTAACCACCTAATCCATCTTAACCTAAACTAATCAACCCCTAAGCATAATTAACCTACTAAGCGAGGATTAGTGAGTTAAACTCACTTGTTAAGCGATCTAGTTGGTTCAAATCGACGGGAACGCAACGAGGCTCAACTTTCTCCAAAACGGGCCTAACTTTCGGGCCGAGAACACCTCAAAATGAGCCAACAAGATGCTTGGAAACCCACAATTTTGCTTCTATTCTTGGCTGCAAAATAGAGGAACAAGGCTTGTTGAGGGTGGCAAAGTGGATCAATGGAGGTAGCTAGGGGCAAAGTCGGCGGTTTCAAGGGCTCATGGTGGCGGAGGAGGCTGGACGGTGGCTAAGTTCCACAAGGCTCGGGACAGCTCTTGGGATGTTGGGACAGGCGAGAACATGGAGCGAAGGCACGGCGTAAAGGCGGAGGGGCACGCGGCGAAGGGGCGGCAACGGCAAACGCGCGGCGGCGGTGGAGTGATGGCGTGGGCTACTTCCGGCGGATGGCTATCTTCCTTGGGTTTTGGTGTTTCAAAGCACAAATGGCAAAGTGAGGGAGGGAGGAGGGTGGTCGGCGGTGAGGGAAGGAGGAAGGGGGACAAAGGGGTTGGTGGGGCCACAATATTCAATCCTCAAATGGTCTCCCTTGACCATTCTCCACCAAGGCTGCCTTCCTTGGCCTCAAATCAGCCACCAAGGCTCCATTTTGCAACTTGAAATGGTCTAAAAGCCTTAGATGGTGGGGGGTTACGAATTTCTTGGTTTTCCTTCAATTGGACACTTAATTCTTCTTAATTCAACCAATTTGGCCAATAAATTCAATTAGCACCTCAATAATCAAATTGGTATTTTCCTCACCAATTGATCCTACTTGCTTCCCAATTACGCGATAAAAAATGATCCCTGATTTTTTTTTGGACAAAAACAGCCCTAGGATGACTTTTTCCCAAAAAGTTGCGGTTTGTAGAAAAATCTTCGGAGGCTGAGTCAACGTTCCTAGAATGACCTGTGACATGATAGAATTTCAAATTTCTGAAATTAGATTCAAATTCGTGGTTAATTTCAATCTGGCGCATTTTTAGCGTGACCTAGGCTACCGGGTAGCTTTCAAAACTTTTTAGTGCAAATGACTTGTGGTCGATTTTCTTTGAGCCACAATGAACCCCTTCGACACATTGGCGACTCTTGATTGTCGTGAAAATCTCGAGGTTTCAAATACGGACATAGGGTACCAAAACGATAGAAAAATCAAACTAGTGCCGATCGATGAGAATTTTGCAATTTAGTGGGATCACCCACGTTTAATCGCATATCTCAATCGAACCGACCTATCTCTGATCTCTAATCGATTTTTAAATGTGCCGTAATGATCTCGGCAGATGAGCATGGTTGAGCAGCCGATTCTTGGTCGAATCCTCAAGTCTATTTGCCTTAAAATCCTTAATGACTTCCCTAGATAGTCTAGTTATCTCACGAGTGATCAGTTTTGAGAATAGCACTATAGGCGTGTCGATGAAATGCCCGATTTATTCAATTGAAAGCAAAATAAAAAATCTAGGATGTCACAACTCTTCCCCTCTTATAAAAATTTTGTCCTCGAAATTTAAACCTTACAATACTTAAGCAAAAATGGGGGTACAAAATGCCTCATCGACTCTTCAGTCTCCCAAGTTGCTCCTTCAGTACCGTGGTGTTGCCAGACCACTTTGACCATTGGGATGGTCTTTGTACGCAGAACTTGCTCTTTTTATCCACGATTTGAGCCGGGCTTTCAACGTATGACACTTGGTCATCCATGTCCAATTCCTTGAAATTGAGCATGTGGGTCGGGTTAGGCTCATACTTCCTCAACATCGACACGTGAAAGACGTCGTGCACTTGCGCCAATCTTGGCGGCAACGCAAGATGATATGCTAGAGTCCCGATTCTCTCAAGAATCTCAAACGGACCTACGTACCTCGGACTTAGTTTTCCTTTCTTGCCAAAGCACAAAGTTCCCCTCATTGGTGACACCTTCAGAAAAACGTGATCACCAACTTGGAATTCCAAAAGCCTTCGACGCTTATTTGCGTAGCTTTTCTGACGACTCTGAGCGGTCTTTAATTTGTTTCTGATCACTGCCACGGCATCCACTGATTGCTGAACCAACTTTGGGCCTGTAATATTTCTTTCCCCAACTTCATCCCAACACATTGGTGTTCTACACGCTTGGCCATACAACGCTTCAAATGGAGCCATCTGGATGCTTTGCTAATAACTATTGTTGTAGGCGAATTCCACGAGATGAAGTTGTTTCTCCCAACTTCCTTTTAAAGTCTAGTACACAAGCTTGCAACATATCTTCAAGAGTCTGAATTGTCCTCTCAGATTGGCCATCCATTTGAGGATGATATGCCGTACTATACTGAAGCTTCGTACCTAAAGCACTTTGTAAGCTCTTCCAAAAAACAGCGGTAAACCTCGATTCTCGATATAAAGTTATCGTAACCGGCACTCCATGTAGTCGAACTATCTGGCGCACGTACAACTCAGCGTGCCTATCCAAGTCAAGATCCTTTCGCACTGCAATAAAGTGAGCTGACTTTGTCAACCTGTCGACTATTACCCAAATCGAATCATTACCTCTTTGACTCCTTGGTAATCCGGTCACGAAGTCCATCGTGATATGCTCCCATTTCCACTCTGGGATCTCAAGAGGTTGCAAAAGTCCTCTGGCTTGCAATGTTGAGCTTTAACCTGTTGACACGTCAAACACTTGGCGACATGCTTGGCGATGTCCACCTTCATACCCGACCACCAATAGTGTTGACGTAGATTCCAATATATCTTGGTACTTTCGAGATGAATGTTGTAACTACTACGATGAGCTTCTGATAAAATATCCTCTCTAAGCTTCACATCATTAGGTACAACCAATCGTCCTCGGAACTTTAATGTTCCATCATCAAAAACTTGAAAGTCAACTTTCCTTTCTTCAATATCCTCTTGTAAAATTTTCTAAACATTTGGGTCTGTCGGCTGAAGTAGTTTGATCCGATTTGCACATCCGGCTCAATTTTGAGGGTAGCCATAAGATGAGAAAGGTGGCCTACCTCAAATTTGAACACCGAATCTCGAGCTCACTCAATTAGATTCCACTCCTTAACCAACAAATGGGCAATTGAAGACTTTTGGCTCAAAGCGTCGGCGACCTTGTTCGCCTTTCCTGGGTGATATAAAATATCACAATCATAGTCCTTCAGCAATTCCATCCATCGGCGCGTTGTCTCATATTCAACTCCTTCTGAGAGAATAGGTACTTGAGACTCGATGGTCCGTGAAGATCTGAAATTTTTCCCCACACAAGTAATGTCTCCAAATCTTCAACGCAAATATGATTGTTGTGAGTTCCAAGTCATGCGTTGGGTAGTTTAGTTCATGAGGTCTCAACTGGCGGGAGGCGTATGCAACAACCTTACCATATTGCATCAACACGCAACCTAGTCCTCTGAACGATGCATCACTATAGATCTCGTACCCTCCAAGACCAGATGGAATTGTCAGCACAGGTGCGGTAGTCAGCTTTTGCTTCAGCTCTTGAAAACTACACTCGCACTTGTTTGATCCACACAAATTTCTCATCTTTCTTCAGGAGTCTTGTCAAAGGCGACGCCAAAGCTGAAAATCCTTCCACAAACCTTTTGTAGTAGCCTGCCAAACCTAGAAAACTTCAGATCTCTATCATGGTAGTCGGTCTCGGCTAGTTGATCACGGCTTCAATCTTGCTCGAGTCCATGGAGATTCCTTCTCCTGAAATCACATGACCTAAAAACGCAACACGAGTCAGCCAAAACTCGCATTTGCTAAACTTAGCATACAGCTGATGAATCCTCAAGGTTTGGAGCACTAATCTCAAATGATCCTCATGCTCCTCAGCACTTCTTGAATACACAAGAATATCATCGATGAACACGATCACAAACTGATCTAGATATTCCTTGAATACTTGGTTCATCAAATCCATGAAAGTAGCTGGAGCATTCGTCAACCCGAATGGCATCATAGTGAACTTGTAATGACCATACCGAGTACGAAATGCTGACTTTGGAATGTCTTCTTTCCTGATCCTCAGCTGATGATATCCTGTCCTCAAGTCGATTTTGAAAATATCGACGCTCCTTGTAACTGATCAAACAAGTCATCAATCATGGCAATGGATACTTGTTCTTGATCGTTACTTGATTGAGTTGGCGATAGTCGATGCACAAATGCAACAAACCATCTTTCTTCTTGACAAATAGAACCAATGCTCCCAAAGGTGATGCACTGGGATGTATAAAACCCTTATCCGATAATTCCTGCATTTGCACCTCTAGTTCTTTCAATTCTGATAGCACCATCCAGTAAGGAGCCTTAGAGATTGGCTCTGTCCCAAGTGCTAACTCAATCACGAACTCAATTTCTCTCTTTGGCGGCAATCCTGGCAATTCCTTCGGGAATACATCTGGAAATTCTTGCACAACTGAAATATCTTCAATCTTCAGCTCCTCAACTGTCGTATCCACGACAGTTGCTAGGTAACCTTGACAACCCCGTCTAACAAACGGGTTGCCTCTTGCGACGAGATTAGGGAAATCGAGGGTCCTCCTCGGTTCCCTACAAACTCGAAGCTCTCACCCTTTAATGGGTAAAACTAAATCGACTTGTGATAACAGTCCATTTTAGCTCGTTGCTTGGTGAGCAAGTCCATGCCAATTATCAAATCAAAGTCATACATGGCTAGGACTAACAGATCTATTTTCCCCTCTCGCTCACCAATCTCTAACTTGCAACCAGAACAACCCAAAGCAGCTAACACCTTATCCTTCAATGGTGTAGATATGCTAACAATAGATTCCAACAATTCAGGATTCAATCCTATCAACTTAACATACTACTTTCGGCAATAAAGGAATGTGTTGCTCTTGGATCGAATAAAGCATAAGCAGGATGGTTGTTCAGCAAAACCATACTTGTGATCACGTCAGGCATGCCTCTGCCTGACCTTGAGTGATGGCATACACCGTGCCTTGAATCGGAGGTCTAAGCTGTCCTCCTTGCGGTGCATTCTGAGGCGCATACCCTCTGATCTGACCCAATGGTGGCGGCGGCAGCAACTATGAGGTGTCCTCTTGGTCTTCTAGGACAATTCTAGCTAAGTGACCTAGCTGGCCACACTCAAAACAGGCGCCCATCCTTCAGGGGCACTAGTTCACTCCATGTCGCCTTCCACAAGCGCGACATAACTCAATCCAATTTGACCCAGACTTGCCAACTCCACCCTTCTTGTTGGGCGGGATCTGAAATCTACCTCCAGTCATGGGCTTCTTTCCCTGACGGATTCCTTCTTTGTGAATGAACTAAACCTCGATCCAAACGAGGCAGCTTGCTCATTCAATCTTCTCTCTATCATCTGAGCTCAGCAGTAAACTTCTCGATAATCTTTCAAATCCAATGGTAGGAGAGGTTGTTTTAGTTCAGAACAAAGACTGTTCCTAAACCTTCGGGCTTTTTCCTTAGGGTCCTTAATCAACCTTAGAGCATGTTGAGAAAGCTCCGCGAACTTGACCCCATACTGGTCAACTATCATCGTCCCTTGGCGGAGATGTTGAAATTCTTCCATCTTTTGTTCCCGAGCACTACCTGAGAGATACTGCTCATTAAAAGCTCTTAGGAAGGCATCTCACACCAGGACCACACCTTCCAAGAATATTGTATCCTTGGCGGCTCTCCACCAGGTGTTTACGTTCCCTTGCAGTTGATACACTGCCAACACTACTTTCTCCTCTTCATTGCACATCAGAAGTGCAAACACTTTCTCGAGATCCTTGGATCCAAGAGCGATGTGACTTTGGGTCTCCTTCACCAATGAACCTAGGCGGGTTCAGCTTCAAAATTGTTCCACTAACTTGTGAATCGGCCTTCTAGTGGCCACATTCCAAGTGGAACTTCAACAAGAGCAACGACAAGTGCGGCGACAGGTGCGGCAGCGGGGGCGGCCTTAGTAGCGGCAGCAACAACGCGGTAGTAGCGGCGGTTTGGCGCTTTTTGGTGCAACAAGCGGCGGTGAAGGCAACGGCGGCTTGATTCAAGCTTGTTGCCCCATCAACTCTCTCATGGCATCCAAAGCTTGATTAATCCCAATAGTTCCTTGCTTACCCAAGGTTGCTACCACAACACCAACAGGAGGTGGTGCTATTCCACTGGCATTAGCATGTGCTGGTGCCTTACCTCGGCATCCTCGGTACCAACCCTAGTCGGCGTCCTACCCGAGTTGCAGGCCTAACAATTCTCTTACTCGGAGTTCTCTGCTCCTGCTCGCTCATGGTTAGTCTTTTTACTGAAACCTGTCTTCCAAATCCACATTGGATTAGAAGATGAGCGATCCACACACAACAAACAATTCTACCAATCAACTATCACGACATGCACCAGTCATGAATTTAAAGGCCTTCCTACTTACTATCCCATATCCATCGCACCTTATCACTCCAATTTCTAATGACCACGCTTCTGATACCACTAAACTGGGATGTCACGTCCCTAATCTTCGAGCACGTGCCCATCCCTACTTGGTCGATATAATAGCGATGTCCTAGGATGCATCACCGACCCATTCGATTTTAATATACGCATGCGGAAGCAGATATAAATCCCCAAACAATAAAACAATGGGATAGGAAAGCAGGGCCATAAAATTTTCAAACCTAAAAACAACCAACACACATATATACACACACAAACCATATATATATGCATATATATACAATACCAACTAAGCCAAGTCAGGTCTTACATAAACTATTCAAAAAGCACAGTCTAGCAACAGGGGTGGGGGTTTTCTCAACACTCCGACTACGCATTCTCGTCCTCTTCGATCTCTCCTTCTCCACATTGGAGCCTTTTGTTGAGTACCGGGATTTGAATCACCCTCAAGCTTGGGATCCTTAGCATCCACCATTGATCCACCCTTGGGATTTGCTGTACCCTTTCCAAAAGCAACCTCCATCACGTATAGAGGTACCTCACATTTTGGTACAGGACCCTCCCTTTGACCATTATGATAATGGTGATACCATGACTGGTATCGATGAGGCACCTTTTGAGGTAAGCCCGCATCAACCCAAACTATGGATTTCACCAACACATATTCTAGGCCCTTGGGGTGTTCGTGTATCGAAATGTGATAGCTTGTCTCTGTGAATTTCTTAGGTTGTCTAAAATGGTGTGGCGAGGCTGCCATTTACGGGCCTGAAATGTTATCCCACAATGGGGTGAGACAACGTCTCGATGAGTTCTACCCCTTAAGACCTGATTAGGAAGAAAATACGGTCTAAGGGCTGCCTAAGCACAACCACGAGTCAAGAGGACTTACCTTGGCCTTAGTTTCTTCCTACAAGTCAATTCAATTCATAAATACTGATAATCACATCATCCAATCAAACAAATTGAACCATCGATCAATCGACTCAGTCGATTACATGTCAACATGACCACTCTCTAGTCATCTCAATTATTCAATCCCAATCTTAATCACAACTCAACGAGCATAGTTTGCCAAATTCTTGGCTATGAATCACAATCCAAAGGACACAACCTATCTTTAGGTGGTAATCACGGCCTAGTGGGCACAACCTTTATTAGGTGGCAGATCACCACCCGATGGGCACAACCTCTATCAAGTGGCGAATCACGGCCCGATTGGGCATGACCTCTAATAGGTGGCAAATCACGGCCCAATTAGGCATGATCAATTCCAATTCGGTGGCGAATCTCAGCCCAACTGGCACGACCATACTTTTGCGGCTTTCTAAGTCCACTCACAACCTCTCACGGTTATTTTCCAATCTAAAACCAACATTATCCATTTTTAGAATAATTCCCCATATTCACCAATCACACTGAAATTTCACAATCCAGTATTCAATTAAATAAACAAAAAGCACCATTACAATCAACACAAAATTCCGATCACCGACCATCTCGGTTGAATTACCAAAAAATAAATAAATAATTAAATAATTACAAAATAATTAATAAATGCAATAAATACAACTTAGGCCTGATAATGCCTAATTGGAAGCTGAGACGGGCCCGGATAATTTTTGAACCACTCTAGTTAAATACTAGAGCTTGTCTAGGCTCTAATTGTACTAACTATCCACCTAACATGCATTGGCAATTAATTAAATTCACTAATCTAATATAATCTAACCACCTAATCCATCTTAGCCTAAACTAATCAACCCCTAAGCATAATTAACCTACTAAGTGAGGATTAGTGAGTTAAACTCACTTGTTTCCATCTAGTTATTTCAAAACGATGGAACACCGCGGGGACGGATCAACTTTCTCCAAAACAAGCCTAGCTTTTGAGGCTGGGAACGTCTGCAAAATGGGCCTCGAAGGCTGCTGGAAACCCATTGACTTAGCTTCTGTTCTTGGCTGCAAAATAAAGGAAACAAGGCTAGTTGAGGCAAACAAGAGTGGTAGTGGATAGCGGGGTACTCGAGCGAGCCAATGGCAAGGACTCACGGTGGTTCGAAATGGCGACTCGAGGAGGCTCACGGCAACCTAAGCTCCAAAGAGGTCATAGGACAGTTGGCTGGATAGCGTCGGGAGGGCGAGAGGGGCAGAGGCACATGCGGCAAAGGTGGACGTAGTGGCACACACGGAGGGGTGGCAAACCGCAATGGTGGCATGCGGTGGGGGCAGGCTGTCTTCGGCAGCTGCTGCTCAATCTTCTAGGGAATTCGAAGCTCACAAAGCACAATAAGGAGGAGGGTGGCCAGGGTCGGTGGGAGATGAAAGGATGAGGAAGAAGGAAGGGATAATGGGACTTTTTGGGGGCCACCAAGCCTTATTTTCTCTCAAATGGTCCCCTTGACCAATCCTTAGCCATAGCTACCTTCCTTCGCCTCAAATCAACTACCAAGGTCTCAAATACAACATTTAAAATGGTCCAAAAGCCTTAGGGGTGGGGAGCTACGAATTTCTTGGTTTTCCTTCAATTGGACACTTGATTCTTCTTAACTCAATCCAATTTGGCCTCAATAAATTCAATTAGCACCTCAATAATCAAATTGATATTTTTCCTCACCAATTGATCCCACTTGCTTCCCAATTGTGCGATAAAAAACGGTCCATGACTTTTTCTAGACAAAAACGGCCTAGGATGACTTTTTCCAAAAAGTCTCGATTTTGAAAAATCTTTGGAGGCTGAGTCGACATTCCTAAAATGACTTGTGACATGACAGAACTTCCAATTTTTGAAATTAGATTCAAATTCGCGGTTAATTTCGATTCGGCGTGATTTTAGCGTGACCTAGGCTATTGAGTAGCTTTCAAAACTTTTTAGTGCAAATGACCCATGGTCGATTTTCTTTGAGCCACAATGAACCCTTCAACACATTGGTGACTCTCGGTGGTCGTGAAAATCTCGAGATTTCAAATACGGACACAGGTACCAAAATGATAGAAAAATCAAACTAGTGCCGATCGATGAGAATTTTGCAATTTAGTGGGATCACCCATGTTTAACCACGCATCTCAGTCAAACCGACATATTTATGATCTCTTATCGATTTTTAACTGTGATGTAATGATATCGGCAGATGAGCACAGTCAAGTAGCCGATTCCTGGTCGAATCCTCAAGTCCATTTGCCTTAAAATCCCTTAATAACTTCCCCAAATAGTCTAGTTATCTTACGAGTGATCAACTCTGAGAACAGCACTATAGGCGTGTCGATGAAATGCCCGATTTATTCAATTGTCTCACCTTTAGGGTAATTATAGTATAAATCCCTAAATAAGCACATGTCTCAGCTATTGCACTTATGGACTAACTTCCAAAAATCCAAGGCTAGGTTTAAACTTACAAGACAACTTGATCCTCAAGTTTTTCCCTATCTTAGGCGTGTTCAGGGCTTCATTCACTTCCAAGAATTGTTCACTCTTAATTGATCCAAATTCAAGAAGACAAAAGATAATTATGAGGACTAGCTAAATATCATCTTAACCAGACAGGAGTATCTTGTAATCACCCGTGATTGACACTCATAATCAGACCAATGTTTGTGGCTAAGTTTTGATCGGAAGTGACCCTAACGCGGCCTACACAAATTGGGTGGATTCAGCGTTGCTCAGGCAACCATACCCTAACCGAAGTCAACGCCTATCCAGGGTTCCACGCATGACTAGTTTGGAACCAACCCATGTTTAAGCATGGTTGATCCATGAACAACCCTCGGTTGTTATGTAATCGTGTAGGATCGATCGGCTTACCCTAACTCACAATTGCACAGAATCAATTTAAAGTCACTCACAAATGGCATAGTGACCGTTCGGAGTCACCCACGACCGATATATATAGTCGAGCTTAATCGACTCATAGCCATCCATTGATCAACTTGTGATGGCGCATGATCATCTGCATTGATTCTTATGGTCAAGTGGTCTTTTCATGGTTGAACGGTCTGGTCTAATGTAACCCCAATCGTAAGTCACCTCACCCCCAAATAATTAGTTGGCTCGTGAACAATCCCTAAAATCGACTCATAGCCCATTCTTGCTATTGGCGTCCCAATCCTTAATCCATTCCTCGCACCCAAGATAGGGGTCTGAATCGAGGATGTCACAGTATGCACTAGAGGAATTGAACTGGTCATGAAACTAAAGTAGTTCTTTTTCTCCATTAACAGCATGGACATAGGAAGGTCGTCAGAAATCATCGAACTGCACTCAGATTCAAGTGATTTTCATCCGAACATGCATGAGCACTCCTCGGCCTTACCAAGAACAAGGCAACACAGGGACAATAACATTACCCGGACGTGTGAGCTTGAACAGGCTGCAACGAGCGATTGAGTTGAGGCTGGAAGCTTTGAGAATTATTGAATGCTGAGATCTAGGCTGGTAAGACAATCGGGCTTGCGGTTAGCTCTTCACCTCCTATGGCAAACAAGGCAAAATAGAGAAGTACCAGTTATAGCTACGGTGGGTAGTTCACGGCAAAGGACCACAACGAACGGCGAAGAACATCGTCAAAACTCAAACCATTGAAATAGGTAACGACAACTGCAACTCCAGTTCTTCGGTAAACGTGACTGAGATCAAAACCATGAAGTACAACACAATCGATTATCGACGACTACAGATGGCTATGAAGATAGAAACACGGCCAAGTATTATCAAGGAAGAGAGCAGATAATCGCTTCGCCCCAGGAGAAAATTTTGCCGATTTCGTCTGTATGCGCATAGGTGGTTTGACACTTCGAAGCGGCGGTCTTTGTGAAAATGGAGGCCTTTGAAACGATAGTCTGGCTTTCTTAAAAGTGATAGCGACAGCCTTCACGATGGAGGTCTTCGAAGCGGCCATCGAGCAAAAACAAAGCCTGAATGACAAGATCTCTCTAAAAAGGAAAACAAAAGAGGGTCTGCTTCTAAGAAAATATGGGTGTGCGCTCAATTTTTATTTTTTTTAAAACTGCCATATGCATTTATGGCACATTCCTTCGTGCAAAGGCACACTTCTCCCTTTTCACATATAGATCATTGTCTCGTAAGACTTGGAATACCTGCTAGAGGTGCTCGATGTGTTCCTCAAGTGTCCAAATATATACCACAATGTCATCAAGATAAACCACAACAAATCAAGAAACAGGTGAAGTACTTTATTCATTATAGCGCAGAATGTGGCCAGAGCATTGATTAGACCAAATGGCATGATTAAGAACTCATACAAACCATATCAAGTCGCACAAGTGGTCTTTGGCTCATCCCATTCAGCAATCCAAACTTGATAGTAGCCTGATCGAAGATCAAGCCTGGCAAACCATAAAGCTCCTCCAAGTTAATCGAACAAGTTAGCAATGAGAGATATCGGACACTTGTTCTTGATCATCAACTTGTTCAACACCTAGTAGTCTTTGCACATCTGAAGTGATCCATCGTGCTTCTTTTGGAACAAAATCAGAGCACTGAATGAAGCCTTTGATGGTTGGATAAAACCCACATATAGCAACTCCTTGAGTTGTCTTTTCAATTCCTCCAATTTGGGGGGTGCTATGCAATAGGGTGGCATGACTTGTCACCACATGTCAGTTCGTGAATGGATCTAACTAGGCAAATGCATGCCACATTAATAGCTGACATGGCACTTTGATACTACTGAAATACTTTCTCATGTCCTCATAATTTGTTCACACTTGGAGATGAAAGGATCCATTAGTTTTTTCCTATAACTTTGGAAAAATATTTGTAAACAATCTCTATATCAGATAGATTTAATTAAGGGATAAGTGCACTGCAAGTCTTAAAACTTGTTACAAAAAAAGTAATTGAGTCATAACAATTTCAAAAAGTGCAGTCAAATCCTAAAATTTATTATAAATGTGTGATCGAATCCTAAAACTTGCAAACGATACAATCAAATCCAAAAACTTGTCACGAAAGTATAATCGAGTCCTAAATTTTTTAAAAAGTACAATCAACAGAAGGACTTAATTGGATCAAGGAGATAAGTTTTAGGATTTGATTACACTTTTTTAAAGTTTTAAAACTCAATTGCACTTCTGTGACATGTTTTAAGACTTTTAATACACTTATCTCTTTAATTAACATAAAATTATTCATAGATCTAGAAAATCACATAAATCGTCAATGAGTTAATTAATAGGGCATGTCGAGCATTCAATTTCTTAATATGGCAATATTCTGATCATAGAAAACTATTAACGGGCTTCGTAACTTCTTACGACAGTGGAATTATCATGCAACCTACTACACTACTGATTAGATATATTGATGCAACTTACCAATGATGTTGGCAAAGTACAATAACCAATGAATAACTTACCCTCTATGTTTGAAGGGTACAACTCAAAGGCTCAAAGCAAAATTCTAGCAGTGAGATGGTAATAACATGTCATTGATAATTTACTAACGTTTGGCCGAATTAATAGACGTTGCCATTCGTAGAACTGAAACTATTTTTCTTTCTTTTTCTCAGGAAAACAGGAACAACGTTAATAATATCCAGAGAAGAGAAATTGGGAAACTAGTTATTTCGTGTGTAAGTTATAATCATTAACCGAGACAACTAGTAATATATATATGCATTCAAAATCTACTAGCAAAATACACGCCACCTGTAAAATCTAAAAACAAATGGTAATATGCAGTTGGCTTTGAGGGCGGTAAAATAGTTATTTTATTGAATGCTTAAAGACAGTTATGAGCCTACTGTAAAATCCAAAATCAAGTGGTAATCTATTATTGGTTTTGCGGATGGCAAAATTGCTATTCACTGCTAACTTACAAGCATTCGACCGAACTGATAAATTACCAATCATTTTTTTCTTGCCAGCAATATTTCAAATTTACCACCAGCGTTACGCATTTACAAATTAAGTAACAAAATTCCGATTTTTGTAAACAGAGTTTTAGAAATTGATTTTAACTCTGTGGTTGATGAGTAAGTTCAAAACCAGCAAAACGAATATATAGCTAAAAAGCCAAACCATACTAGGAAAACAATACATATATTTGTACATAATTAAGGACCATCCAGCTGTACGGAGGTGCCGTAATTCAAAACCTTCATCAGATTTGTTCACATCAACTCGCAAAAAGTAATTATATTGTACATGTGAAACTTCCTTATTCATATATGTAAAATAATTTGACTGCAAAAAGGGAGAACATAGGTTGTCACATCAAATAACTTACATCACTTTGTTTAGAGTTTGAACACGAGGGAATAATATGTGGTCGTGGATCAAGAAACTTGCAAGAGCAACGTACACTTCTCCTTCGGCATCTCTACACATATTCGCCTCACTTCTCCAAGCAAAGCCAAGAATTGCCTCCGCTGTCAATTTCATGCAATCATTTACTTTAACCTTTTGGAGTCCCTTCAAGCTTAACAAATTAGGCAACTTCTGTATAGATTCACAAGAATAAATGTCCAATGCTTCCAAAGATTGTGGTAGTTTGCGTTGAAGCTCAAGCAAATTACACACAACATTGCACTAGAAGACTTCTTGGTTTCTTTAAGTTACTCAGATCAAGTAGAATCTCCACCTGTTAAAGGCCATGGAGCTCCAAATGTAGTAGGTTCTCTAAATATCCAAGGCCCCAAATCTCTGAAATTGCAGAGGACCAAATCACAAGAGTTAATAGTTTCTTCAAGTTCGATATACCCATCGTACAAATTGATTTGCACGTGTACAAATCTAAGGATAATAAACTCGAATGATCAAGTTTTAAAAAGCAACATGCAGTGCTCGAAATTAAATCATATTCGTGGATGTCCTACATGCATGCATAGTAACTGTTCATATTTTTATGTCTAGTTCAATATCTCATAAATTCAAGAAATCTATCTTTTTGAAATGCTAGATACATTTATGAGTTATTTAAGAGTAAGAGTTATGTAACAAACTTATATAAAGGCAAGTCTCGTAATCAGTTCATAAAGAGAAATATAAAAAAAGAAAAAAGGAATAAAGGCCTATTTATCTCCTTCTCTTGATTAGAGTTGAGTTGTGTAAATTGTGAGTGTTCTACCTTCAAATTGTTCTATCGTGCACTTCATCTGCGATTACTTCCAGAAATTCGCCGACTTCTCCGAGCATAGCCATGAATTGCCTCTACATCTAATTTCATGCAATCATTTATGTCAACCTCTTCTAGCCCCTTCAAGCTTGACAAATGAGGCAACTTTTGTAAGGATTCACATGAATAAATCCTAAGAGATGATAGTTTCTTCAAGTTCGATAGATCCATCGAATGAAGTGAATGGCAATCCTGCAAAGTTAAGGATAATAAACTTGAGGGAAGCATTGGGAGGCAATGGAGATTGGAACAGGTTAGGGCAAGTGCCTTGAGTTTAGGAAGGAGACTAATATCTTTTGGTATGGTGGTCACGTAATCCGACTCCAGGCTCCAAGACTCCATTTTACTTAACTTCCCAATCCACCGTGGCATCGGACCTTCCACAAGCCCATGAGATTTCCGATCATAATCATGCGGGCTAAACCTCATATCCAATTCCCTTAAATTAATCAGGTTAGAAAGATCGGGAAACGTCACGTACAATGTATCCAAACCTAGGATGGTAAGACTTTCAGGAAGCTTCGGTACTGCGCATATTTCAGCATCTTTCAATCTCAAGATCCTGAGGGATTGGTTTCTGTAGATGCAATTGCCAATTTTCACATGGAAAGGCAGTTTACATTTGGCTTCTATTTCTTCGAGCTTCTCAATCGTCCAAAGGACATTGGGTATTGTGCTTATAGGAGTTCTACTCATTTTCATGACTTTCAAATTTTTCAAGTTTCCGATGGAATTAGGTAGTTCTCTGACTTGTGTCTCAGATATATCTAACTCGATCAGCAATTCCAAACTCCCAATTGAATCTGGAAGCTTTGCCAATGATTTGCATCCTTTTAGAGATAGATATTCAAGGCTCGCAAGATTTCCAATTGAGGGGTGAATTGTGATTATCCCACAATCAGAAGCAGTGAAAGTTCTTAAATTCCTCATTTCCTGACAATTAGGGATTTCCTTGATTGGAGTCAAATCAATCCGTAGTTCTTTCAAAGCTTCTAGTTCACCAAGCTCATCTGGCAATGTCTGAAGAATCCGACAATAACTTACATCTAAGTAAACTAAGTTTTTCAACTGACAAATCGACTTGTCAATTGTTACTAATTTGCGACAGCCTCGTAGGATTAACCGTTCCAAATTTGCAAGACAAGAGAAGTTGGGAGTTCTACCTAAGCATCGGCAATTCGTAAGATTCAGAACTTTCAAATTCTCCATCGCCTGCAAAAGCAAAAGCATGCAAAGATTACATTTGAATCTAACAAGACGGAATAATAAAGTGTTGTCTAGCATATTATACCTGCATGTGGTTCCACCCCTTCCAACCATTTGTGATTTTACTTCGAGATAGATCAAGAATAACTACATCCTCCATGGAGAAATTTGTAATGTTAAATGTTGGGGGAATATCATGCCATGAAAGCCATCGTAATTGTGGAAGGAGATCATAATTCTCATTAGTTGGAATAGCATTTGATGGCGATTCGTGCCAAAGAAGCATCTCTTCCGCACAAAAATTTTCCATCAAGCCATCCACTTCAAGGAATCTTAAATCTGACAGGCTCTCAAAGCCATCATAGGTAAAACGATACCGTCGCTTAAGGTCCAACTTGAGACGAAGACCTTCAACTTTTTTTTTCCCCTGTCCCAAGGAAAAATTTAAAAACAAAAAGGTTGAAGGAAAATAAATTTATTCAAGTGCACTTTATCAAGTGGTTGAGTTCAATCATTCCTATAATACAAAAAGTAACCGATTTTTTTTGGAAAAAAATCCATAAACACTAGAAATTTATATTGACTGAGGGAAGGGATTTTACCTTATGTCTCCTCAGCAAATTCAATCCTTCTTTAGGATCCCACACCCTACTTTGCTTCTCTATTCTTGTGTCACTTTTTTCACGAACCATTTCTCTTCCCAGGTCTCTCAATTGGTCGTGCATCCACACTTCATTATCCTCATTAATCTTTATCAATGACATGTTCTGCAAAACTGCCATAGCTTTTTCCGGAAAAAAAATAGATTCATCCCAAAAATGAACTAGAATATCTTTGTCATATCCGATGAAAAGACAAGCTATATCAAGGAATATGCGCTTTTGCCGAAAATCTAATGCATCATAGCTTATTTTCAGCTTACATAGAACTTTATCCCGAGGAACACTTTCTAGCATCTTCAATGTGGCATCCCACATTTTCTTTTCAGTCTGCCATAAAAGTGAACCTATTACCTCGAGAGCTAGCGGAAGACCTCCAGCAATGTCTACAGCCCTTTTAGATTGGTGGATATACTCATACGAAATAAAATCTTCTTTGAAGGCGTATTTGCTAAAAAGTTGAAGAGATTGAGCATTATTCATGCCATCAACCATATAAGAATCGTCCACTTCAGGAACCTTGAGAACCTCGTAATTTCTAGTAGTAATAATAAGCTTGCTTCCTTTACCAAACCAATCACGCTTACCTACTAGTGCATCCATGTGATTTTTGTGATCCACGTCATCAAGAAGAAGGAGGACCTTTTTAGTAGACAACCTGTCTTGAATTATCTTTGTCCCATCTTCCATGTTTTTTATATCCATCCATTTCTCTTTGAGGATGTCAGAGATGAGTTGATGCTGCAAGCTTTCAATGCCTTTGCGTTCTGACATTTCACGGATGTTGGATAGAAAGCAACAATTCTTGAAATTGTTTGAAAGTTCATTGTAGATCATTTTGGCGATAGTTGTCTTTCCAGTGCCACCCATTCCATAGATTCCTATAATCCGTGTTTCACTTGTCCCAGCACCTATCATTTCCATGATTGCATTCACATGGTTGTCGACACAGACTAAGCAGTCCGATACCACCAAATTAGCCTTTTTCAACTCATTGAAAACCTCTTGGGTAACTGTTTTGGCAAACTCACCTTCTTGTCTAGTGTTGGAGATCAAAAGGCAACGTGTCAGAAAACTGTGTTGAACCAAAATTTTGTTCTGACAAGACCAAATTGAAACTAGAGACATATTCGTAATGTGTTCTTCAAGGTTTATTCTATTGCAGATGATTTAGCATTGATACTTATAGTTGATGAATGAATTAAACTGAAAAAAATGTTGCTTGGGGTAAAATGCAACAAAATTGGGAGTGTGCCATTGCTTAGCATGATTTATGCGGTATAATTTTAATAACACAAAATTCAATTTCATCAAGGCTAACACAAATTTAGAAAAGAAACCAATTGAAACACATCAAGTTTTAATGGTACAAGCAATCACCTGTTCTTTTTCTTGCTATGCAGGTCCCATCCGCTTAGAGATGATACTTCTTTGAGCGCATCCTTCCATTGACTTATAGTTTTTCTGTTATATCGCCCCTTCTTTTCGTGTGAAAGAAAGGCCTTTGCATAATTCCTAGTTTGGTGTCGAACCACTGAAGGGTCCACATCATAAAAAATGGGCTTGATCTTCTGTCTTCCAGTTTTCTGGCACTCGACCATCTGGACTAGCTCCTTGAGACACCATACACTAGAGGCGTAACCTTTCGAAAAGATAGGTATTGAGATCTTTGATTGATTAATTGCCTGGAGAAGTTTTGGTTCAAACTCTTCCCCAACGCGAAGCCTTTCGTCGTCCTTAAATGTGCGGATTCCCACATCATTAAGGCTAGTATAAAGGAAGTTGGTAAAAGCTGATCGAGTATCTGGTCCTCTGAAACTCAAAAATACTTCATAGTCATACCCCAGTGGAGTAGCCGTTCCTTCTTCTGTTGATGTGTGATTACAAGAAGGGCCTCCTGCTATTCCCTCATTTTTTAGGATGCGTCTTTTTTTGGCACTCCCCGCCATGTGTCTCACTTGATCTTCTCTTCAAGGAAAAATTGGAAAGTATAGCGGTAAAAGCAGTGGCAGCTAGAGAGGAAAAAGTTAAGAAGCCTGAACTACAAATGGAGATTTCTGTAGATCATTGGAAGCCAGGATAGGCAAGGTATATAGAGAGTCGGAGGCCAGTTTGCTAAAATCAGACAATAAGAAAGATTCATATGATAGCCTAAGAAGCACTGACACACCAATGCATTTCAACAAGCGGTCAACGAGTATCAAAAAATCCAAGCGATCAACTTTTCCTGACAAGCTTCAACACGCAAGTCCAAAATTTCAATGCACGATTCCAACACGCACGGAGTTATTCAAGAAATTCCAACAGCTTCCGCCACACGCCGCCGTCGAGGGGGTGGGGGTTTGGTGTTCTTGACAGAGGCGGAGAAGCAGGAGGTGGAGAACTCACGTGGCTGTCGCGCCCAGCAGTAAGTCGAGTCGCTATCTGGACAAGATCCCGTGGCGGTGGCTGGGCTTGGCGGAGGCGGAGGTAGAAGATGGGACCTGCCCCATTGCGCGGCAGTGGCCGAGCTGGAATTCCGGCCAAAGGAGCAAATGGGTATGTCAGGATGGGACAAAAGTTGGGAACTTGGGAGAGATCTCAGGTCGGAAAAGCAATGAATCAAAGGATCATACGGTGGTGGTGGAGATGGAGATGGCGGAGATTACTCGTGTCAAAAATGGTGCGAGTGGGGAGGATTTGAAGCTGTGTGTCAACGTCGCAGTTGCGGAGAAGACGAATCATCACGCACTCCCATCCTCACTCCTTTTTTTTTCTTTCTTTTTCTTATTATTATTTTGCCATTCTTAAATTATTTTGATTTTTGGGTGAGGGGCACGTTTTTGGGAGTTCATGATTGGCCGTGGGGCCCGGGCCAATTCGATCTCGGCCTTTGGATCATCAAATTTGCAGTGTTGTTTTTTTTTTTTTTTTTTTGAATTATTGGAAATGGGCGGTGGTGATGATGAGGCGTCTGGGGAAACGGCAGAATTTAATCGGAAGCACAGGGATTTTGACTTGGGGCGCCGGGGGAAGTAAAGGCTTCCTGTGTTTCAATGAATTGCTAAAGAGGCGTGGCCGGCGGGACGGGGACTTATAAATTCATTTGAGATTTTTTTAAATTAATTAATTATGTATTTACTTATAAAATTAATTTAATTTAATTTGATTTAAATTATTTTGTATATATAAAAATATTCATTTAATATATAATGTGTCACAACTTATCAAAATTCTTTATTTTTTTAAAAATGACATATCAACATATCGTATCATGTTGTATCGGATTGCATATTGCTACTTTGATTAAAGCCTGTCAAAGTTGACAATTGCACGTCTTTTAAACCAAAGTGGCCCCCTTGCAACTTTATTCTTCTCTTTTATCTCCTCCGTTGTAACGCAGTGACTTCCCCTCACTAATCTTCAAGTTTCTGGCTCTCAATAGATTATACACATTTTTTTTTGTCGGCAGATAATACACGGTTTAACGCCTCAAGATGATGAAAGGGAATAGAGTCGACTTTAAATGGCATCCTTCATCTTCCTTTATTCGTTTGTCATCTCTACAAAATAAAAGTTGAAAAGAGTTCGGTTGGAAATTATTGCCATTACGTTCATACTGCAGTCTCATTCGGGAGCATTAAGAGCATTTTTTTTTTTTAGTAGTAATAGTGAATAATTTTCTCCCTGTACCTCATCACAAGCGCATCCATACAATTATTTTCATCAAAATCATCGAGAATAAGAACTTTTTTAATTGTTATTCCCTTCATTAATATGTCAATTTCCTTTTAAGGATGTTAGAGATCAATGATTTTGCAAGCACCCGAGGCCTTGATTTTAGAAGTCTCTCGGCTATTCTAGCACTAACTCCTTGGATATTATAGAGAAGCCTTCCATTTGTTGATAGCCCTCCACTCTATATTAATTTATATGTTTGCGACAATACCCAGGGAATAAGAATGTGATACAGATAAGGAGATACAAGGAAAGTCGAGATTGGCTAAGGGCGTGTTTAATAACCATTCTGTTCTCGAAAATAATTTTTGTTCAGAAATAGTTTTTTTTTATTTTATTCCTGGGAACAATTTCTAAGCATTTGAAAGCGCTTGTTAAATTGCCTAAAATTTATGTTCTCGGAATAGAAATGCGTTTGATAAAACTCTTGAAATTTATAATCCAAATCATTTTGTTTTAATCTTGTAATACTTTTGTTAAATTTTTCTCTTTTTCTTTTTCCCTTTTCATCTTCTCCCGCAGCTCTTCTAGCCACCGACGAGGCTCAGCATCACCAAGTGACCGCCAAGTTAGCCTTGCCCAGCCAAGAAGAGGCCGACCTAGAGGTGGCCCGACAAGGCTTGGCCTCATGTAGCCAAGGCAAGGCTGAGCCTTGCCAAGCCATTGTCGAGTTGGCCTCGCTTGCCTAGCCATGGCAAGGCTTGGGCAGATGAGCCTCACCGTGACTTAAAAGGTCGGCGACCAGCCAAAGGAAGAAGAGGAAGAGAAAAAAAGGAAAAAGAGGAGAAAAGAGGAGAAAGAAAAAAATTAGGCTTGATTCTACATGAATTGTTCGAGAATAAGAAATAAGTTTTTCTACTTTTTAAATCTATTTCAATTTGTTTTCGGAAATTTTAAAAAATAAATTTGTATTCTCAGAAAAAATATCAAATGAATTTTTGCTTTTTTTTTTTCAGAAAATAAAAGGATAAAATCAGTTGTTGTCTTAAGTATTACCAAATAAAGTTTAAATATACAGAGAGCCGGGGAACATTTTGCTAGAATTGGTCAATAAAATGATTCATTCCAGCCGGTCAAAGTTGACAAATGCACGTCTTTTTACACCAAAAGTGGGCCCTTCCCAACCCAATTCTTCTCTCTTTCTCTCCACCATCATAGCGCAAATGAAAAAAGAACAGTACAATTGCGGGTTGAAAAATAAGCCGGTGGAATTCTAAAGAGATGAGAGCAATCGAGCTGCTTTCGGTGACTATAATAAAATATTAAAAGAAACTCTTCTCGTTCTTTCCTTGTATTTTGAAATTTTAATTATCCTATCTTCGTGGGTTACTTCACACCCAACTAACCACAAATTGTAAATATCATCTTTCATTGGACATTCCAGCAACACGTTTCTCGGTAAATGTCCAGTCTTTGTCCGCAAATTGCAGAGACAACACTGCACGAGACACAGCTTCCGTCTTTGCCTGTACACATGATTGTAGTGTCACTTTGGGGGTTGGGTGGCACAGTCGGGGCTATTTCGGAGAAAGCCGCCCCCCGGGTCTTTTTTATGTGCTGTCCAAATCTGTAAAAATTGCAAAATACAAGTTTGGGAAAATATGGCAATTTTCAATCGGGACGTGTTGGGAGGCAGAAAATCCCATCGTTTTGGGTTTGGCCGCGTGGAAAGGGACAAAGGCTGCTCTTTGTTCTAATTACCACGCGGTTTCTTTGAAACCGAGCACTTTGCCCCTTCAAACGCGGGCACATGGACTAGATTTACAGCTCTCTTCGATTTCTCTCTCTTCGCCTGGCAGGTATTGCCCGCGTGAACACAACTCATGCACCGGTAGAGCAGGTGAATTTCCCATAGGATTCACCTCATTCTTCTATACACGTGTGTCACGAGCCGGTAGTTGAGACCATGGACCGTCCTGACACGTGAGCCACGGTGATTCAGTATCTTTTTCTTATTAATTGACTCATGCTTCACTACAGACGATATCATCAATCCCTTCGTGCGAGTCATGTGACCACCGACAGCTGACAGCTCTATGAGCCATCCACCGTAATCGTGGTCCCCTGTACTTTTCCCTATGCTCCTCTCTCTCTCTCCGCCCTATCAATTGCATTTGTCTTTATGATGCTACCAAAATTCCCAAATGCAACTCTTGGCTAGGAATTTCCCTTTTTTTTTTTTTTCCTTTTTTGGTATTGATTTTAATGATAATCAGGGTTGAAGGCCTCTCTCCATTGCTAAAACAATTGAGTGAATTAACTTAGTCAAGCCCCAACACCCTCAGCCATATGCAACCACAAATCTGTGGCCATGTGAGGGTGGCATATAAAAGTTTTCCTAATGTGAACTACATTAATTGTTATTGTAATTTACTATTTTTACGGCTACAGTAAAATAGGGTTGGTCTAAGGTGAAATAGAAGGTTTCTTAATCAGTCTAATATGGGTTGGCTAGTATGGGCTGAGTTGAGCCTGGCCCGTAATAAGAAGAACTAAATTTAAACTCTATAAATAGTCCAAGTCTTCATCTAACCCTTATTCTCACCGTATCATCACCTAAGGGACGTTTATCTAACGCTACATGTGAAGGGGCGCGCCCATTGGCCAATGATACGGAGGCAACAGAGAGAGAAGGACGTGCGTGGATTCCCTGATATGTGGGTAATCCCTTTTCGCTTCCGCTTTATGTTCAATGGATCCCAAAAGGTGCGTTAATCTTTCTACTCGATTATGTATGTTCATTGCAGTTATGGAGATCTTGGGATTGCGCAATTTGCATCCAACATGTAGTATCAGAGCCTCTATAACCCTAGAACATGAACGCAAAGGATTTTGCCATAATTTGAGATTTTCGATATTTTTCGTTCAATAAAAATTAAATTAAATTATATATTCGGACTAGGCTCGACGAGACGAAGAGAACCATGGGCGGCGCGTCGCCAGAGGAGGCTGCACGCGCCCCCACGCGCCTCTTGGGCATCGAACACATGCCGCGCATGAGCTCGACGCTCCGTGCACTTAGGCAACGCGTGCAATCGCGTGGAGTGTCCATTCGACACGTGGTTGGTGGCGTTGGATTCGTATTGCCATGTTCTATCTTGTGATGTATTTATTTTACATGTTTGATGATTTTATGGATGTGAAAATACATAAAAAGCCCTAAATACGTGTATTTTTAGTGTATATTTGCATATTTTTCTTGTATTTTTTGTGATTTTGGAAATACAGGTGATGGGTTACTAGTATATTATCACATACACATTATAAATTTGTGATTCATTAATAAAATCAAACTTTATTATAAATTGAAACGGCTTAATGAGATACAATCGGTATGGGATAGTATTTGAGATATGTATTGAGCTGATGAGAAATAGTAAATGTTATGAAACTTTTGTTGCTCAAGCATATTTCTTGACACACCGGTAATCTTTAAATGATGGACGTCTTAAGAACTCGTGACCAAACTGATTGTATTGATTAATACATCTGCTGAATGTGGGTAATGCATGTCAATTAAGTTACCGCATATTGTATCTAAACTCATCCGGTTGTTGGCTAATGTCTATCAAGTTGAATTTTTTTTTATGGTTAAGAAGTATGACAGCATTTACACAGAGCAATTGTATCTACTGTTATAATTTAGATATTTAGTTCTGTGTTTTGACTCAATTTATAGGCCACTAGTTGATGCAATGATAATTTGTTGCTTAAAATTGGCTAATAAATCAGCTATTGGTCTTGGAGTCATGTTTTGCCTTATAAAACTCATGAGCAATAGTTGATCAGCTATCAAGCTTATCAATCTAAAGTACCCTGTATTACTATTGATGTTAACTTGTGAGGGATCCTTTGGATCAGCATTCTTTTAATGCCGTTCTAGTAATCAGTAATCGAGGTGCACAAGAGATGCTTACTTCCATGTTATGAGAATTTTCTTGTGTTGCTGTGATCGGTTATCTCATTGGAATCTGTCTTTTAGGTTCTATATATATATATATATATATATATATGATTAATTTTTATTAATGAATAGAGCAATGTAATTAGCATGATATGTGATTTTAGTGATAACCCGCCTCTATCACTAAAGTTAAAATCACATGTATATGATGTATGTGAGTAGTAAAGTTTATATCACCAATATGAGAGAGTTTCAAGGATTCAATTGAGTAGTAACTGCCAAAGTGGCACGCTTGATTGGATTTGAGAAATTTTGGTCTCGTATGCTGATGGGGATGTCTCTGGTCTAATGCGTGGTCATACTTCCAAATGAGGTGATTGTGTATTATTAGTTCATGGAGGGATACATGATGGTGTGGTAAAGGATTGACTGATCTCAATGGTTCATCTGCCCAAAAGTGATGAATTCACGAAAATTAGAATATATTCTCATAACCGCTATCATGTGGGAAGTGTATAACCGCATGTCATGTATTATGCCCAAAGGTGATTATATGATTTTGCGTGTAACTCTCTTGATGTATACTTGTACGTCAAGTTACACAGTGCTCACATGATTCTAATTATATATATATTACTTGTTTTTTAGTCACATTTTCTGTAATTAATAACTCTACTATTATTGAGGTTTTTACTGTTTCAAATTTTAAATTGTGGACATATGATTTGTTACTTGAGAAAAGAGCAATTGAATTTGCTTACTGTCCATGAAGCGTTCCATTCTGGAACACTTGAAAAGAGATTTGCCTGCAAACTGCACTGCTATAAGATGATGAAAGCCTTAGTTGCTTAAAATTATGTCTTATCCGATATCGAAATTATGACACATTTGTAAAGATTGTGTTTAAGTTCTAATGACATATATATCTCGTATATAGTTAAAAGGTTGTTTCCGAAAATTTTCTATTTAAAGAAAATGACTGAGATAAAGAATAAAACAATTATAATTAGTCTTAAAAGGTTGTCGGGCTTAACAGTGACTGTGAGTATTTTGGCAAATATGACAATGCGAAATAACTTAAAAGGTCATTTGTCAAATACTTAGTAGATTCAGGGGTGGTAGCTTAATTATTATACCTGAAAATCGACAAAAATATTTGGCTGAAAGGCATAAATGCATCATATTGAACATGGTGATGAGTATGATTAGTAAGATTAATTTATTTGGTCTTTTGTGAGCTGATATTTGAAAGTAACTTTTTCACATATAAAAGTTGTTTCATAAACTTCTTTTGAGTTATAAACTGGACATAATTACTTAAATCATATTAAATTTAAAGGTATCATGTAAAACTGAGGTTATCTAATTCAATATTAAGTGTGTTGGAATTTAGATCCACTTGGAATTATTTTGTATCTTACTAAGATTGTTCAAAAGAGTATCAATTTTATGACCCTAAAAAAGGTACAAATATTATGGAATCACATACTGTAAAGTTTTTACATTTCAATGTAATTGTAGATGATAGTTGCTCTCAGACTATTAAGAATAATAGCACGATGTAAAATCACTATTTCTGTGTCTTTGCCTATATAGATAATTGTGGTACCGACAATTATTGAATCTCCTATACCATAGACTAAACTTGTTGAGGTTTAAGGTACTATTCTTGATATAGTTTATGATAAAATTTTCTTAAACCTCTCAAGTGCAGAATGAAGTAGTTGTAGCTTTATTAAGGAGATTTGTTAGGGAAAGACGATCAGTTATTCTATTAAATTATATAGTCTATTTGTGAGAGCATGACTACAATATCCACTATATGGTTGATGTAGTGGCATATTTATAAATGTCGTTTCTTATTCTCAATCAAGTATGTGATTAGATGCCATAAAATGCGATATACAATCTATGAAATATCATAGTGTTTGGAAACTAACTTACTTGTTTAAAGATCACAAGTTCATTAGTTGCATATTGGCGTACAAAATTAAAAGGATTTCAAAGGAAAATTGTGAAGCTTAAAACTAAACTTGTAGCTAAAATTTTCACTCTGAAAGAGGGGTGGATAGTTAATAGTGAAGAAATAAATATTTCTTTAATAAATATTTCTTTCTACTATTTTTAAAGATTCTTTCATAGTGAACGTGGCATTAATAATTTATTTTGATATGAAGTTACGCCAATAGATACAAAATCTATATAGTGCAACTAGATGATTTTGCAGCATATTCAAGTAAACTTGTATATAGACTGAAAAGTTCTAATTCATGGCCTTAAGCAAGTTTCCAAAAATATTATTAAAGTTTTACAGTGTTATCTTGTTCAATTGGGAACAAAGTAATTTAATATACTGCAAGGTCAGTGGGAGAAAATTTGTTTTTTCTCATACTCTATATACATGATACTTTGCTTACAAGTTGTAACCTTAAGACATCTTATATCCTTTGTACTGAGGTTTGTAAGGATTGTTTTTGTCATATTATAGTAGATTTTCTCGGAGGATATTTGCTGATTGTATATTGGAAATATGCAATATACATCATTACAGGCCAAGAATTGCTCTTGCTGTTAAGGGTGATGGACTGAATCTATCACATTGTCTTTATTTAGATATTGAGAAAATCTAATTAAATTGTGTACCTTGTGTCAGTGCACTTAAAAATATAATGTATGCTTGAATTTACACTAGACTAAATATCGTCTTTGTGACGGGACTTCTAGGAAGATATCAGTCAAATCCAGGATGCGATCACTAGGTTGCTACCAAGAAGATTTTAAGGTACTTAAATAAGACGAGATTATATGCTAATTTACAGACATGTTCAATTCTTGCAGCTAGTAGGATATTCAGATGTAAACTTTGCTTGCTATTAGGATGACATAAAATCAATAACGGAATACATATTTATGTTAGTAGGAAGTGCAGTAAATAAAATTCTATGTCATCTTCTACTATGTAAGCAGTGTTAGTAACATTCTTTTAGACTATTACTTGGGCTTTTAGGCTCCAGAACCTCACGACGGAGTTGATTGTTTTAACTTTATGGATAGATCCATACGGTTGTATTGAGATAACAAATTTGTAGTATTATTTATTTACAACAGAGGTCTCAAGGGGTCTAAATATATTGTGGTCAAAATTTTTGACCAAAAGTAAACGGTACAGAAATATGATGTTTTAATATAACATATTTTCACAGATGATGTGGTTGCAGATCCACTAACTAAAGGCCTACGCCCGTGTGTATTTGAGTGACATGTTGTTAGCATGGGCCTAGGAGCATCATGAGATGTTGTTGTTTAGTGGGAGTTATTTTGACTTTACTCTGATAAAGGTTTCATCTGTGTTCGTTATACTTTCTAACGGTTTGATATGTATCAACTTTTGCATTCAATAAAATATTTTTGAATGTGTTATTATTATATTGAATACATATTGATAAAGTCTCAAGGGATTGTATAAACCTTAAGTGAAGGCTAGGAGCATCCGGGCATCTGGTTATTAGCCTTGTGCATATGTCTTGTGATACATAAAGAAATGTTAATCATAAGGACAAGACATATGTGGGTTCATTGGAACCATAAAGTATTCTCTAGTGGCACAAGTTTTTGTGACACCTAAGGTAAGAAAATGGTGACTGACAAATGGGATCTCTCTATGAGAGATGTTATCCATTTGACACACTACTATATTGAATCCATGTCAATAAAGTTAAGAGTATTCGTGACCATGGAAGGCTCTATGTGTATACATGTAGTTACCGCCATGATTCGATGTTTAAGATTTTATAGGATATGATTGACTATTAAGAATTATCTTTGGACCAATGTGCGCACATAAGGTACGATTTCAATTAATGTAGTCCAAGTGGGAGAATGTAAGAGTTTTTTTTTTTTTTTAATGTGGACTATATTAATTGTTATTGTAATTTACTATTTTTACGGCTACCGTAAAATATGGTTGGTCTAAGGTGAGATAGAAGGTTTCTCAATCAGTCTAATATGGGCTGACTAGTGTGGGCCGAGTTGAGCTTGGCCCGTAATGAGAGGGACTGGCTGTAAACTCTATAAATAGTGCTCAAGTCTCTCCTCTAACCCTTATTCTCACCTGTATCCTCACTTAAGGGGCGTTTACCTGATGCCACATGTGAGGGAGCCGCCTCATTGAGCCAGTGATACGGAGGGCAATAGAGGAGAATAACTTGATGCGTGGATCCCCTTGATATGTGGGTAATCCATTTTCTGCTTCCGCTTTATGTTCGATGGATCCCAAACAGGTGCGTTAATCTTTCTACTCAATTATGCATGTTCTTGTTCTGGTTATGAAGATCTTGGGGTTGCGCAATTTGCGTCCAACATGGCAACCTCTGTTGATCGCAACTTCCATGGATATAGGTCGTGAGCTCAGTGAGGAAAGAAAAAGAGACAAATGCGTAGAAGACGACTCAAGTGGGGGAGGCATTAACTCACCAACAAATTCATGAACAAAGTTGAGGGCTCGTGATGATGATGGGTGGGTGACAACAAGTAGCAATTCTATCAAAAATTCTAAACTATATTCGCTACGATACTAATTGTTTAATTTTTTTGTGTTATCAAAAATCTAAATTTGTATCAGTGACCCAGAAGTACATTCTATTAAAGTTCAATCTGATATGGTCATTAAAAATCTAATGTGCCTGTATGTTGATCCCCGTTTGCTGCTACGCAAGGCAATCTTACATTGCTTAAGAGAAACCTTTTGACATGCTTGATAACTACCGCAACTCCCCTCACCTCATAAAAATATTTTTTGAGGCTGAATCCCCCCAGATTGGTATCAGAGCTAGGTTAAAGTAGATCCAGGTGTTTGCTGACCTCTGTCCGCTACTATGCAAGGCAATCCCACATCGCTTGAGAGTAGCCCATTGGGAGTAACCCTTTGGCTTGCTTGATAATCCTTGCGACTCCCTTAACCTCACAAGACATCTTTTGAGGTTGAGTCCCCCGACAATAAATGAATGACGTCTTTTGAGGCTAAGTCCTCCCAACAATAGACAAACGAAGCTGATGTAACTCGGGAGAATTCATCGAAATTCAATTTTTTTCCCATGTTAGTAGTACTTTAAACTATTATTAGTGACCCAAAAATACCTCCTATCACAGTTACATCGAAGACGAGTCTTAAAAATCTAATGTGGTGGCTCATTAAGACGGGATATAATGTGACTTTAGTCTTGTCCAAAGTGACTGTAGACAATTTGTCAAAGTTTAAGTTTTTAAATAACTAAGCCTCCATGATGACAAGTTGGCTCTGGCAATTTTGAGGATCCTGGAAGTGATATAACCCGGAGATGCAGTTCTAACTTTAAAGGGACTAATTCCTATCTTTTTTTTTTAACTGAAGAGCTCCAGTTTTAATTTGAACTGAATATACAAAATAAATGAGTTTCGACTTAACTTTAAGAATAGTGGAATGGATTATATTCTTGCTTTGCTTTTATCCTTTTTCGCTACGTGCTTGAGACCTTACATTTGTCCATCTTCTTTTTAGCATTTCGATTTGTTCTTCTACTTTCCGGGACAAGAAAGCATATGAAGGGAGATGACTGCTCACGTTGAATCTCTTTGTTATTGTCATGAATTATATATGGTCTATCGTCATACAAATCTGACATTTATCAATGACTTTAGTGCGCAAACACTTATACGATTTTTTTTTCTGAAAGGTAATACTTTCACAAAAAAAGAAAAAAATAAAATTGTCCTCACGCTCTTACTTTTTTTTTTTAATTAGGGTCAGTTTGTTTGATAAAAAAATCATTTTTGGGAAATATTTTTCATACTTCCAGTATTTGAATTATATAAAATTATTTGATTGATGGAAAATGACTATTATGAACTAAAAATAATAAGCTTAGAGAACACGACTTGGCAAGGAGGAATGTTTTTCCTTATTTTTTGTTGTGCGTTGAAGTGAGAAGAATATGATTCACCAATGCTCAATTTTTCTACATTCCCAAAAGCACGATCATATACAGTACCTTACAAATATGGTTTCATAATTTCTATCCTAATTTCTTTGTAGTCGTTATTATTTTGATGGATTACAGAATAAACAAAGACGGTATTGATTCGAGCTTATTAGTCATTTCATGTTACCTTTAATAATACAAACCGCCCTTAGTAGATTCAATTATTACCAATTACGATAAAATCATTTTTTTTTTTTTTACTTCTTTTCACCATAATCAATTTTTTTCTAATTTACCTTCTCTAAAATTGAATTTCCTAAAAACATTTTCCCGCAACCAGAAAATCCTCATAAAGATAAACACACCCTAAGAGTTTGTTTTTATATAATTTTGATTTTCACATGACGGTATTTGATCAAAGGAAATCACAAGATGAAATTATCGATGAATATGTGAATTGGAGATTGATTTGTTGTCCTTTGATTTTTGCGGATGAATGAGAGAATGATGTACAAAGTGATCTAGTGACATTTGTTTTTTTCTTTTTGATTAAATCTCCACGTTTATGAAAGTCTGGCTGTGAGGCACAAAGTTCCAAAAAAATAAAAAGAATCATTGGTGTGATTCCTTCTCGAGCAAAGCTGGTTCATCATGGACTGTTGGTAGTCCAAGTCTTTGTAGACCTTGACTTTGCCCTTCCAATCCCGTGACGTTTCAGTCTTGTAGCCCCACCCCCTCCCCCCAACACCACACAGCTCGGGCTGTTCTTTTATTTGTTTTTTGTTTGGAGTGTGGTAGCTCATGCAATTTTTAATCGAATGATTATTTTTTGATGCAAGGCATAACTATATATGTATACTGTACTTTCATACTTTTCTATTTACTTAAATTAGAGAGTATCAACTTTTTTTTATTGATTGATGACACAATTGACTAGATTATTTAAAGATCAAAGTAATTCTGAATAGATGGTATTTATTTGCAAGTATTTTTTTAAGTTTCTAGATCAATTTCATGGTAATTAAACATTCCGTGTTTCACAAAGAAAAATAGCCACTTTGCAACGGAAGTTTCAGGATACTACCAAAATCAGCTTATAACAATCGTTCTTTAGCCAACCAAAGTCACTTGTAAAGCGTTGGCACGTATGATATCATAAGATTTCCATGGTCTGGATTACAATCGATCCAATGAAGAATAAATCAAGCACTGCCTCCCCTCCATTGATCTCACTTGATCTTCGAGAAACAATTCAGGCGTGAAAAAAGTTCAGAAGCCCTACTAATCAAATGCTTCTGGATAGAGAAAAAAGAATCATTTATCAAATGGTGGCCGCCTATCAATCAACTATCAAAGCAATTAACACACCGGGGACCTCCACTGTCATTTACGACGAAACTGGCCCACAAGAATCCAAGGAAAATCTCATCAAAAAAGCAAAGTGATAATGAAAAGATATAAAGCAATACAGCAAATAAAGAGAAGACGGGTCAATCCTAATGTGGAAAAGAAGGCCCGCCAATGCTTTAATGTGCCTTTGTGTTGTCGGCAAGGTCTTTTCCCGTGCCAATGACATGTTGTCTTTGACAATTTTAGGATCCTAGAAGTGATATAATCCACAGATGCGGTTCTATGAATAATCAATGGGATGAATTCCTGTCTATTTTAACTCAAAGAGCTTCAAGCTTAATTTGAAACTAGGTATACAAAATAAACGAGCTTCAATTTTAACTTGGGTAAAGCCATCAAAAATTCCAAACTTTGCTTATTGCGACACATTCACCCTAAACCATTTTTGGTGACACCAAAAATCCCAAGCTTATACGTACGTGACGCATTTATCCCAAACTTGTACAGCATGACACATTGATCCTGAACTTCTTCTTGTGATACCAAAAACCCATTATCGTAAAATTTTGGTGTCATAGAAAAATGTTTGAAGTTTTTTGTGTCACAACAAAAGTTGGGGTAAATGTGTTACACTAATAAAGGTTCGAGGTTTCTCATATTAAGAAAAAAATTCGGGATAAATGTGTCATATGAGTATAAGTTTGGAGTTTTTGATGTCATGAAAAATAATTTAAGCTAAATGTGTCGCAATGAGCAAAGTTTGAGATTTTTGATGCAGAAAAGTGGAATGGAATATATATTCTTGCTTTGCTTATGTCCTTTGTCGCTATGCTATTGAGACCTTAACATTCGTCCACCTTTTATGATCGTCTATTTCGAGACAATAAAGAATTGGATCTCTTTATTGGCAAGAATTATATAGTTTATCGTCATACAAATCTGACATTTATCAACGACTTCTTCTTCTTTCTTTTTTTCGGTTCAGATTTATCAAAGACTTTAGCATGCAAACACTTGTACAATTTTGTTCCCAAGGGTAATGCTTTCCCAAAAAAAGAAGAAAAAAAGAAATGGAATTTCTCTCACGTTCTTTCTTCTTTATTTAACTTAGGGTCAGTTTGTTTAATGAAAAATCACTTTTGGGAAATTTTGGTACTTTCTAGTGCTTGAACACGTAAAGCTATTCAATCCATAATTAAAAAAAAAAAAAAGTTTGCCATGGGCTAAAAGTAATGAGCTTAGAGAAAATGACTTGATAAGGAGAATCGTCTTCTCTTATTTCTATCCTAATTTCTTTGTAATTGTTGTCATTTTGATGGATTGTAGAATAAGCGACGACGACATCGAATCACATTTATTAGTCATTACGTGCTACTTTTAACTATACAAGCCACCTTAAATGAATTCACTTATTACCAATTACAATAAAATCAATTTCTTCAACTTGTTTTCGACACAATCAAAATTTCCTGGTTTACTTTTTATGAGGTTGAATTTCCGACAAACATTTTCTCACAACAAAAAAATTCTCAGCGAGATAAACACACACTCAGAGTTTGTTTTCATATGATGTTATTTGATCAAAGGAAATAGTGAGATGTATTTATCAATGGATAAGAGAATTGGAGATCGATTTGTCGTCATGTGATTTTTGTGGGCGAACGAGAGAACAATGTTGGATTTTACAGAGTGATCTTAGTGACGTTTTTTTTTTTTTTTTTGGATAAAATCTCCCCGTTTATGGAAGCCTGACTGTGAGGTAGAAAGTACCAAATAAATGAAATATTGTTGTGATTCCTCCTTGAGCAAAGCTAGTTCATTGCACCGTCCGCAGTCCAAGTCTTCGTAGACTTTGACTTTGCCCTTGCCCTTCTAATCCCATGAAGCCACTGTGACATCTCGAATTTCGACCTCATCCCGAATATATGAAATGGACATCTCGTCGACGCGCAGATGGTCCTTTTTCTCTGAGCTGATTATTCACGAGTTAACTAATCTATTGGGTGAAGCCGTTAAGGGATATAACCGCAGTGAAATCCCTAAAAGCTACTCAATAGGTCAAATCGGACTAAAATCGCGTTCGGCCGATTTTAACAATGAAATTGAATTCAGAGTCTGGAATCGGACATTCGAGCATGTCACTTTCATTTATAGGACGTCATCTTGTCTTTCGGAGTAATTTCATTGAGTTCGAGATTTTGCGGAAAACCGATTCGAACATTTCGGAAAAATAGCGAGAAATTCGGATGGGCTCAATTAAAGAAAATGAGTGTCAGGGACTTGCAGAAAATGAAAATGAGATTTTACTTCATCGAAATTGGACTTTGATTTGGAGAATTTGTGAATAAATTGAAGACCAAAAGAAAATAAAAAGAGAAAGAGAAAAGAAAAAATAAGAAAAGAAAAATAAGATCATGGGGTGTTATATTTTATATTATTTCTTTTGTCTCCCTCTCTCTTCCTTTTTCCTCTCTCTCTCTCTCTCTCCCTTTCTTTTTCTCTCTCTTCTCTCCTCCCCTTCCCCCTTCGTGCGAGCACCCCCACCGAATGCCCCCTTGCCAATTTTAAATTGGCTTCTCCCTCTCTCTTTTTCACTTTTGACTAGTCAAAAGTCTATCTCCTCCCTTCTTCTTATCTCTTTCCTTTCTTCTTCCCCTCTCTCCTCTCTCTTCTCCCCCACGTGACCGAACACTTCTTCTTCTTCTTCTTTCTTCGCGTGCAAGCTAGCGAACTGAGGAAGAACAGAAGCTGCAGCTCGCCATCATCGCCCGTCCCGCCGCCCGCACCGCACACCCGCGCACGCCGCGCGCTCCGTCGCCTCCCACCCGCGCTCGCCGTCCTCTCGTCGTCCAGCACCTGTTCAGCCTCTGCTCAGCCCTTGTTCCGCCCCGTCCGGCCACCTCCGGCCGCCGTTCGACCCCGCCGGATCTCCACCGGCCTTCCCCCGTGCCTTGCCGCCCTTGTGGAAGTGGTTTGTGGCTAGGGGTGAGCATGGTCCGGGTTGGTCCGGGCCACCCCCTAACCCTAGGACCAACCCATACAGTGTCGGTCCTCAATTTTTAGGGCCGAGGACCGACCCTATTAAGCTTGGGACCAAGGACCGGACCGACCCAATGGGTTCGGTCCGGTTCCAGGGTCAACCCGGGACCGATCGATAATTTTTTGGTCTTATTTTTTATACTCCCTAAAAAAGCAAACCTACAAATTCAAATCACACATCCATCGACAACGTGGCATTGTGTAACTAAATTATAAATACCAATACATATTTAGCAAATTTAAGATGACACAATAATAGAAATTTCGTACTTGCTAACCGCTCATCAAGATATGGGACAAGATGGAAAGTTCTTGTAATCATCTATGTTTAATATTCATAACACCATATGCAAAAGCGTTTTCCTGCATTTGATCATGTAAAGTCCACTCAACCAAAAAATGAGCTTCACACCACTTGACTAGCAAATCACCGTAAGAATCTGCAAAGTACTACTCTACTCTTCAAAAACTTCTACCATTTGACAAAAAATTGAAAAGCAAAGTGCAGCTGAAATTCATTAGTAAAATAAAATTAAACCATAAAAAGTTCAAAATACTTAATATAAACCATGAATATATAACTTCACATCTTGTTAATTCACTTGAACTTCTAAACACCTAAAAACAAAATAAACGACATATAATTAATACTCAACAAAAGTTTTAAATTGAAATTACTATTAATGCTATTGATAGAATATCTCAATATAATATAATATAACATACATTTTACTTAGGTTTGAATATATAAAAAAATTATAAATAATATAATATAATATACAAGGTTGGTCGGGGTTGGACCAGGCCAAAACTCTCGGGGCCGGGACCAACCCGCACGGTGTTGGTCCCGGAATTTAGGACCAAGGACCGACCGGTCCCCTTGGGAGCCGGACCAAGCCGGCGGCATTTGGGCGGTCGGGGTCGGTCCGGGTCGACCCTGGACCGTTGCTCACCCCTATTTGTGGCTGTTTTGTGCCTATTTTCAGCCATCGTAGCCACCCCACGGAGTGGGTTTCCAGCGGCTTTATGCCCGCTTTTGGGCCTTTTCCGGACCCCGAACCCGAGCTGTGCTTTGGAGTTTGTTGTTCCTCGCGTCGCCACCGTCGGATAGATCCGATTTGCGTGCGATTTGGTGAGTAATCTCACTAATCCCAGATTAGTTGGCTAATTATGCTTAAGGTTGGTTTAGTTTTAATTAATTATGTTTAGGTTGTTAGATTAGAATAAATTAGTAATTATTAGTCAATTGTGATGCGATTTAGATAAATTAATTGCACAATTAGCAAGTAGACGTGGTCTACTAATTATTGGAAGTGCCTCGGGATTTTTCCCGACCCTTAGTGGGCTTCAATTTGGCGATTCGGGCCTAAGTGGGATTTTTGGCATTTAAATATTATTTTTCGGAATTAAATTAATTATTTATTTATTTTTCGAAAATTCAACTGGGATGGCCAGTGACCAGAATATTATGCTGATGACCGTGGTGAAGTCCGTTTATTTCATCGGGCTTTATTTTGAGCTAAATTGAATTTTTAATGTTAATTATTTAATTATTTATTTTTCAAAAATTAAGGTTGAGATGGCCAGTGACCGGAATATTATGCTGATGATCGTGGTGCAGCCCATTTATTTAAATTGACTTTATTTTGAGCTAAATGGAATTTTTAATATTTATTAATTGAATTTCGAAATTAATTAATTAATTATTTTTCGGAAATTAAGAATTTGATGGCCGATGACCAAAATCTCGTGCTGATCGTTGTGACACAGTCCGTTTATTTAATTGGGCTGCAATTGGCATGGAATTGATTTAATTATGAATTTTTAGGAGTTATTTGATGGTTAAGTATTTAATTGAGAAATTGTTGAGTATTGGTTATCACCTGAAAGGAACTATGTGGGCTCGGTGAATCGGAATATCACCTGGAGAATGCACGCGTGTTCAGTGGTTAAATATGTCATCTTGGCGAAGAGGTTGCCTTAGAGAATGCACGTAAATTATCGAAAATTGATCATGCCTGTGTGGCGATAATTGATCATGCATGTGTGGCGATAGATGATCATGCTTGTGTGGCGATAATTGATCATGCTTGTGTGACGATAGATGATCATGCTTGTGTGGCGATAATTGATCATGCCTGTGTGGCGATAGATGATCATACCTGTGTGGCGATAGTTGATCACGCCTATGTGGCGATAATTGATCATGCTTGTGTGGTGTAGATTGTGTCTGTGTGGCCGTATCTCTATGTGTCGAGTGTCATGCCCGTGTGGTTGAAGGTAATTGGGATGCCTAAGAGCATGCACATAAAATGTTTATTGTACATCACCTTGGCGAATCGACGCTCGAGAGCATTACTGTAGCTTTGTGATTGAGTGTACTGTTGGGGATTATATGGTGTGGAGTGAGATGACCTAGAAATGGTCCAACTGACATGTAATCGACTAGGTCAATTGATCATTGCTTTGATCTGATGTAATTGCTTGTTATGCTAATATGCAGGTGGAATCTGAGACCAAGGTAAGTCCTCTGTCCTGTGCGTGTTTAGGCAGCCTATAGTATAATAGTTTACTAATCGGGCTTAGTGGGGTAGAACTCGCTGAGATGTAGTCTCATCCAAGTTTGGGGAAAACATTTCAGGACCCCGATGAGGAGTTGATGAGGAGTCTGAGAAGGAGAACTCAGAGGTAAATCTTGAGGAGAAGGATTTTGGAAGAAGAAGATAATCCCGAGAGGAGTCTTGAGTACGGCCTGGATGGACTAAGAGTCTATCTTCTTTTGAGAATTCCTTTTGAAGTGAATAGTTATGAAACGGTTTGTGTTTAGTATAAAAGTTTGGTTATAAATTTCAATATGAAAAATATAGCCCTGCTTTTCTATCCCATCGTTTTATTGTCTGGGGATTTTAACTGCTTCCGCATGTGCTTAATAAATGAAAAGGTCGGCGATACATTGTCCTGGGATATCGCATTATAAAATCGACCAAGTGAGAATGATGTGTGCGTGCCCGAGGATCGGGGCGTGACAGCCACCCCCGTGGTACACTGTTCTTTTATTTATTTATTTTCTTTGGAGAGTGGTAGCTAATGCAAATTTTAATCTAATGATTGTATTTCGATGCAAGGCAAAACTGTATGTATATTATACTTCCCAACTTCAGTTTAATTTAGTGGTAATTAAAAATTTCTGTGTTTTACAATAGAAAAATGGCTACTTCACAACTAAAGTTTCACAATAGATAAGCTGCATCTACTAAAATCAGTGTCTACCGACCATTCATTAGCCAACCAAAGTCACTAGTGCTGGCATGTACAATATCTTAAGCTTTTCATAATTCGAATTATGATCAATTCGATTATGACCTGAACCAAGCATTGTTCCCCCTCCATTGATCTCACTTGATCTTTTCTTTGAGAAACAATTCAAACATGGAAAAAAAGTTCAGAAGCCCTACTTGTCAAGTGTTCTTGGGCCAAAAAAAAAAAAAAAAAAAAAAATCATTGATCAAATGGAGGCTGCCTATCAATCAACTATCAAAGTAATTAATCCACCGGGGACCTCAACCGTCATTCACGGCAAAACCGGCCCGCAAGGATCCAAGGAAAATTTTGTCAAGATAGCAAAGTGATGATGCAAAGAAATAAAGCAACAAAGTAATGGAAAAAAAGAAAAGATGGGGTCATCCTAACGTGGAAAAGAAGTCCCACCAATGCTTTAGAGTGTGCCCTTGGTAGTCCAAGTCTTCGTAGACGTGGGTAAATCATTGGTGTGATTTCTTCTTCAGCAAGCTGGTGCATCACGGATTGTTGGTAGTCCAAGTCTTAGTACACTTTGACTTGGGTCAATCATTCGTTTCAGTCTTCTTGCACCGCCCGCAACTGTTCTGTCTGCTATTTTTTTTCTCTCTTTGGAAGAGTGGTAGCTAATGCTAATACCACATTAGATGAGGTATGGAGAGCTTAGGTTTTAAACTGTCAACGTCCATATAAAAAATTCACATCGACTGATCTCATGCAATTCTTAATCTTGTGATTGTATTTTGATGCAACACAAAACTATATGTATGTGGCATATTCCATTTCCATTTAGTTAAATTAGATGGTTCCAACTTTTTTTATTGATTGATGACGTGATTGGCTGGTGTTTTTTTGCGAGTATTTTTCTATTTTCTAAATCAATTTTGTGGTAACTAAACATTTCATGTTTCACAATAAAAAATAAAATCTTGCTAGATCCAGAGGTGTAAAATTGTTACATTCCGAAATTCTTAAGTTCTTAGGTCTTTTCAAGCATAAACCTAAGTGTGACACAAAAAAATCATGATTGAAGTTATTAATCATGATGAGTTAAAAAAGACTTAAAAAGACTCTTGGGAAGTATAAAATTTGTTTTCCAATAACTTTAGCTTGATTATACTCCACTAAACTTTTGTTTTAGTAAAAACGAAACTCCAAAAGTCTCGCTATAGATTCTTTTAAAATCAAACTCTTTCCATTCGAATTGAAATTGAGTTTCCTCTGTTAGCTCAAAAGCTCAGGGAAGAAGAGAATATAGGGGATCCATTGCCTAAACTCCTCTTCTTTTGAAAGGAAAAGAAAGACTTTTCGTACGGAGACAACCCTTAACTATCGAGACTTTTGTTCCTTCAACATAGAAATATTAAGCAACTAAAAAGGGAAGATTTTTTTTTTTTTGAATGACTTTTCATGAGGTCATTGAACTCAGAAGCCAAATATTTGGGTGAATATGCAAAGAATCGCGTGCCAGTCTTGCTACAAAATTGGTCAGTAAGGATACTTCCTCGAGACATTAGCAAGGCTTGTTAAAGTTGACAAATTATTTACGTCTCTTAATGCGGAAAATCACTGGAACATGTGTTGCAGAAATTTCGGATTGAGAATCGATTTTTACCTCCCCAAATAATTCATTCAAAGTCAAGTCAACAAAAGCTGACAGCACCCGCTCCATCCATCCATTATCACGACCCCTTTTTTTGTGTTTTACTACTCTCGATATCAATTGCATTTAACTCATTGACGGATTCATTAATAACTTTGACGGATTGAAGCGTGAAGTTGAGGGCTCGTGATAGCAATGGGTGGGTGGCAAATTCGATGATAGCAAGTAGCGATTCCCTAAAAATTCCTAACTTTTATAATCATTGCAATGCCAATTATCCAAATTGTTTTTTATATCATTAAAATTCAAAACTTGTATGGTAACCAAAAAATACGTTCCGTCAAAGTTTGATCCAAGACGAATGTTGAAAATCCAACATGGTGGTTTGCTTGATGAATGATGAGCTTAAAACTGCAAATTTCTTCCTCGCTCCAAATCCCTTGCTCTAACCCCATGCCCCTCAAAGTTGATGAGCTGACCTCCTCAAATTTGTGGGCGAGTGCATGAGCGATGTGAATGTGCCAACATCAGCAAGACCTCCAGATCTTGATAGGGTACAAATGTTGATTAAACAAACCTATTGATATTTTGATAACGAGGACATGGAGGAAGCACGAGGTGGTGGAGCCAAGGAGGAAAAATAAAATCTCACTAGATCTAGAGGTGTAAAAATGTTCCCACTCTGGAATTCATAAGATCTCAAATCTTTTCAAACATAGATCCGAGCATAACAAAAAAAAAAAAATTAAGATTGAAGTTATTAATCATGTCAAGTTGATGAGTCAAAAAAGACTTATGAGAAGTATTAAATTCCTTGAATTGAGATCAACAGAAGATCGAATTGGTCTTTTGATAGCTTTAGCTTTGATTATACTCCCCCAGATTTTTGTTTTAGTAAAACGAAATTTCAAAAGTCTCATTGCGGATTTTTTTGAAATCAGACTCCTTCCGTTTGAATCAAAATTGAGCTTCCTCCATTATAGCCCAAAAGCTTGGGGAATAAGAGAAAATAGGTGGGATCTTATTGCCTAACTCCTACACTTTTTAAAGGAAAAGAAAGACTATTCATATTAGATTTGGGTATTAACTATCAAGACTTTTGTTTCTCTATCATAGAATCTTAAGGTACTAAAAATGAATATTTTTTTGGATGACTTTTCAGTAAATCATTGAACTTAGAAGAAGCCAAAGGATCGGCTGAATATGCAGGGAGACGTGGGCCAGTTTTGCCGCAAAATTGGTCAATAAGGATGCTTCCTCAAAGCATCGCTCCAGCCTGTCAAAGCTGACAATTATTACGTTTCTTGACACGAAACATCACTAGACCACGTGGTGCAGAAACTTTGGGATGAGAATCTACTTTTGCCCCCCAAATAATTCATTCAGAGTCAAGTCGACGAAAGCAGACATGAGCTCCCAAAACAAGTTCATTTCCCCCCATCCTAATTAAGATGAACTTCAGCCGGTCCAGTTTAATGGGCTGATCGGGCTCAGGCCTGAATTAACTCCAAAGCATAAATCCTGGTGGAACTATCAGGCTTGATCTTCATGGAATCACTCCCTAGCAATCAATTAAATTAAGAAAAGATTAGGTTTATTTCGGGGCAAACAAGCCTTCGCATTTAACCCCTCGTTTGTGTCAATTAATTGTTCGTCACAAAGCGTTGTGGTTGGACAAAAAATCCATGCCTTGTGCTGATTATTATACAAAATACTATTAAAATAGAGCACACAAAACCAATGGTATACAAGCAGTATGTATTAATGTAGTGCAGTAAATAAGCTCACGAATGTGATGTTTGGATACCATTTGGAATCCAACTCAAGTAGCATTTCCAAATACCCGATCAAACTTGGAAGCCTCTCCAGTGATTGGCAAAGGTTCTATGAAGCCTCTCCAATGACTATGATGATTTAAAAAAAAAAAAAAAACTATCAACTCCCTTGATCTCAAGTGTGAAGGTTCTCTATTTCTTATAATGTTTTCGGAGGTGTGGCTCTTCACTTGGTTAATGCTTGTGGTCTATCTATTACAAAAGAAAAGAAAGAGGCAAAAAGATAAGAACTTGCAGATAGTGTGAGACTATTCCATGTTAAACTTTTAAGATTACAAAAAAAGTTTGCCACACTACTATTCATTTGAAATTAAACAATTTGGGTCATTATTTTAGATTTACCTTGACATTGGGTAATGTTAGACCAAGTTCATTTGCAACTGGAAACATTTTTTTAATTTAATTAAGAATTGTTACGCCTCCTCTTCAAATTTTGTGAATCCAACTTAAAAGCTATATTTTACCTGAAAAACAAATTAGACATGCATTTACTGATGTACGTATCTCGTGACATCCCGATTTTTTCTAATTCTATTTTCACTGATTGAGTCGGACATTTCATCTGTGCATATAGTTCGTCTCTCTGAGTTGGCCACTCATGAGAGGACTAGCCTATTGGACGAAGCAATTAAGGGATTTTAACGTGTCAAACTTGGGGACTGATCACCCTCAGGTCGGATGCAAGAAAATTTCCCTGAAAGCTACCCGATAGGTTAGGCGTCTTTGAAATCGCACTAGATTGAATTCAACCATAAAAATTGAGATTGAATTTAGAAGTTGGAAGCCCGGTTATGTCACACATCTTATTAGGATCATGGGATTATTTTTGTGGATTTTAATTGGATTCAATTATAAGAGAATTGAAAGAAAAATTGAAAAAATTGGATGTACAAGGATTTGGACCCGGCGGAAATGATATTGCACCCATTGAAGAATGTTGTGGGAGAGGAGATAGTGGAAAATGACATGGGATGATGTCATGGTGGGCCATTTAGTTGGATTAAAGAAAGAGGAAAAAGAAAAAGAAATGCCCCCCTCCGTCTCTCTCCTCCGTCTCTTCTTCCTCTCTCCCCCGTCGCCTCTCTCCTCCATGGTTGCTGTGCGAAGATCAGAAAAATGGCAGCAAAGAAGAAGCTGGAGTAGCCATGGCCGTCCGCTCCTGCTCGCATGCCGTCGCCGTTCGTCCGCCGTTCGCCGCTCCGCTCGCCCACTTGTGCTGCTCCGCCTTCTTTCTCCCCCTCTGTCTGCTACTCGAGATCTCAGGTCTGGTCGGACGCCGGGTAGAAGCAGCAGCCAACGTCGCCGGGAGCCGTCTCTCGCCGCATGCCGTCCTCGTCTTGCGTCGTCGGTCGCCGCTCGTCGTTCTCACGCACGCTACTTCCGTGCGTCTAAGCCCACCTCTCACCGAGATCCAGCTCGTCCTCGTCTTCGTGGGCTGCTGTAGGTCGCGGATCAGCCACCTCCGGCCACCGTGAGACCCCGCCTGGCCGCCATGTGCCACCATCCGAGCTACCGCCTCCTTCCTCCGCCGTTCCTCCACCCGAATCGCCGCCAAACAGCCCTCCTCCGCCCGTGAACAACAGCTGCAGAAAATGGGTATGGCAGCTTAGTCTTGGCCCGTTTTGGCCGCCTTCCCGAGCCCAGATGCTCAACCTGCCTTGAGGAAAGTCAATCCTCACGTCGTCCTCGTCATTTTGGTTCGCTCGGTTCGCTAATCCGGTGAGTTTAGCTCACTAAACCTTAATTAGATGGTTAATGATGCTTTAGGGGTGCTTAGTTTATGTTAAGTGTTATTAGGTGATTAGTTTAATTTATTTAAGTGTAGATTATATTAAGGTGTTTGATTAACTTAAATTGTGTTTAATTTAAGGTTAAGAGAGTGGTTACATTAATATAAGCTTTCATGTGACATAAAGGAATTTACTTTTGATTTATTTAAATATTCTGAAATTATTAAATAATTTAATAATATATTATTATTCGAAATTATTAAAATATTATTTAATTATTTTCGAAATATATTTAATTATTAAATAAATTCCGAAAATTTTGTCAATATCCTAAATTCTCATAATTTTGTGCCGGTCGCTGCTGTATAGTCAGATTTTGAAATTGATGATTGGATATTATAAATTGAGTGTGGATTGTAAAAGATAGGGATATTATTATTTAATTAATTTTCGGAATAAATTTAATTATTTAATAAATTCCAAAAATTATTTTGGGACCCTAAATTCTCAGAATTTCGTGCTGATCGCTGCTATATATTTAGATTATGAATTTGATGATTAGATATTACAAATTGAGTGATGATTTGTGCAATTGATTATTGAATTGTTGTGTCTTTGGTTGAAAGACTCGGGTCGTAGTAGTGGCTAGGCCAACCTGGACCTTTATTCTTCTAGAAATGTCGTCAAGAGAGTGACGTGGCTCGGGTAGAGAGAGGCTAGGCCAACTGGACCTATGCTCCTTCTGGTATGCCGTCAACGTAGTCACGAAGCCGTGCTCCATGAGGGGAGGTGATGCCTAGCATTAATGTTAGAAGATAGCCGAACTGCGAATAGGCTATACCCTTGTGTGGCAGTGAATAATAATTAGAATGCGTGCTAAGTGTGACTGTGATTTATATGAAAGTGATGGCGTTCCAATTGTTTGAATCATTATTTCTACCTGTGATTGAGTGATTTGAATTGTGCTAACTTGCAGAAAGGAACTGAGACGAGGTAAGTTTTCTGTGTGATGTGGTTAGGCCATCATTGGGCGTATTTTCTTTCTAATAGGAGTTTAGGGGTTGAACTTGCTGAGACATTGTCTCATCCCGATTTAGGGATTTAAAATTTCAGGTCCCTAGATGGCGGTCGTGGAGGACCCGAAGCCCTAAGTTTGGAAAGGCAGAGACTGAAGTATCGGTGGACGTGTCCTGCTAGTTGGTTTTAGGATAGTTCCCCTTTTGTCGAGCTGGTTTATTTTGTAGACAGTCCAGAGTTGTATTTAAACCTATGTGTTTGTAAATGAGTGTTTGGTATTGTGATTGATTGCCTGCTTTTCTATCCTAAATTAAATGTTCTCAGGGGATTTATTTCGCTTCCGCATGCGTAATGAAATGAATGGGTCGATGACTTATCCTGGAATATCACATATTTAATCGACCGCAGTGGGATGTGCGCGCGCTCGGGGTTCGGGGCGTGACATCCCCGTTTAAGTGGTATCAAAGCATGGTCTGTGTATGGAGTGATAAGGTGCGATGAGTCATGGGATAGTTAGTAGGAAATGCTTTTAATATGCTGATGCATGTGGTTAATAGATGTTTGATAGTGTGTTTGTGGGGTCACTCAAATTCTAACCTGATGTTGGAATCGGAAAACAAGCGTCTATAAAGAGCCTGTAGGATGAGTGACTAGGAGTAGAGAACTCCTTGGAGGAGGTCGATAGGACCTATACCTCGGGGTAGGACGCCGACAAGAGTTAATACCCGAGGTAGAGCACAGGCTTAGACCCGCGCGAGTGTGATAGTACTGCTACAAGTCGGTACTAGTGTAGTAGCACCGAGCGATCCTAGGTTTGATGGGATCGTTCAGGCGCTAGTGTTCCTTGGAAGCTTGTTGGGTTAGTAAGCTCAGGACCAAGCCGCCGCTGTTGCCGTTGTTTCTACCACTACCAGTGTTGTGACCGTTGTTGTTGCCGTGCCTGTTGAGGCCTAATCTGGAATTGTGATCGAGGATCAAGCTACCGTATCTAAGTCCAGGTTCAGTTTGGATAGAGATGGAAATCGATTTGGGAGAAAGGCTGATGTCAGAAGAAATGTGCCCTGTTTCACCCAATTGGAAGAGTAGAATGAGAAAGTCAGTGCTCAACTCGATCGACGTGTGTCTTGTCTGTAAGAAAAGATATGGATCTGTTTTGTGCTGTAAGAGGGAAAAGACTTGCCATTAGGGGTCGCTAGTACAGTCTTTTGATCAAAGATTGTCCATATAGACAGACGGAATCACAGCTATTCCTGACACCGCCGTTGATAAGATAGAACAGAGGAATCATGCTTCGGGATGTTCAGTGGGGTACTTGGAATGGACCCTAGTGCAAGGAAGGGTGCATGATGTCACTTGATGGGAGGTAGAGGACTCACCGATGGTGTGCCGAGTTTGTGGAAAGGAGGCTTGAGTTAGCTCAGTGTCAGAGTAAAAAGGGAGCATGATTTGAATATGGCCAGCATGGCCATCGGGTTAGGAACTGTCCGCATAAGTCCATGAGAGCATAAGTACCGTTATTGCAGATAGAACGCCACTAGGATGGCTGAAAGAGCATGAATGGGTCGACCAAGCATCAACCAAGGGAAAAATGTTTTTGAGATGTTTTTGTTAGAGTAGCGCCACAGGATTTTGAGTGAAGGTTGTGGAGTTTCCGTTGTTGCAATAAAGTAATAGGAAGATGAGTCTCTGACTATAATTGTACCTAATGGGTTTGCCTATGTATGACTTGGAAGTCATTTATGAAAAGGTTTGGCTCAAGGAATCGCGTGAGTGATATAATTCAGTTTGTTCAGCTAGCGTGCGAAAGTTTCGAATCACTGAAAGTTGAAGAGGAACTTCAATCCTTGTTATTCGTCGCTGAAGATGACCTTGGTTCTAGTTGTTGGTTACCGAATCTACATGGCAACTGTAATGGATGTGTCAGTTGAGGAGCCGAATATGGAGATCATAATCATGGTGCAGGAGTTTTCTAAGGCATTTTCTAGGGAATTGTTAAGTTTGCTGTTAGAAAGAGAAATTGAGTTCATGATTGAATTAACACCCGGAACAGAGCTAGTCCCTAAGGCTCCTTACCGGATGGTGTTACCCGAGTTAAAAGAACTGAAGGTGCAGATGCAGGAAGTGTTGAATAGGGAATTCATGCATTCCAGTGTATCACCTTGGGAAGCACCTGTTCTATTCGTGAAGAATAAAGTTGATTTGTTGTATTTGTACATCTATATTCTCCAAGATCGACTTGAGATCAGGGTATCATCAGTTGAGGATCAGGAAGAAAGACATACTGAAGTTAGCATCTCGCACTCGATATGACAGTTGTGAGTTCACTGTAATACCGTGTGGTTTGATGGATACCTTAGCTGTTTGTTTGGGTCTAATGAGCAGAATGTTTAAGAGTACTTGAATCAGTTGTGATCGTGCTCAGTGAAGTTATCCTGGGGTGTTCAAAGAGTTCTAAGGAGCACAAGAGACATTAGAAGATGATACTTCAGACCTTCAGGACTCTTGAATCTTACGCTAAGTTTAGCAAGTGCGAGTTTTGGATGACTCGTATTGCGTTCCTAGATCACGTGATTTCAGGCAAAGAAATCTCCGTAGACCCCGTCTAAGATTGAAGCAGTGAACAGTTGGCCGAGATTGTCTATAGTGACAGAGATCATAAGTTTCTAGGGATTAGCAGGATATTTCAAACAGTTCGTAAAAGGGTTTTTAGCGTTAGCATTACCATTGATAAGACTACTAAGGAAGTAAGAAAAGTTCGTGTGGACAAATGAGTGCGAGCGTAGTTTTCAAGGGCCTAAGAAGAGGCTAACTACCGCACTTGTGCTTACTAGTCCATTTGGTCCAGGAGGGTTGAGATCTACGGTGATGCGTCGTTTAAAGGATTGGATTGTGTCTTGATACAACATAATAGGGTTGTTGCATATGCATCCCGTTGGTTGAGACCTCGGCAGTTGAATATGAGACAGCGTCGCTGGATGGAACTTATTAAGGATTATGACTATGATATTTTATATCACTCTAGAAAAGTGAGAAAAGTTGTAGATGCACTGAGTCGAGAGTCCTTAGTTGCACAGTTGGTACTCAAGGATTGGATCTTATTTGAGAAAGTCCAAAATTCAGTTTTCAAATCTAAGTGGACAGATTCAGAAATTCAGAAGACTCTATAAGAGAATGCAGATGAGGGAGAGGTTGATTTTTAGATTTCCGAAGGCCGGACGCTAAAGTTTTGAGGATGATTGTGTGTAATTAACGATGTAGAGGTTAAGGAAGAGATCTTATGGGAAGCTCATTGTAGCAACTTCAGCGTTATCCAGACAGTACAAAGATGAGTCAAAATCTACATTATCGAGATTGGTAGATCGGTATGAAGATAGATATCATTGAACAAGTTGCAAGTATCAGAGATGTCAGTAAGTGGAAGTTCAGTGATGTAAACCAGGATGACTTTTACCATCACTTGAGAGTCCTAAGTAAGAATGAAAATATATCACAATGGAACATTGTGACGAGCTTACTAAGGAATCGGGGATTACCGATACCATTTGAGGATAGTAGTCGATCGATATATGGAGTTGGTCCACTTTGGTATAGTATGAATAGATCTTGTTTTGAGCGTGTAACATCCTAATTTTCAGACTCTAATTTCGATTGGTTAAATTGGGCATTTCATCGACGTGATTACAATATTTTTTCTCGAGTTGGCCACTTACGAGATAACTAGACTAGTTGGGTGAGTTATTAAGAACTTTAAGGCAAATAGACTTGAGAATTCGACCAGGAATCGACTTCTTGACCGTGCTCATCTTTAGAGATCATTACGGCATAGTTAAAAATCGAATTAACATCAGAGATAGGTCGGTTCGACTGAGATGAATGACCGATCATGGGCGATTCCGCTAAATTGGAAAACTCTCGTCAACTGATACTAATTTGATTTTACTGTCGTTTTGGTACTGTGTCCGTATTTGAATCATCGAGATTTTCACGACTGTGACACCCCGAACCCTTCGGCGGTCGCCACAAGCACCCAAATTACTCCTTATTACCTTTCTCCTTATATTTAGAAGAAGCGTCATTATTTACAGGCATTTTTTTTTTAAATGGGGTCCCAGCGCAACTCATTAGCGAAAGCAAATTAAAGCATCATCATCTCTCCCCTACCAATCCATGATACCAATACACACCACTAAACATCAGGATTTTTATAAACAAGCAACGACATTTTATTTACATATCCTTTCAGGATGGGACTTCCTTTCGGGTCGATACATAACAAGGAAAAGCTAGGACTCTGCCATGTCCAGCCTAAAACCTCAAAAAGATCCTCGACCCTCTACATCACATGTGTACGACCTCCCATCATATGTGTCGGCTAACAAACTCCCAAAAAAACACAGCCCCTACTCGTCACGCTCAGGTCTCACACCTAGTCCGGTGCGTCAAGCGGTGGCGGCGGCAGCATCCCTCTCATCACCCCATCGCAGCAAATATGGACAGAGACAAACTCCTGAACAACTGGGCCCCCAACCAGGCCTATGTCGTAAAAGACACAACAGCGCACGCGTATGTAGGTGAGTCCAGGCACGGAAGGACAGCTGAACTCCTCACACTCTACCTCAACGTCGGATGGTAACTCGTAAAATGTACCCCGCGTGACAGCAGGAAGCGGCATACTGGCTAATCTGAAATGTTATCCCCAAAAGGGATGAGTACAACCACTCAACAGATAAGGATCCAATAACAACTCAATGCATCATACAAATCATTCATGCATTGCAGGCGTTACTTACCTTGAAACCATGCGCATACTACCATGCATCATTATCATTGTCATAACACGTACATGTGTATCATCATCTTAACGTACATGTCATCATCATTATGATATCATCACATCAAGTATGTATATCACCATACCATATCATCATCATTATCATGCATATCATCATGCATATCATCATGCCATCTCATATATCATCATCATTATCGTGCATATCATCACGCATATCATACCATGGGTGATCATCATATCACATCACATATCATTATGCATATCATACCATGCACATCATCATGCATATCACCATGCCATCTCATATATCATCATCATTATCATGCATATCATCACGCATATCATACCATGCATATCATCATGCATGTCATCATTATATTTATCCTTAAATTTGATCACCACATCACCCATTTCTCAAATCATCAATTTCATCATCCCCTCGGGCAAAGACCTCCGAGGCTTCCAACATTCAGCCTCCCAGGCCACCGGGCATCCAGCCCCCCACATTCCGGGCATCTCGCATCTCAACTAGCATCACGAGGCATTCCCTTCGGGCAGAAACCTCCGACAGGGCTTCCGGCATTTACACTCCTTGGCCGGGCATCCCGCACCCCAATCCTCGCATCGCGAGGCATTCCCTTCGAGCAAAAACCTCCAACAGGGCTTCCGGCCCCCCACATTCCGGGCATCCTAAATCTCCCAGGGAATTCCGGCAATGTATCTCTATACATTCCGGGCATCATCCGCCACCACAACTATCTCCTCATTCACCATCATCCATGTTTACCAATTATTTTAATCTCAATTTAACATGGCACATGACGTGACATCAAACAAGTCATACTTGGCATGAAATTCACACATGCATTTCGATTCAATGTCATACATATACCAAGACTTTATCACACTTGCATTTCGATTCAATGTCATACACATACCAAGACTTTATCACACTTGCATTTCGATTCAATGTCATACACATACCAAGACTTTATCACACATGCAACAAGATAAATTTAATGGAATTTATGGCCAATAAAATAATCTATTTTATTTATTTATTTATTTATTTATTTATTTATTTATTTATTTATTTTAATATTTTATTTTTATTATAAATTCCCAAGATTATAAAAATTCAAGAAATCATTAAACAAACCAATAGGATGATAATTACATGCAAAATTCATGGCCGAATTGAATTTTACAAAATCTCACAATTTTCACAAAACATCCTATAATTCTCGAATGAAACCAGAATGCACGGTTTCCGAATAAATTCTATTAAAATATCCATATGGCCTCCAAAAATTATGAAATTTTACTGAGTTATAGCCAAGACATTTTCGTACAATTTTCATGCGGAACTCCACGCCAGATTCTTTTTAGATTATTTTATACAGTCTCACTAAGCTTCTGGATCCATTACCGCATCGTCCAGTGTACACATCTCCGAAATACTGAGGTTTCGCCTACCTATTCTCTTTAGTTTTCTCTGAAATTTAGGTATGTTATACATCAAGATGTCCTTTACATATTTCATGAAGAGATCCAAGTCAAATAACCAGAGTATAATCATCATTTAAGTCCATTAAGTCTCGGGTGTCTCGGAATACATCACCAGAATCACTATCTTCAAGATCTAGTCGATTTACCAAGCTATACTTGTTCTTTTCGCTTCAAAATTTGAGTATGTTGTAGTTTAAGATGTTCCCTACAACTTTGATGAAGAAATCGAAGTGAGATTCTAAACAAAAACCAACATGCAACCATGAATCCAGCAAAAGGTCAATAAAAACTCTCCAGATCTGAGGTCTCCGTAAGATGAGACTTTAACCCCTCAAATCTCCATCATTTTCCACGAAATTTTAGTATGTTGTAGTGCAAGATGTTAGCTACAACTTTCATGAGACATCGAAGCCAAAATCGGACTCCAAACACACATGCAAGCTCAAACAAGTTACTGACTCACACGATCCGAGCAAGAACAGTCATGCGATTTAAGAACAAGCCAACCATATCTCGGTTTTTCTCACTTAAACACCCAAAATCTAACATGCAAACAACATACAAGCATGCAAGAGAAGCTAGAGGACTCCCACTTGCCTCTAGACCGGACGGACGACGGCGTAGGGCGGCGAACACGGCGGACGGACGGCAAGCGACGGCGACTCCCTCCTTCCTCTCTCTCTCGGCCGCTCCTCCCTCTCGCACGATCTCTTCTCTCTCTCTCACTCTCTCTTTCTCTCTCTCTCTCTCTCTCACTCTCTCTTTCTCGGCCAAATGGAAATCCGGCCACTCTCTCTCTCTCTCTCCCTTCTTATACCCCTAAACTCTCATCATTTGCAATCATTACATGCCACTTAAATGGACCAATGCGTGGAGGCTCCTTGGCAAGACCCATGCATGGGCCGGCCACCTCCTTCTTGGGCCTCAATGGGCCGGCGACAGCCCCCTTTAGTGGGCCTAATTGGGCCAACTAACTTGGCCCATCAAGCTTAGGCCAAATGGGCTTAAGGCCCATCCTAAAATTAACCTTTTTCCTCCTTTTTTTTTTTTGAAATTCTTCTATAAATATTTTCAAATTCCAATTTTTCATCTTGGCCAAAGTCTTGGGACATTTTGTTTATTGGAATTTAACTTATAAAGTACATGGCCAAGCATAGGTTATTAATCTATCAAATTTAAATTCTCGCAGTCATATGCACAAATCATCTAATTAAAGACTAATGGCTAGAGCATAAGCCATAGGAAATTTTATTACCTAATTAGAGATTTTAACACACCTTATGGCTTGGCTCTAAATTTTGGGATGCCACAACGACAATCGAGAGTCGCCAATGTGTCGAGTGGGTTCATTGTGGCTCGAAGAAAATCAACCACGAGTCATTTGTCCTAAAAAGCTCTGAAAACTACCCAGTAGCCTAGGTCACACTAAAAGTGTGTCGGAGTGAAATTAACCACCAATCTAAGTTCGATTTCAGAAATTGAAGATTCTATCTTGTCACAAAGTGGATATACCGAAGTGTGTGTGCATAAGATAAATCATCCGCATGGAGTGCCGGGGATGAATTGTATTTCAAATCTAGATCAGATGTTCCAAGTTGGCAGAGCTTTCAGAAAGTTCCTTCTTAAGCAGTGCATAGCAGAGAGTGCGGAATTTCGATTGTTGAAATGAAGTCAGGGAAAGAAAGGTTATAGGCCAAGGTCAGTACAGTAGTCAGCGATTTTGGTTGCCTAGATCAGTGTTAGAGTTATGTAAGATCTTGACCAGAGGTTCCTAGTTTCAGCAAATCAGTCAGATAGTTTCTTTTTAGTCAGTGTAGAGCAGAGTGTTCAGAACTTCAGTTGTCGAGATAAGATTAGGGATCAAAAAATCGCAAGTCCAGAGTTGGTTCAGAAATCAATGATTCAGTTGCAATTATCAGAGACAGTTTAGAGACTGCTCAGAATCGCCAGTTAGCTTCGCAGATTTTGTGTTGAAGACCTTTAAAATTTTAAGTGAGCATGTGTTTAGTATTTTGGATCCGAAGTGGTTTGGGCAAGATAGCGATGATCTAGCAGCATTGGTACAGAAGGAGCGACCTGAGAAATATAAGATTATATGAGATGGCTGTGCCCCCACCTTTTGGTTTAAGGATTGATAAAGGTTTAAATTTCGATGACGAAATTTTTATAAGAGGGGAAGAGTTGTGACATCCCGATTTTTTCTAATTCTATTTTCAGCTAATTGAGTCGGGCATTTCATCTGTGCATATAGTTCGTCTCTCTGAGTTGGCCACTCATGAGAGGACTAGCCTATTGGATGAAGCAATTAAGGGATTTTAACGCGTCAAACTTGGGGACCGATCACCCTCGGGTCGGATGCAAGAAAATTTCCCGAAAGCTATCCGGTAGGTTATGCGTGCTGAAATCGCACCAGATTGAATTCAACTGTAAAAATTGGGATCGAATTTAGAAGTTGGAAGCTCGGTTATGCCACACATCTTATTAGGATCATGGGATAATTTTTGTGGATTTTAATTGGATTCAATTAAAAGATAATTGAAAGAAAAATTGAAAAAATTGGATGTACAAGGATTTGGACCCCGGCGAAAATGATATTGCACCCATTGAAGAATGTTGTGGGAGAGGAGATAGTGGAAAATGACATAGGATGATGTCATGGTGGGCCATTTAGTTGGATTAAAGAAAGAGGAAAAAGAAAAGAAATGCCCCCCTCCTTCTCTCTCCTCCCTCTCTTCTTCCTTTCTCCCCCGTCGCCTCTCTCCTCCATGGTTGCTGTGCGAAGATCAGAAAAATGGCAGCGAAGAAGAAGCTGGAGCAGCCATGGCCGTCAGCTCCTGCTCGCACGCCGTTGCCGTTCATCCGCCATTCGCTGCTCCGCTCACCCGTGTGTGTTGCTCCGCCTTCTTTCTCCCCCTCCGTCGCTGCTCGAGATCTTAGGTCTGGTCGGACGCCGGGTAGAAGCAGCAGCCAACGTCACCGGGAGTCGTCGCTCGCCGCACGCTGTCCTCGTCTCGCGTCGTCCGCGCCGCTCGTCGTTCTCGCGCACGCTGCTGCCGTGCGTCTCAGCCCACCTCTCGTCGAGATCCAGCTCGTCCTCACCTTCGTGGGCTATTGTAGGTCGCGGATCAGCCACCTCCGGCCACCGTGAGACCCCGCCTGGCCTCCGTGTGCCACCGTCCGAGCTGCCGCCTCCTTCCTCCGCCGTTCCTCCGCCCGACCGCCGCCGGACAACCCTCCTCCACCCGTGAACAAAGCAGCTGCAGAAATTGGGTATGGTAGCTTAGTCTAGGCCTGTTTTGGTCGCCTTCCCGAGCCCGGATGCTCGGCCCGCCTTGAGGAAAGTCGATCCTCGCGTCGTCCTCATCGTTTTGGTTCGCTCGGTTCGCTAATCCGGTGAGTTTAGCTCACTAAACCTTAATTAGAAGGTTAATGATGTTTGAGGGGTGCTTAGTTTATGTTAAGTGTTATTAGGTGATTAGTTTAATTTATTTAAGTGTAGATTATATTAAGGTGTTTGATTAACTTAAATTGTGTTTAATTTAAGATTAAGAGATTGGTTACATTAATATAAGCTTTGATGTGGCATAAAGGAATTTACTTTTGATTTATTTAAATATTTTTAAATTATTAAATAATTTAATAATATATTATTATTCGAAATTATTAAAATATTATTATTTAATTATTTTCGGAATATATTTAATTATTAAATAAATTCTGAAAATTTTGTCGTATCCTAAATTCTCAGAATTTCGTGTCATTTCTTGCTGTGTAATCAGATTTTGAAATTGATGATTGGATATTATAAATTGAGTGTGGATTGTGAAAGATAGGGATATTATTATTTAATTAATTTTCGGAATAAATTTAATTATTTAATAAATTCCAAAAATTATTTTGGGATCCTAAATTCTCAGAATTTTGTACCGATCGCTGCTATGTATTCAGATTATGAATTTGATGATTAGATATTACAAATTGAGTGATGATTTGTGCAATTGATTATTGAATTGTTGTGTGCTAGTTAAAAGACTCGGGTCGTAGTAGTAGCTAAGCCAACTGGACCCTTATTCTGCTAGAAATGCCGTCAAGAGAGTGACGTGGCTCGAGTCGCAGTAGTGGCTAGGCCAACGGGACCTTTATTCTTCTAGAAATGCCATCAAGAGAGTGACGTAGCTCGGGTCATAGTAGAGGCTAGGCCAACTGGACCTATGCTCCTTCGGGAATGCCATCGACGTAGTGACGAAGCCGCGCTCCATGGGGGGAGGCGATGCCTAGCATTAATGTTAGAAGATAGCCGAACTACGAGTAGGCTATGCCCTTGTGTGGTAGTAAATAATAATTAGAATGCGTGCTAAGTGCGACTGTGATTTATATGAAAGTGATGGCGTTCCAATTGTTTGAATCATTATTTCTACCTGTGATTGAGTGACGTGAATTGTGCTAACCTGCAGAAAGGAACTGAGGCGATGTAAGTTTTCTGTGTGATGTGGCTAGGCCATCATTGGGCGTATTTTCTTTCTAATAGGGGTTTAGGGGGTTGAACTTGCTAAGACATTGTCTCATCCCGATTTGGGGATTTAAAATTTCAGGTCCCTAGATGGTGGTCGTGGAGGACCCGAAGCCCTAAGTCTGGAAAGGCGGAGACTGAAGTATCGGTGAACGTGGACTGCTAGTTGGTTTTAGGATAGTTCCCCTTTTGTCGAGCTGGTCTATTTTGTAGACAGTCCAGAGTTGTATTTAAACCTATGTGTTTGTAAATGAGTGTTTGGTATTGTGATTGATTGCCTGCTTTTCTATCCCAAGTTAAATGTTGTCAGGGGATTTGTTTCGCTTCCGCATGCGTAATGAAATGAATGGGTCGGCGACTTATCCTGGGATGTCGCATATTTGATCGACCACAGTGGGATGTGGGCGCGCTCGGGGTTCAGGGCTTGACAGTATCCATCCTCTTCATGTCGCAATTTTGTGTTGGTTATTGTTGTAGAGGTGATGAGATAAGTGCGGAGATACTTTCATACACATTGTAACAGCTACTTTGACATATATGGTATAATGAAGTTAATGTTCTCTTGAGTGAAGAATGGGCATCGATCAATTTCAAACACAGTAAGACAAAGCAGCAATTTATAAGGTATCTCATCAAATAAATCACAATTAATAAATTGACAAAATAATGCACTACTGCTGTTGCTGCTGCTCCTCCTCAGAGGCATCGGACGACGTCTACTGTTTGGAGGACTTGGCCATGGCAATGCTAAGAACCTATTTCGGCGAAGATTGACCGATCGGGGTTGACGCCATTTGTTCTAGAGTGAGAGAGAGAGAGAGCCCGAATCGGAATCCAAAGTGACGATCTGAAATAAAAATGGGAGAAGGAGAGAGTCCGAGGAGGATGGTGGGATATTCGGCGTCGTATCGGAGCTAGTGTCGGAAACTGAAGGAAGCAGAGGAGGGTTCTTCTTTTTTTTTTTTTTTGGCATCTTTTCATATCTTTGTTTTAATTTTTTTCTCGCTTTTCCTATTTTATCTTTTGGGGTGTGGTTTTTTCCTTTCGGTTGTTCTTTTCATTTTTCGCTACACACGCGTGGCGCGAAAATTCTGCGCCTGTCTGAGAGGGGGGCAAAATTGTATTTTCATTTTCCCCGCCACAGAATTGAAGGCAGCGTTGGCTCCCGCGCGAGATGGGACTTGTGGCTCGAGGAGTAGAGGTGGTTCGGCCTGGCCTCGCTGCCTGACGCAACCGAGTCTTCATGGGCTGCGATTTTTTCCTTCGTATATTAAGAGGGTGGAGAGGGAAAATCAAATGTAATTCCCCTCTGACGTTACTGTCTCCCGATCGCCGTGAAAGATTAAGTTTTAACCAAAACTACCTAGTTTATGTACGGATACAGGCCTGTCGCTGCTGTCTTACTAGCGTGCTAGAAGCCAAGAAATATCTACGTATGAGGAAGCGATAAATGCAGGATACAAGGCCCCCAAGGATTCAAAATGTGATTCAAATTTGTCAACTCATGAAAAACGGCGTGACCCACTCATCGTTAAGTTGTTGCATTTGACGGTGGGCTACACTTTTTTCACGTTCATCCTTCTTTCTCTTTTAATTCATTCCACGTGAATGAATAGTTTATGAATTTGATAAAAGCATGTGAGATGTATAAATCTGTCTTGTGCTTATTAGCACCTAAGTTCGATGGGCGATTGATTTATCAACGCTACCTATAGATGAAGAGATTTGAGGATTGTTCTCTACAAAAAGTTATGGTTACACCCTTCATGCTCTTGAATCACACATTGTTCTTCACTTTCGCTTGTTTTTTTGTACTAATTTCTCTGTACTTTTGGATAACACGAATTATTAGATTAATTCGAGCTTGAATGACTCAAGAAGCTTGACACCATAATGGAGTAATTGCAATTTCATATACCTCCACTTATATAAATAAACAAACGAATTATCTTAGTTTTAATTTTAGGGCATGTTTGTTAAAATCTATTTCTGTTTCTCGAAACAAAAATTTATGTTCTTTTGTTCGGGAACGAAAGAAGAATAAAAATATGTTTGGTAAAACTTTTGTTCTCAGGAACAAAAAATCTATTTTTATTCCCAAAATAAATTTGGAACGAAACAAGAAGTAAAAAAAAAAAATAGTTTCTTGTTCCGAGAATAATTTCTAAAATCAAATTTTCTCTCTTTTTTTTTCTTCTTCTTCTTCTTCTTCTTTTTGGCCGATCACCGGCTTTGGCCATAGTCAATGACCTTGCTAGAGAGGCTGAGCCTCATGTGGCCATTGCGAGGCTCAACCTCCCTAGCCAGCACGAGGTCGGGCCTCACCAAGCCAGGGTGAGACTTGCCTAGCTAGAGGCGAGGCGGCCTCGGCAAGCTTGTCGGACATCGCCCAGCCAATCACCGACCACGATGGTGGCCGGCGGCCAAAGAGAAAAAGAAAAAGGAAAATATGAGAAAAAAATAATAAAAAAATTAAAAAATTAAAAGAAATAAAAAAATCTAAGAATTTTACCAAATGCATTTCTATCATTGGAATAGAAATTTTGGTAAGTTACAAATTGTTCTCGAGAACAGAAACAGAAAAAATCATTTCTCGGCAAAAATTGTTTTCCGGAACAAAAGCGTTACCAAACTTGCCCTTAGTGTATAGTTCAAACCCACTAGTTGAGCCGTAGAATACCCATTTGTCCAAAAGCACGTTTCATCTTCTCAAGCTAAAATACAATAGAAGGCATTCCCATGCAATCTTTCTGAATGTTCTGGTTTTAGCAAAACTTACTTTAGTGCCCTCATGCACACAACATAAATCACAGAATGTGAGACCGAAAATGTCCTCCAACAGAATAAGATCCCAAGGTCAAATTAGGAAAGATCGTAAATAATATGGAGCGGAACAAATCACATTTGAGGGTGATGGTTGTTCCGACATGCTTGATTGCCACAAAGTGGGGTGGTACTCAATAATAAGTTCTAATAGTTTCTTCAAGTTTGATAGGTCTATCAATGTATGTGTTGATTAGCAATATCTGATTCATAAGGGTGATAAACTTGAGAGAAGCATTGGGAGGCACCGTAGACATTCATTAAAGACTAGAGCGTTCAAGTCTCTTGAGATGAGAAAGCTGTGCAATATACAATGATATGGTGGTCATTGTCAAAGAGGACAACTCTAAAGACCCCTGTTTGTTTAACCTAGTGATGCTATGGGGGATTGCATCTTCCACAAGCCTAGATGGGTCAAAAGGCAAGGAGACTTTCAGCATCCCAAAGACAAATCTCTCCAGCTTTTCAAGTTCGAGAGTTTGGAAATGCCATCATCAGCTCGGTATGAATATGCGGACAGATCAAAATTTCTAGGAGCCTTGATACTTGGTGTATCTTAGCACGTTAGGTTCAAAATATCCGAGATCAATATCTCCAAATATCATTGGAATTTCCGTTAGCAAATTTTCACTAAGCTCTGCATCTATTTTTCTAGCTTTTCGTGCTTCCATACTGCACTATTTATTGTTCTTACGACAGAGAAGCTCATCTTCAATACTTTCAAATCCTTTATGTTCTCAACCAAACCAGGCAGCTTCTTTATGTCCATGTTCTATTTATCGAACTCAGCAAGTGATTCCAAATTCCAGATTGAGTCCGGTAGTGTCTTTATTGACTTGCGGTTTCTGAAAGACTAGTGTTCAAGGCATACGAGCGATCCAATCGAGACAGTAGCTTCTCGTGATCCCAGCTCCTTGCAGAGAAGGCTCAATGGGGAAGTCAGGTGATCGATTGAGGGTTTTGTAGTCGATGAGGAACGATGGCAAACGCAGAGAATTTGTTGACTCTTCATTCCTTGACACCCAAGCAAATGCTTCATTGATGTCCCATCAATCAAGGGTTCTCTCAAATATTCCATTTTACGAGGCTTCTTGGGGAGGTGGTGGAGATCATTCTTTCTAAATCCACATGTACGTGAAATTTAGCATCTAACAGCACTATTTTGAGATCGAAAGGTCCACTTGATCTTACTGAATAGAGGTCATACATGATACAACAATCCCTTTGTAGGCAGAAGTCCATGTCAATCTTTCCCTTCCATCTGGGAATTCTCCTTTGAGATAGAGATTATTGATGTTTGTCCGCTGAAATCAGCATGCGAATGGAACAAAGTCAACGTCTAGCAAGTTAGTCGACGTAACCTTTTCCCCCAAAAATCATGCACTCGTTGCTAATTAGTCGGGGCTCACGCCAGTAGCTCTTGCAAACATTTTTTGTTCATGTGAAGTCCTCCGATAGGTACTAACCGAGGTATACTTGTTTCATCATTTTATTCAATTAGTTCACCGTTCACGCTTCTCAATGGTTTATAGCAGGATCATTATTTGGATTGCCCTCTTTCAGCGATCTCACTCATGCTTAGTCTTGTCTGGAAGAAATCTTTCAACAGAACAACAGAAACAATAATGGTAGCAAGTGTCGCCACACAGGGCAACCTCAAGCGGTCAATCATTTTGCACTAGCGCAAGAGGTCAACTCAGCAGAAACAACAATCGTTGAGATGCACGAGGATTGGGGGTGGTTCGACTCAGCCTCCCCGCTCGAGCCGCGATGGATTGTGATTTTTTCTCTCTGATAAATTAAAACATTACAGAAAGAAATGGTCAATACGTTATCCATTCTTATCATTACATAAAAATATTATACCCATTATAGAATATCTCGTTTGAACCATAACTACTCGATTTATCGGTAAGTATACGAGCCCTTCATTATAACAAATATACCAAAAGCTTAAAAATCTTTCCACATAATATTGTGAATGCCCGAAATACTGATTGATGAAATGTTTTCTTACGACATGATTCAAACTCATAAATTAATGGAAGATGGAGTGATCCTTCCATCATTGGGTCATCATGCATGGGGTTGGATTGTGATTGCGATCTTTTCATTTTCAATTTTTTTCTTTTCTCCTTTGAAAGTGAATGAGTGGTACATCGAGTTGATAAAAAAAAGGAGTGATCTATGAATCTGTTTTGTGCTTGTAAAATTTGACTTGAGTCAAATGAGGGATTGATGTGTTTATGTCACCAATAAAGGAAGAGATTTGAAGATTGGTTTTTATAAAATTGATTTAAAAATAAAAATCATTCATGCTCTTTGATATATTTAAAATGACACTTTGCGACGTTTGCTGTGCATATTTGAAATACATCAGAGGAAGCGCCAAAGAGGGGAGACGGAGGGAACGAAAATTTGTCCAAAAGCACATCTCTTTTTAGCAAAACTTCCTTCATTGCCCTCACGGAAACGACAAAATCACCGGATGTGACACCGAATTTGCCCGACAACAGAACAAGACCCCGAGGGCAAATCAGGAAGTTTGATAAATCTATCTTCCCCCTCCTTCCTTTCCCCCCAAGTCGCCGGTGCTTTCGATCGCCATCCATCGCGAAAATAGCTAAGGAGTCCACGAACGCTGCGACGACCAGGATTCGAGGTTGATATTCGAGCAACACAGACAAAGACCGCGATTGACCTCTCCATCTCGCTGGGCGATCGCGCCATTTGATCGCGCGTGATCGCTTTGCGGACTTTCTTTTGTTGCGCGATATCGTATTTTTTCTCGACGACGCTGTTTGATCTGTTCCTCTTGCAGGATGTGGAGCGGAACAGGTTGTGGTTCATGTAATCAGTTGCGGTTGTGATCCTCTGACTTGATTCGGATCGGGAGTCTGGATCGTGATGAGGTTCGTATTGGCAGGCTCTAGTACCGAGTACGTCGGTTTTGAGCTGGGGAAGTGAGGTCTGTGTGGTGAATTAGGCGGATTAGGCATTTCAGGGTTGGGGGAAATAGTTGACTGTGTCGTGGAGTTGTAGTGCCTGATTGAGTGGGGCAAAACAATAGCTGAATGATCCCTCAGGTGTAGATTTGGATGTTTTCAAAGCATATGACTGACGGTATTGTGTTGTGCTTTGGTTGGATTTGTTAAGCTCTTAGATTACCAAGTTTGGATCGATGCTACCATTGGAATAGGGTCAGATTGATTGAATTTCCATATATTTTTTTGATACAGATCTTCACCCTACTGTTTATACTTTGGGGATAAAATTTGTTGAGTCTCACAATAATTGACTACCAGTAGAGTAATGGACTATAGCTTGTAGGTTTCAGTGGAGTAGCTTTATGGGAAAGAGGAGCCTTATGTTGTTTACTTATTCCCCTATCATCACATTGCATTGAGTATATAATTCTTTAAGTTCACAAACAAGCACGGGAGAAATATACTGAAACATTTGTTTTGAGACAATGTTTCCTTAAAGTGTTCTGCTCACTTGATCTTGTCGAAATAGCTTGCTAGTGACATAAGAAACTTGCTTCATTGCTTGTGACTGAATGAACTTGTGACTGCATTTCAATTTGAAATTTTCTCAACTGGTAAATGCAGAACTCAGAGTGAGGTCCAAGGCTCATAAAGCTATTTACAATCACACTCTTGCAATGATGGTGGTGGAGCATGCATCTGCCGTAAGCATTCTTTATAAAGATTTTCATATTTACCTAGAGCTTGTTGTTGTTATTACCCTTCAAGTTTCACCATTTCAATACAATAACATTTTAACTAGATGCAAAGCTTTTTATTTTGCAGGTTTACATGTCAGATTCGACAAAACTTTTTGGTTGGACATGGCCTAGTTGATATAGAAAGACCAAGGTAATTTGACTACATTTTAATATGACGTTGCTAAGGTTGCGTAAACTTAAAGAGTAGGCCCTCAGTACAGTCTAAATCGCCAATTCTTTGATGAGATCTTGTGGGCATATGCTGCCTTCTCTTTTTAGCTTCTAATTGGTTATTAATTCTCTTTTCTCTGAAAGCAGGGTTTCGAGTCATGTTAATGTTCAGCCCGCTTATAGGTATATAATTCGTGTTGTAGTGGCCTACCAATTTGGAACGCTTGTTTTGCCTCTATGTTCGAATTGCATCTAATTGTTTGTCTCTATTTCTAATCAACATATATCACCTGTAGGCATATATTGGAGAGGTCCAGACCTTAATGCTGCGGTTATAGCTTTCAGAGGTACTCAAGAACAAAGGTATGCATGTTAACTTTAGCAATTCTTCCTCACATTTGACATGCGAAGGATTTGCTGAAAATTTAAGCTAAGAAGAGTGGCCTACGGTGAATACGTACACAAAGCACATGGGTTGCTGTCCATAAAAAGGGAAAACAGTGAATCATTCCACTGAGAAATGAAAGATATGTGCGTGTAATTTTAGATGGAGTCATGAGGAGATCACATACTTAACTAATTTTTGTTCTTGGAAAAGTTGTTTGAGCTTTTTAGTTAGTGATCACTTCTATTTATTTCTATCGCATATAGAATCGGGTTGAAGATCTCTGCTAGAGACAGCTCGACATAAACTACCCCAGCATGTCTGGTGCCATGGTGAGTTCTAGAGATGATCAGTCTCTTGCAAGTTGTGTGTACTTCTGGTTTGGAATGAGTTACAAGCGTATTCTATTGTCTTTGCTTAGGTTCTCTTGGATTTATTGTGCTTATCACATTATGACAATGCAACCTGGTACAATGGATGCTGTTAAAAGAGCCAAGGATGTATATGGAGACATCCACGTCATGGTGACAGGGCATTCTAGGGAGGGGGCTATGGCATTTTTTTGGGGACTTGATCTTGTGGTAAGATAGTTAAATTGTTATGGTTCGGATATTGGTTCTTCTCTATTGTGTTCTTCCATTTATTCAGGTTTGGTCTGTTAAGAGTTACCCGGCAATTCCTGCCAACTCTGCCCTGAAGTGTCTAGACTCTGGATATCTTGAATTTTCTATGGCTTCATATTTATATTTACGATTGGTCAGCATCTTTCTTTTTTCTTTTTTTTTTTTTTTTTTGGGGCAAATTAACCCATAGACAAAACATAGGCAGAATGGATTGCAAACAACCCTTTACCTGAACAACCTATGGTCGATGTATTTAGTTGTGTGAATTGAGTATTACATGTTAAGCCATGGAGCTTCAAGTTGGTGGAATACCTAAATGTAGTGGATAAAGACTTCCAACAAATCATTGCAATTTTTTTTTTCCTTGAATCATTACAAAGTTTACTTGCTGGAAACTTAATGGGATTATTGATATGTTCGACATATAACTTTTGCAAGCACTTGAGGCTCAAATTCTATGTCATTTAATCTTGAAGTGCTAATGCATTTTAAACTAGAGTATATTGATCCTAAATCTGTGTTCTGCGCGCTGTTTCTATCTCTCTCTCTCTCTAACCAAAAGAAGTAGCTCCTTTTCAGTTGGACTACGGGGCCAGATATGTTATAGGCTGGAGCCAATTCTAAAATGTCTAAATTATGCTTTTTGTATCAGCTTTATTGGACAGACTGATCCAGAGTTCTCTAGGCACCTGTTGCGGAATTGGTACCAGAAATGGTACCCACGCCAAAGTCATGTCCTATTACTTCTCTTCTCCATGACAAGTTGTTAATTTTTTAGGGTCAAACTTTGTCCTGGACTCCGATTATACAGACATTCACGTGGCCTACGATAGGATCATAGGTTGCATGAAGTATAGACTAAACCTTTTCTTGAAGTATTAGTAGCAATTGTAACATCTTGTCCGAACACTTGGACGATTTAAGATGTCATTTTCGTTTGCTAATTTCTTGCTGAAAATTGTTCTGAGCCATCATGCCCATGCGTAGTGGCCCTTTTTAAGATTTAGTTCTCCTTCGCTATTAGTGACTGTAAGTTTTGGGGTTCAAGGGGCAATTTTACCATGGACCTGGAATGTTTTGTTTATGTCATGGCCCTTTCCATGCGTTGTGGCCCTTTTTAAGATTTAGTTTCTCCTTCGCTGTTAACGACTGCAAGTTTTGGGGTTCAAGGGGCAATTTCACTACAAACCTGGAATGTTTTGTTTGTCATTAGTGGGATGTGACTGACCCCACCGGCATCCATGTGCTTCTTGTAGGAGCATTTAAATGCGCTTTGGTTTTAAATTTACCCCCAATCCCACTATTTCATATTATGAACACCTTTTCTTGGGGGGTGAGGGTGGGGCTGGTTTTGTTGTGGCTGTAGGGTTTGGCTTTGGGAAAATTATGGATGGGGTCTAGACAAAGTAACGCTAGACCTCCAACCCTCATGGAGATAGGGCTGTTCTATCATTCACCTTTGTATGTGAAATGCAATATAAGGGTTGTTCTATCGTTCACCTTTGTATGTGAAATGCAATATATGGTTATTGATGCATAGTAGTTTTTCCCCTCGTGAAAATATAAACATTCAAGTTATATGGCTGTCTAATTGTGTGTGCTGAAGCTGTTTTTTCCAGACCAGCACTTGCTTGATTTACATGACATCTGGACGACCTCATATTGGCAATGCAATGTTTGTGTCTGACTACAGCATGCCAAATACAATAACATATAACTAATGGACACGATATTGTGCCTCATTTGCCTCTGTACTATTCTCGGTTCCCACTGAATATCAGATAAATTATGGGGAATTGTCGCTGACTGCATTTGAGGTTTGCTTTGCATTTCTTTCAACCTATCTAACTGGAGGTCTTATTTTTTCCAACAATGTTCCTGCTTACTTTATTCAGCGTATAAATTTAAATAGGTTTGGTTGTTTTATCTTCTTAACAGAGCAGGACAGTTCGTAGGACTCATGACCTTTTTGACAATATGTAAGGAACCCTTCTCATTCCTATAAAGCTATCATGAGTTTCCCATATGCAGTCCAAAATTTAAGACGCGTAATAATATGTATTACTCTCTCTCTCTCTCTCTCTCTCTCTCTCTCTCTCTCTGTCTCTCTCTCTATATGATGGCTGATGACCTTGTCTTAAGCTCTGTGCAATTATAAGGTATTACTAATTTAAATTATGTATGTCTGCTAATGCCTCTATTATTGGCAACTAGCTCAATGACAGCCACAGATGAACATATTGATGTGAGATAATCTTACTCTTTCCTATGTCAGTGCTCACATGTAATTGGAATCCTTTTTATTTTTTACTTTTTTATTTTTGTGTAGGTATGGCTGTATGATATTGGATTTGGTAGTCTGGTTTATCAGGTCTAGAAGGTTTGTGATGACTTTGGAGAAGATCCAGTGTGCAGCAGGTCAGGAGGTAGTTTCAGTCTTAGCTACCTATTACAAGTAATTATTTTGTGGATTCATCATGCTAGGTGCAATAAGTCATATGACAGACCAGCTTGTTCCAGAGAACGCCTGTCCTTTATTACTGGAAATATTTACGGAGGACTTATCAAAGCGTGTTTCTGCATATTCGCAGACCATTTAGTCTGCTATGGTGTGGAATTAATGGCGGAGACATGGGGATCGTGCAAAATCGTCATGGACCCACGATTGACGGAATTTGGAAGCGAAGATAAAGGAAACCTTATGCTTTCCAGGATTCCTTCTGCTTCCGCATTGAGGTTGCGTTAAGACTCCGATGCCAAGAGTAACTTAAAGTAATATTCTCCCAAGTCAGCACCTAATTTCTTGAAGATCATTAGGTAGCTCTGGACGAAGTTTGTTCATGTAATGCATTCCATCAATCTGTTTCCATGTCCATCACAAGATGCTCATGATCTCTACTGAAATTCACTTGGAATGTAAATAGCATGAAATTGAATGTATCATCCTTGTAATACAACTCTGTGATACCTATTGAATGAATGCGCTTGCCAGTTATGATTTTAAATAATTCGGCACACTTAATATCCTCAATAGATGATCATGGAGCCGATGACTTGCCATGCTTTGTCTACGGCTGGTCAAGCCCGGTTGGTCCAAAGAGAAAAATAGGTGAACTCGATGAGCGACTCCTTAATTGAGCTCCAGCCGGCCGCACCTCAGCTGACCTAGATCCAATCAATTTTTCCATAGAAAAAGTCTCAAAATTTCGTTATCATGGACGAAATTGAAGAAATATTTTTGAGCTGGGTACTAGACCTGGCAAACTCTAAAAATGGCCCAAAGCATTACTCAATCGAGTACTAAGGTGGAAGTGGGATGCGGTGGGCCTTGAAGAACAATTATTTAAAATCGTGGTTGAGGGTGATGGTTCTGAAAATGCTTCATTGCAACTCGTGTTCATGTAATCAATTATGGTTGTGATCCTCTGACTTGATTCGGATTAGGAGTTTGGATTGTGATAAGGTTCGTATGGACAAGCTCTAGTATTGAGTACGTCGGTTTTGAGCCTAGACAGTGAGATTTGTATTGTGAATTTGGCGGATTAGGCATTTCAGGGTCGGGGGAAACAGTTGACCGTGTTTTGGAGCTGTAGTGCTTGATTGAATGGGGCAAACTATAGCTGAATGATCCATCAGGCGTAGATTTGGATGTTTTTAAAGCATGTGACTAATAGTGTTGTGTTGTATTTGGTTGGATTTGTAAGGCTCATGGATTATCGATGGTCAAATTGATTGAATTTTCTTATATCTGTTGGAGACAAATTTCATCCTGCTATTTCTACTTTGGGGGATAAAATTTGCTGAGTGTCTTACAGTGATTGACTATCAGCATTCATCTTCTCTCTAGTCAAGTAATGGACTATAGCTTGTGAGTTTCGGTGAGCAGCTTTATGGGAAATTGGAGCCTCATGTTGTTTACTTGTTCTTCTTTCATCACATTGCATTGAATATATAGTTCTTTAAGTTTGTGAACAAGGACGGCAAAAATTTATTGAAATATTGTTTGGAGATGATGTTTCCTTCAAGTATTCCTCTCACTTGATTTGTCAAAATAGCTTGCTAGAGACGTAAGAAACTTGCTTCATTGGTTGTAATTGAATGAGCTTGTGACCGCATTGTCAATCTCAAATTTTCTCAACTGGTAAATGCAGAACTAGAGTGAGATCCAAGGCTCATAAAGCTGTTTACAATCACACTTGTAGGAGTATGCATCTGCTGTAAGTGGTCTTTATAAAGATTTTCGCATTTGCCTAGAGTTTGTTGTTATTACCCTTCGGGTTTCACCATTTCAATACAACAACATTATAATGAGATGCAAAGCTTTTTATTTTGCAAGTTTACATGTCAGATTTTACAAAACTTTTTAGTTAGACATGTCCTAGTTGTGATGGAAAGACCAGGGTAACTTGACTAAGTTTTAATATGACATTGTTGCTAAGGTTGCTTAAAGAATAGGTCCTCAGAATTAAATGGCCATTTCTTGAGATGAGGTTTTATGGACATATGCTGCCTTCTCTTATGACGTTCTGATTCGTTATTAATGCCTTTGGATATGAAATCAGGGGTTCAAAGTCATTGAACCGATAGTTGACATCTAGCACTGCTTACAAGTACATAATTTGTGTCGCAGTGGCTACCAATTTGCGATGCTTGTGATGCCTCTATATTTGAATTTCATGTAATTTTTTGTCTTTATTTCTAATCAATATATATTACCTGTAGGCATATATTATGTTGGTCAGGACCTTAATGTTGCGATTACAGCTTTTAGCAATTATTCCTCTTACATTTGACATGTGAAGGGTTTGATGAAAATTTAAGCTAAGAAGAGTAGCCGCTAATAAATGCGTACACAAAGCACATGGGTCGGCTATCCATAAGAAGGGTAAAACAGTGAATCATTTCCACCAAGACACAAACATTATGTGCTTGTAATTTTAGATGGAGTCAAGAGGAGATCACATACTTCACTAATTTTGATCTTGGAAAAGTTGTTTGAGCTTTTTAGTTAGTGATTACTTCTATCTATGCCTATAGCATACGGAATTGGATTGAAGATCTCTATTGAAAACAGCTTGACATAAACTACCCTAGTATGCATGGTGCCATGGTGTGTTCTAGAGACGATAAGCCTCTTGCAAGCAGTGGATACTTTTGATTTCGAATGTGTTACATTCTTGTTCTATTGTCTTTGCTTGGTTTCATCATGGATTTATTATGCTTATCACAATACGAAAATTTGACCTGGTACTTTGGATGTTGTTAAAAGAGCCAAGGATTTGTATGGAGACATCGTGATGGTGACAGGACATTCTATGGGAGGGGCTGTGGCATTCTTTTGCAGACTTGATCTTGTGTTAAGACATTTAAAAAACTTTTATAGTCAGGACTTATGAATTTTATTGTTTCTTTTCCTATCGTGTTCTTCCAACTATCCAGTTTATAGTCTGGTAAAAGTCTATCTGGAATTCTCTACCAAATCTGTGTTGAAGAGTCTAGGCTTTTTATGTTTATATATTGAACTTTCTATTGCTCTCATATTTATATTTTCAATTTGTTATAGACAGCATCTTGTTTTCTTTCTTTTTGGTAAATCAACCCATATAAAAAAACACGAGCCAAATGGGGCACAAACAGCCCTTTACTCGAACCACCAGCTGTTGAAGTATCTAGTTGTGTGAATCGAGTCTTACTTGTTAAGTTATGGAGCCTCAAGTTGGTTGCATACCTAACTATAGTGGTTAAAGACATTTCCAACTAATCATTACAAAGTCTACTTGCTGGAAACTTTATGGGATTGTTGATATGCTTATGGTCTGGACATATAACTTATTATAGCACTCGATGTTCAAATTTTATGTCATGTAATCTTGAAGTACTAATGCATTTTAAAATAGATTATATATAAATCCCAGGTATGTTTTGTGTGCTGTTTGTCTCTCTCTAATCAAAAGAAGCAGCTCCTTTTCAGTTGGACTACAGAGCCAGATATGTTTGACGCTGGAGCCTTTTTTAAGATGTCTAAATTGTGCTTTTTCTCTCAGCTTTACTGGACAGGGTGGTCCAGGGTACTATTCCAGGCACCTGTCGCACAACTGGTCCCAAATTCATGTCCTATTGATTCTCATCTTGATGACAAGTGGTGATTTTTTGGAGTTAAAACTTTATCTTAGAGCCTATACAAATGTTCGAGTGGCCTATGATATGATCATAGGTTGCATGGACTTTAGACTATACCTTTTGTAGCAAGTATAACATTTTGTCCTAACACTTTTAAATGATTTAAAATTTTACTTTCGCTTTCTGGTTTCTTGCTGAAAATTGTTTTGAACCAATTGTGACGTCATGCCGATGCATGAAGGCCCTTTTTAAGATTTAGTTTCTCCTTTGCTGTTTATGACAGTAAATTTTGTAGTTCAAGGGGCATTTTCACCATGAACCTGGAATGTTTATGTTATAAGCAGGGTGTGACTCAGCCCACCAACATCCAATTGCCTCTTCTAGAAGCACTTAACTGCGCCTCGGTTGTAAATTCACGCCCAATCTCACTTTTCCATATTATTAACACCTTTTTTTGGTGCTGACGGTGGGTGTGGTTTTGTTGTGTGTGGGGTTTGGTGTTGGGAAAATTATGGATGGGATCTTGATAGAGTTACGCTAGACCTTCAACCCTCAAGGAGAGAAAGGGCAATTCTATTGTTACCTTTGCATGTGAAATGTAATATATGGTTATTGATGCAAGGTGTTTTTTTTCCGTCTTGAAAGGACCATTGGTGTATTAATATTCAAGTTATTTAGCTGTCTAATTATGTGTGCTGAAGCTGTTTTTTTCCAGACCACTATTTGCTTAATTTACTTATATAACGGAAACACTTCATTTCCAGGTCAATCATAAAGCGCTGAATATTCAGGTTTTAACATTTTGACAACCTCGTATTGACAATGCAGGGTTTGCGTTTCACTACAGTGACCGTGTACCAAAAACATTATGAATTACTACTGGACTTGATGTTGTGCCTCATTTGCCTCCGTACTATTCTCGGTTCCCACAGAGACGTACCATCACTTCCCTAGATGGGTTTAGCTTTGATCATGACAGAATTTCAAATAAATTATGGGGAATTGTCACTGACTGAATTTGATGTTTGCTTCGCATTTCTTTCCACCTATGTAACCAGTGAAGTCTCATATGTTCCAACATTGTATTCAGAGTATAAATTACAACTGTCTTGTTTGTTTATCTTAACAAAGCACAGTAGGTACTAGGACTCATGACCTAGTCTTAATCTCCGTGCAATTGTACACTCTTAAATTATGTATATACACTAATGCTTGTAATTATTGGCCACTAGCTTAAAGATAGCCACGGATAAACGTATTGATGTGAGGTAATGTGTAAATGATTTGATTCCACTTGCTTCTCTGATGACTAATCGTACTCATAATAGTGTTCACATGCAATTGTAATCTTCCCTTTATTGTAGGTATGGCTGTATAAATAGGATTTGGTAGTCTGGTTTATGAGGTTGAGAAAGATTTTGATACATCTGGAGAAGATCCATCATGCAGCAAGTGAGGAGCTAGTTTCGGTCGTGACTACTTGTTCAAGCAATTATTTTGTGAATTTATCATGCTAGATGCAATAAGTCGTGTGATAGACCAGCTTGTTCTGGAGAATGTCCGTTTGTTACCAGGCATATTTGTGGACAACTGATGAGGGTGTGTTTCTGCAGATTGGTCACTGGACAACATTGAAGACCATTTAGTCTTACGATAATGTGGAATTAATGGCTGAGACATGGGGATCATGCAAAATCGTCATGGACACACTATTGACCGAATATGGAGGTGAAGATGTCAAAGGAAATCTTATGCTTTCCAGGAATCCTTCTTCTTCTGCATTGAGACTGCATTCAGACTTTGATGCCAAGAGCAGCTTCAGTTGAAATGCTCCTGGGTCAGCACCTGGTTTCTTGAAGATCATCAAGGACCTCTGTGATAAAGTTTGGTCATGAAATACATTCCATCGACCTGTCGTCCATATCTATCAGAAGATGCATAGGAGCTCTAATCAAATTCAGTCTGAATGTAAATAGCACAAATTTGACTATATCATCCTTGTAGATACAACTCTGCGATTTCAATTGAATGAATGTGTTTGCATGTTTGCCTGTCAATCTAATCTTGGGCTTGTGGCTGTTTACCACACTTGATGTGTGGATGTTAAGTTGAGATATTTATAGTTGAATCATGCAGCTATTTTCCGTCTTTTCTTTCTTTTTCTGGAGGTTGAACTCGTGTTGAACTTCACAAAATTGGCAAAAGTGTGAAATTTGGAACTGTGAGACTTGCACAGTTAGGCAATTAACCGGTTTTACAGGGTGAAACAAAGACTGCCTCGAGAGACCACTTCTCAAGCTGTGACATTACCTTATGCTACAGGCACATTGGCACATAAGATTTCTTGGCAAAAGTAAGTACTTCAACTGTTTTCTGGCCTAGTTATGCAGATTAACCGTCAAATTAGCCATCTTGGAAACTGATGATGACCTTGGCTTGCATCATTTCCACTGGCAACCACTGCTAAATGTTAACTTTTAGGAGGTAAACAATTTATATCATCTTGGCATTGACATGTAATAATAATCTAGTCAGCCTTTGGAACAAGAATCGTCAGCTTTTACCTTTTTTTTTTTTCCCCCTTTTCTTGATATGCAGGAATTAACAGTAATGGAAACCTGAAAAACTAAATTTCCTTCTTCATTTCAAAGCATATAGTGCCAATTATGACCATTCAAAGCACATTATACAAGAGACCAAGTCCTTGACACTATATGATTAGCTGGAGTTTGTAATTACGGAAAAGGCTAGAGTTAACACCAAAATGTTGGGAAAGAAATATTGTTTTGTTATCTTACTCGTATCTTCCTTTAACTGGTCAGCTGGTTGTTAATTGTAAGCATTAATTGAGTTAGCCATAGTTTACCTGCACAAAAAGATTCCCATCTCTTATTACCTAGAGAAAGAGTTCAGGCCGTCATGTAGGACTTTTGTCAGGGAACGATTCTCCTTATTAGTTTTGAAACTAAAGCTCCTCTAGTATAATCAAAAGGTGAATGAAAGAGCTTTTGCCACCGATTACGGCCTACACATTTGATTAAACCCTTCATTGTTTAAGCTGTAACAAACTTAAATTTTATAGGGCGCAGGTATTTGCCTCAAATTTAAAGTACAAACTAGCAATTTTCAAAGATCTCATATTAAATTAACAAAATTAATGCACTTGAACATAATAATACTAGCATCAATTTGTGAATTTGGAAATGGTCGCGAGTAACCAAACTTGAGACAGAGAGCTTCTAACTTTGTCTTTGTCCCGAAAAAGGAAAACACATCACTTGCAGTTCATTCTTTTTTCAAGGGTCGAGTAAAATCCTCCCATAACTTTACAGGACGTTAAATATTAGTGCGGTAGATTAGTACGGTGCTAAAGAAATTAGAGTAACCGAAGTAAGTCTTCAAATTAAAAGGGGCATTTACATGGGTTGTTGATGTTGAACTTTGGAAATAGATCCTAGCATAATCTGACCTTGCTTCTCATCTATAAATCTAATGCTTCTTCATGATTTCACAGTGGAGTCAGCTTCTCTATTTCCATACCACCATTTTAAGAGGGGATTTCTCTTCCTAGACTTTTAGGGCGCATTTGGTAAATACTTTTGTTCCCAGGAATAATTTCTTATCAAAAATGATTTTCTTTATTATATTCCAGGGAACAATTTCTAAAGATTTTAATTTATTTGATAACCGTCCAAAATTTCAATTCCTAAAATAGAATTACGTTTGGTACCGTACTTAAAATTTTTATTCCAAATCATTTTTTAAATTTTTAAATAATTTTATTACTTTTTTTTTTTTTTTTCTTCTTTTCCTTTCTTTCTCCTATTCTTTTTCTTCTTCAATTGGCCGGTTGCTGTCTGTCGCTGTTCGCCGTCCGCCACCCATCACTGGTGGTGGGCGGCGAGCGGATGATGGTGGCAGACGGCGACCACGGCGATAACAATAGATGCAGAAGAAGAAAATGGAAGAAGAACAAGAAAAAATAAATAAAAATAGAAAATATGGGCTTGATTCTAGAATTGTTATCGAGAACAAGTTAATTCTTGATTATGTTCTAAATATACTTCCGAGAACAAAAAAATAAAAATTTGTTAGGGAACAAAAATTTTACTAAACGTATTTGCGTTCCAAATCTACTCTTGGGAACAAAAGAGTAGAAATTGGGTGGTTACCAAACATGCCTTTAGCGGATCATGCATTAGCATCTTGTGATCCTCAAGAATCGTTGAAGAGCATCTTGTTATCCTCAAGAATCGTTTTCAAGGACATGTTCTCCGCGACTTCCATAGCTGCTTCTGGAGAATATCCAAGCTCATTCCACACATAAATCACAATGTCTCTATCATGCCTAATGAAAAGGCAAGCTATTTTGAGAAAAAATTTCTTTTCCCTCCATCTAAACCCCGACTTATTTCAACTTACTGTTAACTTTTGCATGAAGAACTCTTTCAAGCTTCTTTTGGCGAGAGTGGCCTTCTAATACTATCCATTTCATAAATCCCAACAATTCCTGTTTCCTTTGGGTAAGTGCCCATCACACACTCATGACTAAGTCTACATTAAACACCATTTTCACATTGGAAGGTTCATGAACTTGTTTTGGCAAGGGCAACAGACTACCTTGTACACCACCTTTTAATTTTTGTTAGTTTTACTTTACTCTTACTCTAATTCTCACCTGTAAACTTTTATCCCGCCTCCTTATAAGACACAAGTTAAAACCCACACCTGAAACTAAATTGTCCCCACCTCAACCCCTTGAACACCACTTTAAGCGCACACAATTTTTCTCCCAGTCTAGACAAGCCGTACACCACTTTAAGCGCACACAATTTTTCTCCCAGTCCAGACAAGCCGTTAAGTCTTTTTCGTTTGGGTACTGATAAGCAAGTTCTATTGCATATCAATGAAGAGAACACACATTTAGATGAAATGTAATATTCATGCTTATGGCCCCACAAAAAAGATAAATAAACAAGCTGGTTTTGCCTAAATGGCCCCTTTGCCCCCAAAAGAATTTGATGCCCCCCAATGGCAAGAGAAAACCCTCTAACATGCTCTAATGATCTCTCGAAAAATAAGGGTGAACCATCCAACTGAAACTTCAGATCGAGTTCAACAGAGTTCACGATTTGATTAATAAACGACTTTCCTTGGTAGTCTTCAAGTTTCTGCCTGACCAAAAAAAAAAAAATCTTCAAGTTTCTGGCTCTCAACAGATGAATACACGACCTTACCAAAAAAAAAAACAGTTGAATACACGATTTACCACCCCAATATTGTGAAAGGGAATACAGTCCAAATTAAATATCATCCTCCATCTTCCTTCATTCGGTCTTCATTTGTAAAGCTGCCCAAGTAGCCACAGCTCCCTGCACCAAAAGAGTTCTGTAAGTTTCTCTAATTTTAACTCCTCTCAACAACATCAGAAACCGGCAAAAAGGCAGTCTTTTGAGATGTCTCCCTTAGCACTTCTTGTCAATCTTAAAACCTAAAAAAATCCTCTAGTATAACTTGAGGCGAATGGAAGGGCTCCTATCACAGATGATTACCTACTCATAACCATTTCCAGAAAATGTAGGCAATAATGAAGAGAATCACACAAGAGTCCATTTATTTGAATTTCTGGCTACAAGTCAAGACTGATTATATGTCCTATGCACCAATAATACTAAAATTTAGCCTTAAATATACAATGATTTATGATACCTTGGAGAAGCTACATGGTTCTCCTCTCCTGTCACAGATGGAAGTTTTGCTGCACCAATTACAATGCCGCTACCCAAGTGAAATTCCTCTCTTCATTTTATAACTTCTTAATAACATTTGCAAATCCACTAAAAAGCACACCTACTGAACATAAGCATATCAATGCACAGTGCAGGATCCATTAGCTTTTTCTTTTTTATCCTGAACCACAGAAAAATCTCTGTAAAACTGCCTCCAGATCAACATAGATTTAATTAACAGGACATGAAGCAATGATTTAAAAAACTCAAATAAACCACCAGTGAGTTAATTAACAGGACACGTCTAACATTGGGATGGTAAAAGCATTATTTCAGACATCAAATCCCAAAAAGGTAATTAAAGTGCATGTGAAATTCCTCTGCCCATATTTGTAAAGAATTTGATTGCAAAAAAGGAAAACATATTAGATAAAATTACTCACGTTAGTTTGATTAAAGTTTGAACACGAGGGAACGATTTGTGGTCGTGGATCAAGAAGCCCTCAAGACCAAGGTGCACTTTTACGATTTCTCGAGTAGAACCAAGAATTGCCTCCGCATTTAATTCTGTGCAATCATCTATGTCAATCCTTTGCAATTGGTTCAAGCCTGACAGATCAGGCAACTTCCGTAAAGATTGACATGAACAAATCCCCAATTCTTCCAGAGATTGTGGTAGTTTGCCTTGAATCTCCACCAGATTACTACAACTCCGTATATCAAGACTACTTAGTTTGTTCAGAATACTTAGATCAGGTAGTTTCTCCACCTGTTCCAAGGTCAGAAATCTGCAAATTTTGCAGGTTCTCCCACAAATTTTGCCTGACTTCTCTGAGCAAAGCCAAGAATTGCCTCCACATTTAATTTCACACAATCTTCTATGACAACCTTTTGTAGTCTCTTCAAGCTTAACAGGTGAGGCAACTTCTGCAGAGATTCACATGAATGAATCTCCAATTCTTCCAAAGATTGTGGTAGTGAGCCTTGAATGTCAACCAGATTACTGCAATTTCGTATATCAAGACAACGTAGTTTGTTTAAATCACTCAAATCAGGTAGCATCTCCACCTGTCCAAGGTCAGAAATCTGCAAATTCTTTAGGTTCTCCAAACAATCAAGGCCTCGAATATCTGAAACTGAAGAGGACCAAATCATAAGAGATGATAATTTCTCCAAATTCGAAAGATCCATCAAACAAAGTGACATGCAATTGTGCAAAGATAAGGATGATAAACTTGAAGGAAGCCTCGGGAGGCAACGTCAGATCAAAGCAGTGGAGGTCAAGTGTCTTGAGTTGAGGAAGGAGACTAATATCTGTTGGTAAGGTGGTCATATAATCACACTCCAGGCCTAGATATTGCAGTTTGCTTAGCTTCCCAATCCACCACGGCATCAGATCTCCCACAAGCCCATAAGATTTCACATCATAATGACGTGGGCCAAACCGCAGATCCAATTCCTTCAAATTAATTAGAGTTTGAGAGATCTGGAAATGTCTTCATGTCCAATTTAGATAGATAGAGATTGGTAAGACTTTCAGGAAGCCTCGGTATTGTGTATATTTCAGCACATTTCAATCTCAAGATCCTCATGGATTGATTTCTGTAGATGCAATTGTCAATTTTCAGACGCAAACACCGGTTATCTGCAGCTGTTATTTCTTCGAGCTTCTCCACTGTCCAAAGGGCATCCGGTATATTGCTTATGTAACTCCCAGTCATCTTCACTAGTTTCAAATTTTTCAAGCTTCCCATGGAATTGGGTAGTTCTTTGATCTTTGTCCAGGATATATCCAACTCAATCAAAGATTCACAATACCCGATTGAATCGGAAGCCTCTTCAAGCATCTGCACCCTTTCAGAGATACACATTCAAGACTTTGCAAGATCTCCAATTGAGAGGGGAAGTGTAGTTATCCCACAATTAGAAGCACTGAAAATCCTTAAATTGCTCATTCCCTGACAATCAGGGATTTCCTTGATTGGAGTCCAATCAATCCGAAGTTCTTTCAAAGCTTCTAGTCCACCAAGCTTATCTGGCAGCCTCTGGAAGATCCGAACAATAGGTCACATCTAAGGAAACTAATTGTTTCAACTGACAAATTGACCTATCAATTTCGACTAATTTGCTACAGCCCCGTAGGATCAAACATTCTAAATTTGCATGAGCAGATAAGTTGGGAGTTCTCTCCAAGTACCAGCAATTGGTCAAATTCAGAACTTTCAAATTCTTTATCACCTGAAAGGAAAAAAAATCATGCAACTTCTGAATCCAATAAGACATAATAAATATTGTCTAGCATATAACATACCTTCATGTGGCTCCACCCATTCCAATCATGCGTAATTTGATTCCCAGATAGATCAAGAATAACCACATTCTCCATGGAGAAATTTGTGATCTTAAATGTTGGTGGAATATCATGCCAAGAAAGCCATCGTAATTGTGGAAGGAGATATGAATTCTCCTGGAAAACATTAGTTTTTGAAGAAAGACGCCTCCTTTTAACATGTAAATTTTCTGTCCAACCATCAACTTCAAGGAATCTTAGATTTGGTAGTCTCTCAAAGTCCTCAAAGGTAAGGCAGTACTGGCCCTGATGGTACAACTTGAGGCAAAGAGCTTCCACTTTTTTTTTCCCCTGCCCAAAGGAAAATTTTAAAAGCAAGAAGGTTGAAGGGAAACATTTATTCAAGTTAACCATTTTAAGAGGTTGAGTTGAGCCTATAACCTTAAGAGAGCAAAAATATTGGGTGAGTCAGTCACAACGGTGCTTACAAAACACAAAAAGTAACCGGCTTTCTTTTTGAAAGAAAATATTTATAATGAACTGAAATCCTTTGCAAGGGCCATGTCTCCTCAGATACTTTGGTCCTCTATTTTCATGTTACTTTCTTAAAGAGCAAAAATATTGGTTGAGTATTGTCATTCCTTTAATCTTAAAAGAGCAAAAATATTGGTTGAATAAGTCACAATGATGCTACAGAAAACAAAAAGTAACTGCCTTTTTTTTGCAAAAATCCATAATGACCTGGAAACTTATTGCACAGGGGATTTTACCTTATGGCTCAGCAAATCCAATGCTTCCTTAAGATTCCACACCTTTCTTTGCTTCTCTATTTCCATATTACTTTCTCGACGAACTATTTGTCTTCCGAGGTCTCTCAATTGGTCATGCATCCACACTTTATTATCCTTTACAATCTTTATCAAAGACATGTTTTGCAAAACTTCAATGGTTTCTTCTGGAAATGTAGATTCATCCCAAAAATGAACAACGATGTCTTTGTCATATCCGATGAAAAGACAAGCCATGTCGAGGAATATATCTTGTTGTCGAACATCTAATGCATCATAGCTTATTTTCAACTTACTCTGAATTGCTGGAGGAGGAACATTTTCCAACTTCTTCAATGTGAGATCCCAGTTTTCCTTTTTAGTGCAACATAAAAGTGAGCCTATGATCTCAAGAGCTATTGGAAGACCTCTAGCAATGCCTATTGCCCTCTTGGATTGGTCGATATACTCATCCAAAGGATAATCTTTTCTGAAGGCATGTTTGCTAAATAGTTGAAGAGATTGATCAACATCCATGGCGCTAAGCTCATAACTGCAGTCCACTTCAGGAACCTCAAGAATATCTTTTTTTCTTGTAGTGATAATAATTTTGCTCCCTTTGCCTAACCAATCACATTTACCTACAAGTGCATTAATATGATTCGCTTCTTCCACATCATCAAGAAGGAGGAGGACTCTTTTATTAGACAACCTATCTTTAATCATCCAAGTTCCTTCATGAATGTCTTTTATATCCACACGTTTTATTTTGAGGATGTCAGAGATGAGCTGAGCCTGTAAGTATTGAATGCCATTACCTTTTGATGTTTCTCGAATATCTTGAAGAAAGCAACACTTGTCAAAGTCGTCTGAAAGCTTATTGTAGATCATTTTGGCAGTAGTTGTCTTTCCAGTGCCACCCATCCCGTGGATTCCTATAATTCGCGTTTCACTTGTCCCAGCACCTATCATTTCCATGATTGCATCCACGTGGTTGTCGACACTGACCAAGCACTCTGATACCGCCAGATAAGCCTTTTTCAACTCAGTGAAAACCTTCTGGGTAACTTTTCTTGCGAACTCACCTTCTCGCCTAGAGTTAGATGGAGACAAAAGACAACGAGTGAGAAAATTGTGTAAACATTAAACTAATTCTGAGAAGACCAGATTGAATTCGAAATGTGTTACTTTAAGGATTTATTCCATTGTAGATGAATTAGCGTTGGTACTTAAATGAAGTGAACTGCAAAAAAATGTTGCTTGGAATAATTTCTGCGGTATAACTTCAAAAACACAGAATTCAATTTCAACAAGGCTAACACAAATCTAGAAAAAAAAAATCATATGCAATGCAACGGGTTTTAATGATTCAAGGCACATGAAATGGCATGCTTAGAGAAGTCACCTATCGGTCTTGCTATGTAGGTCCCATCCGTTCATCGCCCCAACTGCACTGAGAGCAGTCTTCCACTCACGGATAGTATCTTCGCTATATCGCTGCTTCTCTTCATGTGAACGAAAGGCCTTTGCATAACCTCCAATTTGGTATCGAACCTCTGAAGGGGCCACATCATAAAAAATGGGCATGATCTTTTGTCTTCCATTTTTCCAGCACTCAACCATCTGGACCAGCTCCTTGAGACACCATACGCTGGAGGCATAACCTTTCGAAAATATAGGTACTGAGATCTTCGACTGCTTAATTGCTTGGAGAAGTTCTGGGGCAAACTCTTCCCCAATGCGGAGCTCTTCATCGTCCTTAAATGTGCGGATACCCGCATCATTAAGACTAGTGTAAAGAAAGTCGGTAAAAGCAGCTCGAGTATCTGGTCCTCTGAAGCTTAAGAATACTTCATAGTCATATCCCGATGAAGTAACCACTTCTTGACCTTCTGTTGACGTGTGAGTAGAAGAAGCACATCCTGCTGTTCCATCATTTCCACCCATGTGCCGTCTCTTTGCATCCCACTCCACTGATCTCGCTTGATCTCCTTGCGGTCTCTTTGCACTCCTCTCCATCGATCTCGCTTGATCTCCTCTTCGACGAAAAAAGTCGAAACAGGACAGCAGCAAAAGCCGTGGCTGCCAGAGATTGGAAAAATTCGGAAGCCAAAAAACTAGCAAAATGGGGAGATCTCTGTGCTAAGAACGATTCATTGCAGCCTGTCAAAGATGACAAAATGCCAGGGGTTCTTTCTAAACACCAAAAAGTGGGGCCCTTGGAGACTCACCTCAGATCTGGCTCCGATCGCGGCAAGGAGCTATCGAGGTGAAATATCGACGGGTCCTTCGCCAGGGGCTCGACGGAGGGAGCGATTCGCCGCGCGTGCCGAGACTGCGGTGGTGTTTCGGTGGACGGGTTTGGGATGTCCACGCGCGCTGCTCCGGCGTAAGCGAAAGCCCCGGCAGAAAGACTCTTTACCCGAGTAAATGAGGAGGACTCTTTTTTCTGAAAAGAAAGAAAACCAAATCCTTCTTATCCCACCACCGAGTCACCGACACAACGCAATTGACGAAAGAACAGTGTAATTGCGGGATAAATAAAATTAGTGGAATTCGATTTCTGAAAAATGAGAAAAAAAAATTAGTAAAATTCTAAAGGGGTGGGGGAGCAATTGAGTCACTTTCTGTGACTAAAACAAAATATTAAAAGAAACCCTTCTCCTTCTTTTGGCATTGTTGAAATTTAATTTATGCTCTGTCTATGGATTAATTATTTTAAGAAGTGAACACGCTTGTCCGCAGATTACGGAAATGGGATCGTGCGTGGCACTTGTGCCTTGGTCCCTTGGGTCTTCGACTCTTGCCCCACTGGCTCGAACTCGAGCCAGAATCACAACCCGTCTATCCTGTTCCTCTGCTCCTCTCTCCCCTGTCAATTACATCCTGTCTTCTGCCGTTGCCAAAATACCCAAATGCCCTCATGGTGTGGAATTTTTTTCTTTTTCTTTTTCGATATTAATTTTAATGATAAAATAGGCGGAGGGCCTCTCTCCGTTGCTCTAACAATCGAGGGAATTAACTGATTCAAGCCCCAACACCGTGGCCATGCAACCACAGATCGTGGCCGCACGAGGCTAGTGACCTCTGTTGGTCGCGACTTCCATGGACATAGATCGTGAGCTTTGCACAAATTATAAAAGAGACAAGGGCGAAAAGACAACTTGGGTGGGCAAGGAGTTAACTCGCCCATGGATTGACGCCATGAAGGTAAGGAATCAAGATGGCAATGGGTGGTTGGCAATACAATTATGGCAATTGGCAGTTCCGTAAACAATCCTAACCTATATGTCAACTGTAATACCAATTATCAAAAAAAAAAAACCAATTATCAAAACCACGCACATAATGGTTTTATGCTTATTATTATGGACTTTTTTTAGTCGATTTTGTTAAGAAAGATGTGCACTTCTTACTTAGTAAGAACTCACTCTCTATCAATTGAAGTTTGACAAATAAATTCAGGTTTTTTATGAGTAAGGTTAATAAGTATGCTAAAATTGATATAATAATTAATACGACCAAATCCCAATCTAACATTTAGCAAGTGAATATATAGATTTATGAAAATAGATATTATACAAGCGTGAAAATCTAGATAGTTTTCATCTTCTTTTAAAAAAAATCACTTTTGGAAAAAGTGAAAGTTCTTCGGATTTCATTAGCCAAATATTCAAGAGAATTTAAAATTTCCACTTGCTTATAAAAAATGTCATAAAAATTCAACTTTATCATAGAGGATATAAACTTTTAGTTCAATATTAAGATGTGATGAAATCTTAATTATTTTTTTATGATGTCCTAATCTTTCAACTTTATCAAGTTAATTTAGATAGTGGAGAATGTCTATTTTTAGATTTGACAAATAAGATCACAATGATGATTTTTATGAGTTTAATTTTAAAAAATTACCACGGGAAAAGAAGGGGCAAAATAGAAAAGAGCAATTATGAACCTTTATTCTAGCATGCTTCTTAAATCCTACGGACAGCGCGAAAGGTATGCTAAGAGCACTAGTGGCCCTTCTTTTCCACATTTTCCACATTAGCATGGCCCCACCTTTGTCTTCTTTGTGTTATTACTTTCTATGCGTTATTACTTTGTACCTCTCCATTATCACTTTGCTTTATGCCTCTCCATCTTGCCGATAGTTTCGCCGTGAATGATGGTCAGGTTCCCAAGAAATGGCTTTATGCTAATAATTATGGATTTCTTTTCCAATTTTGTTCAAAAAGATGTGTGCTACAATTGATATATTAATTGATATGATTAAATCTTAATTTTACATTTAGCAAGTGAATATATAGATTTTTTTAAAATAGATGCTACACAAGCGTGAAAATATAGATATATCTCATTTTCTTTTTTAAAAAATAACTTTTGGAAAACGTGAAAGTTTTGCGCATCTCATTAGCCTGAGTTTTATGCCATGGAAAAATTGCATAGTTTTATGCCATAGCTATTTTTTCAGAAGAGAGCAGCTTGCCATGGTTGTGACCCTTTCGGAATAGAGAGCAAATGCTACTCCGTTCCCTTCCAAAAACAACCACATTTGCCAAAGACAAACCCCAATGCCGTGACCATGTAGCCACAGATTTGTGCCCATGATTTGATTTCATGAATTGAATACGCTATGAGTGACAATCGAAATATCCAACATATAATTCTATTTAACAAATTAAGTGTTGAGAAATAAACTAGACAGTAAATTGACAACACATCCTGAGATTTCTTATGATTATGGTAGAAAAGAATTCAATCCGGTCCCGAACCTTCAATTTAATTGCTCTTCTAATTAATTCACATGCAGAATGAACCACAGCCTCCCGCACATAGACATGGTTCTGTTAACTATATGTGGAGTTGCTTCTACAATTTACAGCCTGTCAAAGTTGACGAATGGAGGTTTTTTTAAAACCAAAGTGACCCCTCCCCACTCAATTCTTCTCTTTTATCGACCGTCATAACGCAATTGAAAAAGCAGAGACACGACAGCGGGGTAGATAAACTAGTGGAATTCTAAAAAGATGGAATTCTTTTTTTATCCTTTTCTTTTTCTGGTATTGATTTTAATGATAAACGGGGCTGAGGGGTTCTCTCCGTTCCTAAAAAAAAAATGGAGCGAATTAATTAAGTCAAGCCCTAATGCCGCGACCATGCAGCCACAGATGTGTGCCCGTGCGAGGCTGGCAACCTCTGTCGGTCGCGAATTCCTTGGACATAGGATTTGAGCTCTACGCAGAAAGAAAAAAGAGACTCAAGGGGGTAAAGTGGGTAAGGCGTTAATTTGCCGATGGATTGAGACGCGAAGTTGAGGGCTCGTGATAGCAATGGGCGCACAGCAAATTCGACAACGGCAAGTGGGCAGTTCCACCCCAACCTTTATATTTACCACACTATCAATTATTCCAACTGTATTTATATCATCTAAATCCTAAATTTATATGGTAACCAAACAATACATTCCATCAAAGTTTGGTCCGACACAGATGTTGAGAATCCAGAGTGGTGTTTTACTTGAACAGCGATGCACTTAAAAATCTGAACTTTGCAATTTTTAGGGTCCAAGAAATTGGACTTAGCAACTTTTAGGATCCAAGAAGTGAGATAATCTACTGCGCGCGATCTTTCTTGCAAAAGAAACGAGCTACAATTTTAACTTCAAAAGGAAAGTGGAATGGAAATATAAATTCTTGCTTTGCTTTTATCCTTTTCTACTTGGCGCTTGAGACTTTACCATTCGTCCCCCTTGATTTTAGCATTTCACTTTTGGTCTCGCTCCTTTTCGGGAGAAGAAAGCCTATGATGGATCTCTCTTTATTTGGATGGAGAGACCAAAATATTCAACACGCTCAGGTTTAGAATTTTTTTATCTTTTCCTTTTATATAGTTTCTTTTCTGGGTAAACTTCGTTTAAACTCCACGGCAACTCCTTCCATATCCTTCCTTGACCTTTGCACGTTTCTTCCTTTACTCCAAATCCTTGATCTTCCCTCGTTGTCATTGCTCTCTGCTCACGCCTCCAAAAACCTAACCCCATGGCCATGGTCATTCCTCGTGATTGACCAGCTGACGGCCTTAAAGTTGATGGGGAGTATGTGAATGCTCCAGCACCAGCAAGACCTTCAGATTTCGATGGGTACTGATGTCGATTAAACGATTGGTATTTTATAAGGACAACGTGAAGGAAGCACATGGTGGGGCAGCTAAGGAGGAAAAGTGAAATCACGCTAGATGTGAAGCTGTTCCATTTCGGAATTCATAAGCTCTAAAGTCTTTTCAGACATACATCCGAATTTGACAAAAAAGAAAATTTATGATTGAAGTTATTAATCACTTGACTCGATGAGTCAAAAAATACTCTTGAAAAATATCAAATTCATTGATTCGAGACCAACGGAAGATCAAATTTGTTCTCCGATAGCTTTAGCTTTGATTATTACTCCACTAAACTTTTGTTTTAGTAAAACGAAAGTCCAAAAGTTTTGTTGCAGGTATTTTTATAATCATACTCCTTCCGTTCGAATTGAAATTGAGCTTCCTCCATTATAGCTCAAAAGCTTAAGGAAGAAGAGAAAACATGTGGGATCCCACTGCCTAACTTCTACTTTTTTAAAATAAAAGAGAGACTTTTCGTGTTAGATGCGGGCCTTAACTATCAAAGTCATTTGTTCCTTCACCATAGAAATATCAAGGAAATGAAAAGGAAAGATCTTTTGAATGACTTTTGGGTAGGTCATTGAACTTGGAAGCCACAGGACTAGGTGAATTATGTAGAGAGAGTCGTGGGCTAGTTTTGCTGCAATTTGGTCGATTAGGATGATTCCTTGAAGCATTGCTCTAGCCCGCCAAAGTTGATACTTATTTACGTTTCTTAATGCGGAAAATCATTGGACTTTGTGGTGTAGAAGTTTTGGGATTAGAATCAACTTTTGCCCCCCAAATAAATGGCGAATTCATTCAAAGTCAAGTCAACAAAAGCATATATCAAATTTTGACATTTGATGGATGTATTAATTTGGGGTTTTGCTCTCTATTTGTTATATGTGCACTACTTTGTATTTTTTTCATAGTATTAACTCAATATAACAAAAACTAAAAGATATTAAATTTGTCGTAAATATGTGAGTTTGAGATTTTTTGTGTTGTCAATGGTGTACTAATTTGAGATTTTTCGTTGTATTAATCCTAAAAACAATAAGCTTATAGAAAAACGACTTGCAAGAAGGAATCATTACCCTCATTTTCTTGCTACCCTTCGAAGTGAGATGAATATACTTTATTAATTCTCAAATTCTCTACATTCACAAAGCACGATCATATCTATATTTTACAAGTATGGTTTCATAATTTCTATTTAATTTCTTTGTAATCGTTGTTATTTTGATGGATTATAGAATAAATAGAGACGAAATCGATTCCAATTTATTAGTCATTCCATGTTACTTTTAACGATACAAGCCGCATTTAGTGGATTCACTTATTACCAATTATGATAAAATCAGTTTTCTTTTTTTTTTTTAAAAAAAAAAAAAAAAACTTGTTTTCAAAGCAATCAAATTCTTTTGATTCCCTTTATCTGAAATTTAATTTCCTAAAAGTATTTTCCCAAGACAGAAAAATTCTCTGTGAAATAAAGATATCGTAAGATTTTTTTTCTATTTTCGCATGACAGTATATGATTGGAGGAAATGGTGTGATGAAATTATCAATGAATATGAGAATTGGAGATCGATTTGTTACCATATAAATTTTGTGGGTGAATGGGAGAACGATGAGTCATTGTTGGATTTTATGGAGTGATCCAGTGACATTTTTTTCCTTCTTTTTGATAAAATCCATATGTTTATGGAAGTATGACTTTGAGGGACAAAGTTACCAAACGAATGAATCATGGGTGTGATTCCTTCTTAGAGCAAAGCTGGTTCATCATGGATTGTTGGTAGTCCAAGTCTTCGTAGACTTTTGACGCCCCTCTAATCCCGTGATGTTCTAGTCTTCTCACATCAACCGTATGCTGTTTTGTCTTATGTTTTTCTCTCTTTCGGAGAAAGGTAGCTAATGTTAGTGCTGCCTTAAAACGAGGCACGGGGAGCTTAGGTCTTAGATTGTTGGCGTCCATATCAAAATCACATCAACCAATCTCATGCAATTCATAATCTAATGATTATATTTCGATAACCACATGTATACGGCACTTTCATACTTTTCATTTGATTAAATTAGATGGTATCAACTTTTTTATTGATTGATGATACGGTTGGCTAGACTATTTAAAAATCAAAGTATTTTTCAACAAATGGTGTTTGTTTGCAAGTTTTTTTTTTTTTATTTTCTAAATCAAATTTGTGGTAATTAAACAGTCCATGTCTCACAATAGAAAACAAAATCTCACGTAGATCTAGAGGTGTAAAGATGTTCTGTTTCGAAATTCATAAGTTCTTAAATCTTTTCAGGCATAAATCTGAGGGTGACCAAAAACAACATTTAAGATTAAAGTTATTACTCACAAGATGACTTGATGAGTCCAAAAACACTTGGCAAATCATGATTTGATCATGTCACTTAATGTATCGATTCTAGTATACTTATTTAAATTACTTGTAGATAACCTAGATTTATTGGTTAAACTTCAAACGATGAAGAGCTCATGCTTATTGAGTAAACGTGCACATATTTTAACAATATTAAAAAAAAAGAATCCACATATTGATAGTAGTTGTAATTAAAATATCATTTATTATGTGAAATGTCGAATGCATATTATTTCACAAAATTCTCATAGTAAGTAACCCACTAGGAACCTCAATAGTCATTCACGGCGAAACCGCCTCGAAGAATCCGGGGGAAATTTTTGTTAAAAAGCAAAGTGGTAATGAAAATAAATAAAGCAATAAAAGCAAAGGAAAAAGAAGATGGGGACATCCTAATGTGGAAAGGAAGTCCCGCCAATGCTTTAGCGTGTGCCTTTGGTAGTCCAAGTCTTTGTAGACTTGGGTCAACCATTGGTGTGATTCCTTCTTGAGCAAGCTAGTTCATCATGGACTGTTGGTAGTCTAAGTCTTCGTAGACTTTGACTTGGGTCAATCATTGGTTTCAGTCTTCTTGCATCGCCCCCGCACGCTGTTCTGATTCTTTTCTCTCAAGATCACATCGACCAATTTCAGGCAATTAATATAGTAATTGTATTTCAATGCAACACGAGACTATATATATGCAGCACATTCCATTTCCATTTAGTTAAATCATACAATATCAACTTTTTGGTTGATTGGCGACATGATTGGCCACAATATTTATTGTGTTTGTTTGCAAGTATTTTCTTATTTTCTAAATCAATTTTGTGATAACTAAATATTCCATGTATTACGATAGAAAACAAAATCTCGCTAGATTTGGAGGCGTGGAATTAATAAGTTCTTAAATCTTTTTAGACATAAATCCGAGCGTGACAAAAAATTAAGATTGAAGTTATTAATCACAATAAGTCAATGAGTTAAAAAGGACTCTCGGAAGTATCAAATTTGTTTTCCCATAACTTTAGCTTTGATTATACTCCACTCAAATTTTGTTTTAGTAAAAACGAAACTCCAAAAGTCTTGTTGCAAATTTTTTTAAAATCAGACTCCTTCCATCCAAATTTAAATTAAGTTTCCTCCGCTAGCTCAAAAGCTCAGGGAAGAAGAGAATATAGGTGGGATCCATTGCCTAAACTTCTCTTTTTTTTTAAAGGAAAAGAAAGACTTTTCGTACAGAGACGGGCCTCAATTATCAAGATCTTTGTTCCTTCACCACAAAAATATTAGAAGGGAAGATGTTTCTTAATTACCTTTTGGGAGGTCGCTGAGCTCGGAAGTCAAAGGTTTGGCTGAATATGCAGGGAGTTGTGGGCCAGTTTTGCTGCAAAATTGGCCAATAAGGATACTTTCTGTAAGCATCACTGCATCCGGCCAAAGTTGACAAATTATTTACATTTCTTAATGCAGAAAATCGCTGGGTCATGTGGTGAAGAAATTTTGGATTGAGAATCGACTTTTGCCCTCAAATAATTCATTCGAAGTCAAATCAACACAAGTTGACAACACCCCATGTGATCACCGAGTGCTGACAGCACCCGTTCATCCATCCATAATCAGGACGCCCTTTTCCTCTGTTTCACTACACTCGAAATCAATTGCATTTGTCTTTTTGCTACTGCCAAAAGACCCATATGCTCTCATGACAAGGAATTTATTCATCTTTTTCCTTTTGGGTATTGATTTTAATAATAAACAAAGCCGACGGCCTCTCACTGTTGTTTAGAAAATCGAGCAAACTCACTTAAGTCAAGGCCCACACAGGCAGCCAAGCAACCCAGATCTATGGCCATGTGAGGTTAGCGACTTTTGTCGGTTGCGAATTCCATGGACATAGATTATGAGCTCTGTGCGAAAAGAAAAAGAGACAAGGCGTAGAAGATAGACTTGAGTGGGCAAGACGTTAACACGCCAATAGATTGACGTGCGAAATTGAGAGCTTGTGATGGCCATGGGTCAGCAGCAAATTTGACGACAGCAAGCGGCGGTTCCCCAAAAATTCCTAACCTTTATATTCATCGCAATGCTAATTATCCCAACTGTTTTTTGTATCATCAAGATCGAAAACTTGTATGATAATGAAAAAAATACGTTCCATCAAAGTTTGATCCATGACGGATGTTGAAAATCCAACGTGGCGGTTTGCTTGATCAATGACGAGCTTAAAACCGCACGTTCCTTCCTTGCGCCAATCGTCATTCACGATCAAAGTAATTAACTCACGGGGACCTCAATCGTCATTCACGATGAAACCGGCCCGCAAGAATCCAACGAAAATCTTGTCAAAAAAGCAAAGTGATGATGAAAAGAAATAAAGCACCAAAGCAAAGGAAGAAAGAAAATGTGGGTCCCGCTAACATGGGAAAGTTAACCCGCCCATGCTTTGAAATTAGCCTGCCTTCGTGTAGTCGGCAAGATTTAGTCAAAAGAGCCCGTGCGGGAAAAAAACAGAAACATGGGATGCATTTCGGTGGCAAGAAATTATTAATTATTGCTCCTTCCTATTTTGCCCTCTTCTTTTTCCGAGCCAGGAGGAATTTCTTTTCCTAATTATGTTCGTGAAACATCGTCATTGAGAATTGTTTTCCCATCTTTCCACTGCAGTCACAAGTCTTGGATATCAGTATGGAAGCAACAATTTCCAAAATCGTGTGAAAGTCAATTGCATATGATTTTGACAATAATCATCTTTCCGATGCGAGTCATCTCATAAATTCCAATATTCAATATTTCACTTATTTGCGCGCTCATCATTTTCTTGATTTTATCTACTTGGTGATCAATATTGACCAAGCAATCAATACTTTTAGATAAGTGTTTTTCAACTTATTTTAAGAGAAGTGGAATGGATTGGATTATATTCTTGCTTTTATTTTGTCCTTCTCCACTATGCGCTTGAGACGTTACATTTGTCCACCTTCTTTTTAGCATTTCACTTATGCTCTTCTCCTTTTCGGGACAAGAAAGGGTACGGAGTAATATCATTGTTCACTTTGGATCCCTTTATTGGCATCAATTATATGGTCCATCGTCATTCAAATTTGACATATATCAACATCTTTTTTTTTTGATTCATCAACAACGTTAGCTTAAACATTTGTACAATTTTTTCCGAAGGGTAATACTTTCCCAAAAAAAGAAAACAAAAGATGGAATTCTCTCTCACGTTCTTCCTTCATTATTTAATCCAGGTCAATTTGTTTGATGAAAAATCATTTTTGAAATTTTTTTTTCCATACTTTCAATGTTTGAATTACGCAAAACTATTCGATCGATGGAAAGCATTTACCATGAGCTAAAAATAATATGCTTAGAAAAAATGACTAGATAAAAAGGAATCGTTTTCCCTTATTTCTATCCTAATTTCTTTGCAATTGTTGTTATGCTGATGGATTGCAGAATAAATAAAGACTATTAATTTTGATTTATTAGTATTACATATTACTTTTAACAATACAAGCCACGTTTAGTGGATTCACTTATTTCCAATTACGATAAAATTAATTTTTTCAACTAGTTTTCACCATAAACGATTTTTTTCTGATTTACCTTCTCTAAAATTGAATTTCCTAAAAACATTTTCCTATGACAAAAAAATCATCATTGATATAAACACACCCTAAGAGTTTGCTTTTATATAATTTTCAATTTTCAAATAATGGTATTTGACCAAAGGAAATTGCAAGATGAAATTATCGATGGATATGAGAATTGGAGATCAATTTGTCATTTTTTTGCCGGTGAATGAGAGAACAATAAATCAGTGTTGGATTTAATAGAGTGACCTGGGGACTTTTTTTTTGCTTTTTCTTTTTGATTAAATCTCGATGTTCATGGAAGTTTGCTGTGAGGCACAAAGTATGAGATAAATGAATAATTCGATGTGATTCGTTCTTGGAGCATAGCTGGTTTATCATGGACTATTGGTATTCCAAGTCTTTCGTAGACTTTGACTTTGCATTTCTAATCCCGTGCTGTTTCAGTCTTCTTGCATCATCCATGCGCTGTTCTGTCTTATTTTTCCCTCTCTTTCTGAGAGTAGCAGCTAATGTTAATGCCACGTTAAAACGAAGCATAGTGAGGCTTAGGCTTGGATCATCGGCGTCCGTACCAAGATCACATTGACCAATATCATGCAATTTTTAATCTAATGATTGTATTTCAATGCAAGGCTGAACTATATATATATATAGACACGCACACATCACACTTTTGTACTTTCCATTTAGTTAAATTAAGACAATAACAACTTTTTTTTATTGCTTGATGACACGATAGATTAGACTATTTAAAAATGGAAATGTTTATGAACAGATATTGTTTGTTTGGAAGTATTGATAAGTTTATAGATAAATGTCATGATAACTAAAAATTCCATATTTCATGATAGAAAAATAGCCACTTTGCAACTGAAGTTTCGTGATATTGACTTGATAGAAACCAAAATTAGTTTCATTTGCCATAATCGATTTCTATCAACAATTCTTTAGACAACCAAAGTCACTTGTAAAGAGTAGGCATGTACAATATCATAAGCTTTTTACGGTTTGGATAACGATCAATCCAATGATGAATAAACCTAGCATTGCCTCTCTTCCATTGATCTCTCTTGATCCTCTCTTGAAGAAAAAAAAATTGAACTATACAACAGCAAAATCAGCACAGCATAACCACCGATCTTGGTGGCTCCCTTGGATAAGAATCCCTTGCCTTGAGAGAAAGGTGAGAGGGTCAAACCCCAGTGAAAGTATCGGCGTCTTAAGCGTGATATTGGGGTGATGGGTTATTCGTTAGCGTCACTCCAAAGTTTACTTATTCACGTTAGTCGACAGGTTCCTTGAGTATTAAAAAAAAAAAAAAATCAACACAGCATGTGGCAAAATCTAAATCACTTTAAGAAGCCAGAAATCTAAATGGAGGTCACTGCGGGTCATTAAACATAGAGGATGGGATTGGCTAAGGCCCTGTTTGGTAACCATCCAAACAGGGCCAAATTCCCGATTCTTTGTTATCAGAATTAGTTTTGGCCTAGAATCACGTTTGGTAAAATTTTTGTTCTCGGGAACAGATTGGGAATAGAATCAAGAACAAAAAAAAAGTTGATTCTTGTTCCGGGAACGAATTTGAGAATCAAAATCAAGAAATTTTCTTCTTCCCTTCGACCAATCTCGCGATCGCTGTCCACCGCTGTCCACCACTGCCCGCCACCGTCCACCACCCACCCGCCGCGTGCCGCCGTCCGCCACCGCAGTTGCCGGTCCGGCGAGCTCAGTTTGGAGGCTCGCCAGACCGGGGTGAGGTCCGCGAGCTCGCCGGTGGCTAGGCGGGCCTCATTGGGGCCGGGCAAGGCTTCACCAGGGGGCTAGGCGGGAGCTGGGCAAGCCTCACGACGCCTAGCCCCACCAATGGCCAGGTGAGGCTCGCTCGCCCCCGCCGGTGGCTGGCGGGCCTCACCCAACCCCGACGAGGCTGGCGGCCACCGGCGGGGCTAGGCGAGCCTCTCTAGGCTGCCGGCGAGGCTCGGCCGACGAGGGCCGGCCTCACGAGGGCGGCGATGCTCAAGTGAGGTCGCCGGCCAAAAGAAGAAGAATAAGTTGAGAAAAAGAAAAGAAAAAGGAAAAAAAAAAAAAAGAAAAGAAAAAAAGGAAAATTAAAAGAAAAAAATGAACAAATGAAAAAAAAAAAGAAAAGAAAAAAAGGAAAAAGTAAAAAAATTATTTAAAAATTAAAAGAAATTAATTTGGAGCGGAATTAATGAACGCTGATGCAAACGCTTGATTACATTCCAGGAATCGAAATTTTGGACGATTCAAATGACTTAAAATCTTTAGAATCAGTTCTCGGAAACAGAATAAAAAAAATTAGTTATGATTAGAATCTACTTCCGAAAATAGAATCGTTATCAAACGCGTCCTAACTCTGCATTGAGCCCACGTCAGTTTGAATTCTAATGATGTTGACTTTATAGAGTTTGCTTTCACCCTGAAACGGGACTGCATGGTGTCTAACGCGTCTCCCTTCTTCCATTAAATTATCTGACAACACTCTGTACGGCGATAAACGTATAGGCACTTGCCAACAAATTTACAGGAGTGACAGGGTACGGGTCACACTCTTGGCTTTGCGAGTACATAATTGTGGCGTCACTTTCGGGACAGGGGTGTGTGAAAAAGAATCGGGCTTATTTTGGGGAAAAAGCCCCGTTCGTTTTCGCGCTCTCCGAACCTGAAAATTACAATAAAAGTTTGGAAAAATAATGGCAATTTCAATCAGGACACGTGGGCTGAAATTCCATCATTTCAGAGTTTGCCCTTGCCAAACGCGGCATATGGACTGGGATTTACAGCTCTCTTCAGTCTTCACTTCCTCCCTATTATTGGAGCAGAGGTCTTCCCCGCCTGCGCACCGGCGCATGCGCACGCAGCTCATGCATAGATGGCTCATGTGAATTTTTCGTAGGGTCCATCTCATCTGAAGGTACGCGTGAGCCCTGATTGATTTAACACCTTTTTATTATTAACTGACTTCTGCTCCACTGCCCACGATGTCATCAGTCACCCCATGTGAGTCATGTGACCACGGACATTTCTGCGCTCCATCCACCGTAATCACGACCCCTTGTCATTTTCCCTCTGCTACTCTCTCTCCCCTATCAATCGCATTTTGTCTTTTTGCTACTGCAAAAATACCCCAATGCCCCTCCTGGCGAGGAATTTTTTTAATCCCTTTTTCTTTTTGGGTGTTGATTTTAATGATAATCAGGGCTGAGGGCCCCTCTCCACTGCTTAAAAAAATCGAGCGAATTAACTAAGTCGAGCCCTAACACCGCGTCCATGCAACCGCAGATTTGTGGTAGTGCGAGGCTCGCGACCTTTGTCGGTTGTGAATTCCATGGACATGGGTTATGAGCTCTATGCAAAAAGAAAAAGAGATGGAGGCGTAGAAGACAGACTCGAGCGGATGAGGCGTTAACTTGCCGATGGATTGACATATGAAGTTGAGGACTCATGATGGCAATGGGTGGGTGGCAAATTTGATGATCACGGCACGGATTGACATATGAAGTTGAGGGCTCATGATGGCAGCTCACGGCGAGTGGGTAGTTCCAAGAAAAATCTTAACCTTTATATTTACCCTAGTACTAATTATCCAAACTATTTTCATATCATCAAATTCAAAATTTGTATGGTAATTGAAAATACGTTTCATCACAGTTTGGTTCGAGACGGATGTTGACAATCCGATATGGCATCTTGCTTGGACAATAACTAACTTAAAAATCTGAACTTTACAATTTCTAGAGTCAAAGTTTAAGTTTTTGAAAAAAAAAATGAAAAAAATTGGACTTAGCAATTTTTAGGGTCCAAGAATTAAATAATCCACTTCGCGGTCTTTCTTGCAAAAGAAACAAGCTACAATTTTAACTGCGAAAGAAAAGTGGGATGGAACTTAAATTCTTGCTTTGCTTTTATCCTTTACCGCTTCGCGCTTGAGACGTTACCATTTGTCCACCTTCTTCTTAGGGTGTGCATGGAAAAACACTGTTCTTTTTTTGTTCCTGGGAACGTAAATAAAAAAATGTTTATGTTAGAATAACAGTTTTTGAATAAAAAAACGCGTTGGTAAGTGTAAAAAAAAAACTGTTCTTGGAATAAAAAATGAACGAAACACGTTTGAGTAAGCAATGATCGATTTACGTTCCTAGAATAGAAAAAAACAGAAACACGTTTGGTAAACGACAAAAAATTTATGTTTTAAATTTAAAAAAAAACCTTTTCTTTAATAAATTTTAAAATTGATATTGAATTCTCATTCTTATGAAATGCTCATTAATTTTATTTTGTTCATGGTTAGTGAAGACAAACATTTTTAACATGATCATATGGCATATTTCGTAAAAAATTTTGTAATTAAAGTTTGTATCAAATTTTTTCAAGTACTTTTTATTTTTAGTTTTAAAGCATATAAACTTGATATTGATTTCTTATTCTCATTAAATGCTTATCAATTTAATTTTGAAAAATGGTGAGTGAAGAAAAATATTTTCAACATGGTCATATGTGCGCCCTTAAACGAAAATACCAGGTCTGCATTGCCATCGGCTATGGCTTTCATACCAAGCTCTCTTGTGAACCCTCCACTACAAATAAAAGTGCCTTGATAAACCCATCTCCAAGCCCTCATCAACTGGATGTATCAATTTGTGTTTTAGTGATCAAAAACTTATTTTGTGATAAATTTATCACATTTTCCGTGGCGTCAACTCTTTCTCTTGTGATATAGTATACATCTCCATCAAATTCACCTCAACAACACCACATGCCGTAAGACAAAATGCGCGAAAGAGTTGCTCACGCAGGTAGCCGAACCGTAGTTGCGATTCAATGGCTGTACGCAGGAGGAACAGACAGGGACTCAGATTGTCGCAAACATGCACCAACTTGTGCGCCCGCTTTCGTTAAGCAGTAACTAATGTTTGTCCGGCCTAAAAGAGCAATCACATTACAAGTGGTTACAAATGATATTACAAATGAAATGATACACATGATAAATTTTGCCAGAAAGGAAGAACTTATCGTGAACAAAATGTGTGCCGATTCTTGCTATGATTGATTTGGTCGACCACACCCCCCGAAGACAAAAATGTACAGGCTCCCAGATTCTTCTAGTGTTCCTGTTTCTTGATTTGTCTGATTTACACTCCGGATGACGATGTCCGGTTTATTCTGTGCGCCCAATTTTGGAGCGGTGGGTTTAGCTCCTCAGATTCTACTGGACGATAAAGGCTTGGCAGTGGTGGTAGGCAGAGGAGCGGTTATGGCAGCCCATGGATCGTCATCCGTTGTTATGGCAGGTTTTACAGTCAGGTTTTGAGGCGCTCTTTGGAACCGGTGCCGCTATGGATCCCCACAAATCATCATCTTAATCTTTGGTGACTTTCACTGCACTCTTTGGCCTCAAACTCATCACTGAGAATCAAAATTAAAATACTTAAGCCAGCCGGATGTATCGGCAGCAAATAGCATTAATCAAAATCAAAATGCAAGAGAGTTGTTAATTGCAGTAAAATTTCATTTCTAACAACAATCCTTCGACGTTAAAGGACCAAAAGATGATTACCACCACGACCTCTTAACTTGAATACACTGTAACTGGCCCTCACACACACACACACACACATTCATGTGATTCAGAACCAATTATCCAGAACAGCAACTCATTCTATAATATTCTAGTTACTATTGAAGATCACATACTCACTGGATATTACAGATACCGGAAACAAATATAATGATTTGAAATGAATTTTTCAAATAGAAGAAAGCATTTTGGACTAAAAAACTGTCTAATGCAACTCGCTGGACCTACTGCTCGAGCAGCTCGCTCGAGATGCTGCTCGAGCAGCTGCAGCTCAAGCGAGCTACTGCTGCTCAGCTCGAGCTGCTGCTCGCTCGAGATGCTGCTCGAGCTGTAGCTCGCTGGACCTGCTGCTTGAGCAACAGCTGCTCGCTCGAGCAGCTTTGCCAGCTCGAGCGAGCAGCTATCCCAGATCTACCGTAGATCTGGGCGAGCAACGCTCGCTTGAGGCTCGAGTGAGCCGTCCCAGATCTGCTGTCGGCAGCCTCAAGCGAGCGTCCCAAATCTGCCTCGCCGAAGCCCATCGTCGACCGGAGAAGGAGAAGCACTAGAAACGTACCTGGATTCGGAAGCTTCAGCTGGTGAGTCGCCGGAGTGAGAAGTCGCCGGAGAGTCAGCCGAGTGGGAGCCGCTGGAGAGAAGGGAGAGACGCCGGAAAAGGGAGAGCACGAACGAACGAAGCTTCAGTCGAGAGCACACACGAACGAGAAGCTTCAACCGGTGTGTTCTTTTTGCTCCAATTTTGTTCTGGTCTTGTTTTTTGTTCTTTTCATTTTTGTTCTTTTTTGGCTTTGAAGAAGTGTTTCTTTTCTCTAGAAACAACTTTTTTGTGTTTCTCCTTTTTGCTCAAATTTTGTTCCGAGAACAAAAAAAAAAAAAAAAAAAACGCAACCAAACGCAACGCGTTTTTGTTCTTTTTTTGTTCGGGAACAAAAAAAAAAAAGTACAAGTGTTCAGAAATGTTTTTGGAACGTTTCCATGCACGCCCTTAGCAAGTTAGCATTTCACTTTTGGTCTTAACGGGAGAAGAAAGCAAACGATGGATCTCTCTTTATTTGGAAGAAGAGACCAAAATATTCAATATGCCCAGGTTTAGATTTTTTTTTTTAATCTTTTCCTTTTATTTAGTTTCTTTTCTAGGAAAACTTCGTTTAAACTCCACGACAACTCCTTCCACATCCTTCCTTGACCATTGCACGTTTCTTCCTTTGCTCCACATCCTCGATCTTCCTTTGTTGTCATTGCTCTCTGCTCACACCTCCAAAACCCTAGCCCCATGCCCATGCCCATGGTCATTCCCCGTGATTGGCGAGCTGACGCCCTCTCAGTTGGCGGGGAGTGCATGATTGATGTGAAAGCTCCAACACCAGCAAAACCTTCAGATTTCGGTGGGTACTGTCTGATGTCTATTAAACGATCGGTATTTGATAACGACGACATGAAGGAAGCACATGGTCGGGCAGCCAAGGAGGAAAAATGAAATCGCGCCAAATGTGAAACTGTTCCGTTTTGGAATTTATAAGCTCTAGAGTCTTTTCATACGTACATCCGAATTTGACAAAAAAATAATAATTATGATTGAAGTTATTAATCACATGACTTGATGAGTCAAAAAATAATCTTGAAAAATATCAAATTCATTGATTCGAGACTAAAGCTTTAGCTTTGATTATTACTCCACTAAACTTCTGTTTTAGTAAAACGAAAGTCCAAAAGTTTTCTTGCAGATTTTTTTTAAAATCATGCTCTTTCAATTTGAATTGAAATTGAGCCTCCTTCACTATAGATCAAAAGCTTCAGGAAGAAGAGAAAACAGGTGGGATCCGACTGCCTAACTCTTATTCTTTTTATAGGAAAAGATAGACCTTTTGTGTTAGATCCGGGTTTTAACTATCAAAGACTTTTGTACCTTCACCATAGAAATATCAAGGAATTAAAAAGGAAAGGTCTTTTTGAATGACTTTTGGGTATGCCATTGAACAAGGAAGCCACAGGATTGGGTGAAATATGCAGAGAGTCATGGGCTAGTTTTGCCACAAAATTTGGTTGATAAGGATGATTCCTTGAAGCATTGCTCTAGCCTGCCAAAGTTGATAATTATTTATGTTTCTTAACGCGGAAAATCACTGGACTTTGTGGTGCAGAAATTTTGGGAGTAGAATCAACTTTTGCCCCACAAATAAATGGCGAATTCATTCAAAGTCAAGTCAACAAAAGTATACATCAAATTTTGACAATTAACTAATATATTAGTTTCCGGTTTTACTCTCCATTTGTTACATTTGCACTAGTTTGTGCTTTTTCAAAGTATTAATTTAATTTAACAAAAACGAATGGATATCAAATTTGTCACAAATATATCAGTTTGGGGGTTTTTGTGTTATCAAGAGTGTACTAATTGGACATTTTTCATGGTATTAATTTTAAAAACAATAAGCTTAGAGAGAAATGATTTGGTAAGAAGGAATCATTACCCTTATTTTCTTACTACCCTTCGAAGTGAGATGGATATACTTTATTAATTCTCAATTTTTATGCTTTCCCAAAGCACAATCATATCTATATTTTACAAGTGTGGTTTCATAATTTCTATCATAATTTCTTTGTAATTGTTGTTATTTTGATGGATTATATAATAAATGAAGACGATATTTAGTCATTCCATGTTACTTTTAACGATACAAGCTACATTTAGTGGATTCACTTATTATCAATTATGATAAAATCATTTTTTCAACTTGTTTTCAAAGCAATCAAATTCTTTTGATTCCCTTTATTTGAAATTGAATTTCCTAAAAGCATTTTCTTGAGAAGAAAAAATTCTTTGCGAGATAAAGATACCCTAAGGGTTTTTTTTTTCTTTTTTTCTATTTTCATATGACAATATATGATTGGAGGAAATGGTGTGATGAAATTATCGATGAATATAAGAATTGGAGATTGATTTGTTACCATGTAAATTTTGCAAGTGAATAGGAGAACTCATTGTTGGATTTTACAGAGTGATCTAGTGACATTGTTTTTCCTTCATTTTGATAAAATCCCTATATTTATGGAAGTATGACTTTGAGGGACAAAGTTACCAAATGAATGAATCATGGGTGTGATTCCTTCTTGGAGCAAAGCCGGTTCATCATGGACTGTTGGTAGTCCAAGTCTTCTAGACTTTTGATGCCCCTCTAATTCTGTGATGCTCCAGTCTTCTTGCACCAACTGTACGTTGTTCTGTCTTATGTTTTTCTCTCTTTCTGAGAAAGGTAGCTAACGTTAATGCCATGTTAAAACGAGGCACAGGGAGCTTAGGTTTTAGATTGTTGGCGTTCATATCAAAATCACATCGACCAATCTCATGCAAGTCATAATCTAATGATTGTATTTCGATGCAACACAAAAACCACATGTAAACGGCACTTTCGTACTTTCCATTTAATTAAATTAGACGGTGTCAACTTTTCTATTGATTGATGATACAATTCGCTAGACTATTTAAAAATCAATGTATTTTTCAGCAGACGGTGTTTGTTTGCGAGTTATTTTATTTTCTAAATCAATTTTGTGGTAATTAAACATTCCATGTTTTACAATAGAAAACAAAATTTCACTAGATCTGGAGGTATAAAGATGTTTCATTCCGAAATTCATGAGTTCTTAAATCTTTTCAGGCATAAATCCAAGTGTGACCAAAAACAACATTTATGATTAAAGTTATTGCTCACGATGACTTGATGAGTCCAAAAACAATCTTGTAAATCATGATTTGATCATATCACTTAATGTATTGATTTTATCATACTTATTTAAATTACTTGTAAATAAGCTAGATTTATTGGTTAAACTTCAAATGATGAGAGGCTCATGCTTATTGAGTAAAAATGCACATATTTTTAACAACTTAAAAAAAAAAAATCCACGTATTGCTAGTAGTTATAATTAAAATCCCATCTGTTATGTGAAATGTTGAATGCATGTTATTTTACAAAATTCTCGTAGTGATTAACCCATCGGGGACCTCAATAGTCATTCTTGGCGAAACTGCCTTGAAGAATCTGAGGAAAATTCTCGTTAAAAAGCAAAATGAACAATGAAAAGAAATAAAGCAATACAGCCAAGAAAGAAGACGATGGGGTCATCCTAACGTGGAAAAGAAGTGTCGCCAATGCTTTAGCGTGTGCTTTTGGTAATCCAAGTCTTCATAGGCTTGGGTCAATTAATGGTGTGATTCCTTCTTGAGCAAGCCGGTCCATCATGGACTGTTGGTAGTCCAAGTCTTCATAGAATTTGACTTGCGTCAATCATTGGTTTCAGTCTTCTTGCACTGCCCACACGCTGTTGTGTCTGATTTTTTTTCTCTCGTTCTAAGACTGGCGGCTAGTGCTAAGACCACGTTAAGACGAGGCACAGGGAGCTTAGATTTTAGATTGTTGGAGGCCGCATGATGATTATATCAACCAATCTCGGGCAATTCTTAATCTAGTGATTGTATTTTGATGCAACGCAAGACTATATGTATGCAGCACATTCCATTTTCATTTAGTTAAATTATATAGTATCGACTTTTTTATTGATTTGTTACGTGATTGGCTAAACTATCTATTGTGTTTGTTTGCAAGTATTCTTCTATTTTCTAAATCAATTTTGTGGTAACTAAACATTCCATGTTTCACGATAGATTACAAAATCTTGCTAGATCCGAAGGTGTAAAATTGTTCCATTCCGAAATTCATAAGTTCTTATGTCTTTTTAGAAATAAATTTGAGTGTGACCAAAAAAAAAGTTAAGATTGAAGTCATTAATCATCATGACTCAATGAGTTAAAAAACACACTCAGGAAGTATCAAATTTGTTTTCCAATAACTTTAGCCTTGATTACACTCCACTAAACTTATGTTTTAGTAAAAACAAAACTCCAAAAGTCTCATTGCAGATTCTTTTAAAATCAGACTCTTTCCATCCAAATCAACATTGAATTTCCTCCATTAGCTCAAAAGCTCAGGCAAAAAAAGAATATTGGTGGGATCCATCACCTAAACTCCTCTTCTTTTGAAAGGAAAAGATAAACTTTTTCATACAGAGACAGGCCTTAATTATAAAAACCTTTGTTCCTTCACCACAGATATATTAAGGAACTAAAGGGGGAAGATTTTTTTGAATGGCTTTTCGGGAGGTCATTGAACTCGGAAGCCAAAGAATTGGGTGAATATGCAGAGAGTCGTGGGCCAGTTTTGCTGCAAAATTGGTCAATAAGGATCCTTCCTGGAAGCATCCCTCGGGTGTATCAAAGTCGACAAATTATTTACATCTCTTAAGCAGAAAATCACTAGACCGTGTGGTGCACAAATTTTGGATTGGGAATCGACTTTTGCCCCCAAATAATTCATTCAAAGTCAATTCAACAAAAGCGGACAGAGCCCTATGTAACCATCGGCAGCTGATAGCACCCAGCTTGATCCATCCGTAATCACGACCCCCTTTTTCTCTGTCTCACTACACACGATATCAATTGCATTTGTCTTTTTGCTGCTGCCCAAATACCCAAATGCCCTCATGGCCAGGAATTTATTTATCTTTTTTTTTTCCTGGTATTGATTGTAATCATAAACAGGGCTGAGGGCCTCTCTTCGTTACTTAAAAATTGAGCTGACTCACTAAGTCAAGCCCCGACACCCACGGCCATGCAACCCCAAATCTGTGGCCGCGCGAGGCTAGCGATCTGTGTTGGTCGCCAATTCCATGGACATAAGTTATGCGCTTTACGCGGAAAGAAAAAAGAAACGAAAGCGTAGAAGATAGACTTGAGCGGGCAAGGCCTTAACTCACTGGTGGATTGACACGTGAAGTTGAGGGCTTGTGATGGCAATGGGTGGGCGGCAATTCGACAGCGAGGGGTGGTTCCCGAAAAATTCCTAACCTTTATATTCATCGCAATGCCAATTATTCAAACTATTTTTTATATCATCAAAATTCAAAACTTTTATGGTAACAAAAAAAAAATATCTTCCATCAAAGTTTAGTTCAAGCGTCAAAAATCCGATGTGGTAGTTTGCTTGATCAATGACGAGCTTAACACTGCACATTTCTTCCTTGCTTCATATCCCTTGATCTTCCAAAACCCTATCATAATCCCATGCCCCTCAAAATTGATGAGCTCACCTCCTCAAAGTTGCAGGCCAGTGCATGAGCGATGTGAATGTGCCAACACCAACAACACCCTCATATCTCGATAGGGAACAAATGTTAGATTAGACGAACTGATTGATATTTTGATAACGAGAACATGGAGGAAGCACGTGGTGGTGGAGCCAAGGAGCAAAAATAAAATCTCACTAGATCCAAAGGTGTAAAAATGTTCCCACTCCGGAATTCATAAGTTCACAAATCTTTTCAGATAGATCCAACCATTAAAAAAAAAAAAATTAAGATTGAAGTTCCTAGGAAGTATTAAATTCCTTGAATTGAGATCAACGGAAAGATCGAATTTATTTTCTGATAGCTTTAGCTTTGATCATTACTACTCCACTAAACTTTTGTTTTAGTAAAACAAAAGTCCAAAAATCTCGTTGCAGATATTTTTCCCCATAGAGATATTGAATAATAGGAACTACTTTTTTGACCATTGTAATTTTGAAAATTAACATTGAAATGTCCCTCAAAAGTAAATAAATAGATCTAAAACATATAAAATGTGGTTAATCCTGTTGAGAAACAAGCTATTATTGCAAAAATAAGTTAATACAACCAACTATCATTAAGAATTTCATGAAGGAAGGAATACCGTAACAGAAAGTGTGCCTATTAAAAAAGCAATTTTTCGAATCGAAATTGAGCTTCCTCCATTATCGCTCAAAGCTTGGATCTCATTGCCTAACTCCTACTCTCTTTAAAGGGAAAGACAGACTTTTTGTACAGATGTGGGCCTTAACTAACAAGACCTCTATTCTTCACCACAGAATCTTAAGGTACTAAGAATGAAGATTTTTTGAATGACTTTTCGATAGGTCATTGAACTTAGAAGAAGCCATAGGATTGAGTGGATATGCAGAGCCGTGGGCCATTTTCCTACAAAATTGTTCAATAAGGATGCTTTCTCGAAGCATCGCTCTAGCTGTCAACGTCAATAATTATTTACGTTTCTTAATGCGGTTTGCCTAACTCCTACTCTCTTTAAAGGGAAAGACAGACTTTTCGTATAGATGTGGGCCTTAACTAACAAGCCCTCTATTCTTCACCACAGAATCTTAAGGTACTAAGAATGAAGATTTTTTGAATGACTATTTGATAGGTCATTGAACTTAGAAGAAGTAATAGGATTGAGTGGATATGCAGAGTCGTGGGCCATTTTCCTACAAAATTGTTCAGTAAGGATGCTTCCTCGAAGCATCGCTCTAGCTGTCAACGTCAACAATTATTTACGTTTCTTAATGCGGTTTGCCTAACTCCTACTCTCTTTAAAGGGAAAGACAGACTTTTCGTACGGATGTGGGCCTTAACTAACAAGACCTCTATTCTTCACCACAGAATCTTAAGGTACTAAGAATGAAGATTTTTTGATTGAGTTTTTGATAGGTCATTGAACTTAGAAGAAGCCATAGGATTGAATGGATATGCAGAGTCATGGGCCATTTTCCTACAAAATTGTTCAGTAAGGATGCTTCCTCGAAGCATCGCTCTAGCTGTCAACGTCAACAATTATTTACGTTTCTTAATGCGGAAAATCACTAGACCTGTGGTGTAGAAATTTTGGGGATGAGAATCGATTTTTGCTCCCCAAATAAATGGGCAGATTCATACAAGATCAAGTCAACAAAAAAGCAGACATCGAACTTCCAAACAAGTTCGTTTCCACCGTCCTGATTAAGGTGAACTCTCAATCGGCCCAGTTTAATGGGCTTATCGGGCCAAGGCCTGAATCAACTCCGAAACATAAAGCCCAGTGGAATTATCAGGCTTGATAATAGTAAAAGCACTCCTCTAGTGATCACTCAAATTAAGAAAATATTACATGTTTATTTCGGGGTGAACCATCCTTCACATTTAGCCCCTCGTTGGTGTCAATGAATTGCTCGTCACTAATCGTTGTAGTTGGACATCAAATCCATGCTTTGTGCTGATTATTATACAAAATACTATTAAAGTAGCGTACACAAAACCAATGTGTAAGCATAGTCTTGTGTCAACGTAGATGGGAAAAATCATATATGAGCATCGTATTAAAATTTTGAGCTACTAACAAGTGCGGTAAATAAGCTCCCAAACATGATGTGACCTATTAGATTTGAACTCAGAAGCCTCTCGGTGATTGGCATTAATTTAGTGAAGCCTCTCCAATAATTATAATGATTAGGAAACAAAAAAGTACTAACTTCCCCCTATCTCAGGTATGACATTATCCCCGAGGTGTGGCTCTTCATTCTCTTAGATAATGCTTGTGAATTATTTATTACAAAAGAAAAGAAAGAGGCAAAGTCCAGTTTTCAGAATTGGAAATAATTTTGCCACATTTCTATTCATTTAAAATTAAACGATTTGGGTCATTATTTCAAATTTACCTCAACATTAGATAATGTTAGACCAAGTCCATCTGTAATTGGAACATTTTTTTTTTAATTTAATTAAGAATTGTTACACCTCCTCTTCAACTCTTGTGAATCCAATTACAAGCCGTGCTTTTGTACACATTGTAATGGCTGCTTTAATGTATATGGCATAATGAAGTTAACGTCCTCCTGCAGAAAGCATGAGCATCGATCAATTTCAAATTCAGTAAGACGAAACAACAATTTATAAGATATTTCGGATAATTCACCATATTGTAAATTGACAAAATAATGCACTTGGAATTTATATAATTTGACTTGACCTCACTAGCTGAGTTAATTAGCAATTCAAAGCCATTGAAACATCTAAACGGAACCAAAATTAAACAAAGAAGATCTGACAAGTGGAGGAGGAGGAGGAGGAGGAGAAGGAGAGAGGAGTGGGTCGTTCGATCAGAGTCGGTGTCCGCAAATGAAGGAAGTGAAGAGGAGGGTTCGCGTTTTTTCGTAATCTTGTTGTAAATATTTTTTTCACTTTTATTATTATTATTGTTATTTTTTAGTGGAGTTTTTTTTATCTCGATAATTTTTCTGTTCCATATTTCATTTTATGCTGGTGATGTGAAAACTTCCCGCCAGCCGGTGGGGGGAAAATGTATTTACGCTTCCTGCCGAGGGAATTGAAGCTAGTGTGGGCTATGGCGCAGGATGGACCCGCTGGCACAAGGATTGGGAGAGGTCCGACTTGGCCTCCTGGCCTGAGTCCTGATGGATCGCAATTTTATTTTCCTGATAAATTAAAAAAAAATGCAGGAAGAGATGATCAATACAATTATACATTTTGTTGTTACATAAAGTGTTATGTCTGTAACATAATATCTCCTTTGAATCATAACCACTCGGTTCATTGGTAAGTGTGCAAGTCTGTCACCGTAACTAATATACCAAAAGCTTAAAAAATTTTCCGCATAATGTTGTGAATGCTTGAAATATTGACCGGTGAAAAGTTCACTTACAACATGATTTGAACTTGTGAATTAATGGAAGATGGCGTGATACCTTCATCATTGGGTCATCATGCTTGGCGTTGGATTGCCACTTTTTCAAGTTCAAGTTTGTTTTTTTTTTTTCTTTGGAAGTGAATGAGTGGTGCACAAGCTTGATTCAAAAAGAGTGATCTATAACTCTGTTTTGTGCTTATAAAATTTGGCTCAAGGAGAATGAGGGATTGATGTGTTTACGTTGCCAATAAAGGAAGAGATTTGAAGATTGGTTTCTATAAAATTGATTAACTGACTCATCACAATAATTTCTCTTGAATTTCACTTATTCTTAACTTTCACCTTTTTGTTTTGTGTAATAATCTTTCGGTGCTTTTATAAACATTTGACTATGAATATAAATCCATGAGAGCCACCAAACATCGTGCATACCTCGCATTGGGGTTCTTATATTATTTCGTTTGTGAGAGCAAATTGTGATTTGAAAAAAAAAAAAAAATCACAATCTTTGATATTTTGAAAATGACATTTTGTGACTTTTGTCGTGTGAGGTTACAAACTCTTTTTAATTGGAACATAATCAATGAAAAAGTTTAATGGCTTTTGTTCTCAAAGATCATGGACCTTCTTCTTTTATTTAATAATCTTTTACATGCAAAGTAAAATTTTCAATCCCAATGATTATTCGACTCATATATCAATTGAGCACTCATGAGATGACGACGGCAACATATATAAGATGGTGATCAGTCCAATCATATTCGCAATATAAATATTTTGTAAACCTTAGATAAAACAACGCAGCTCAAACTATTGTGTATACATTTATTTGAAAATAAAATAAAAAACATCCAATCCACTTTCATATAAGTTTGAAAGAATATTCAAGAATCAATACCTTGTGGCAAGCTGCGATCTCAAATCCACTCTCTACCAGAGAGAAGTGGGCTCCATGATCCACATAAAGCTCAACTTGCTTGTCACATATGTCGAATCACATTCTTTTAACCCAAAAGCTTGATTTGAGCTCATAATTAAAAGTTTTAAATAATTCTATTATGAGATTGATTCGAGCTCATAATTAAAAATATTAACCCAAAAGCTTGAGAGTGATCCGCATTTTTATATTCCTCCACGAATATCAATAAATAGATAAGTAATATTAACTCCAATTTTCGTATATTTTCATAATTCTAGTTCGAACCCACTAATTGAACAAAGCCGAGTTGAAGTGCTCATTTGAAAGATATCAGAGGAAGCGCCAAAAGAGGAGAGACAGGGAGAACGCAAATTTGTCCGGGAGCACGTCTCATTTTAGACAAACTTCCTTCATTGCCCTCATGGAAACGACAAAATCACCGAATGTGACACCGAATATGCCCGCCATCAGAGCAAGTGCCCGAGGGCAAATCAGTAAAATTAGCAAATCCATCATCCCCCTCCTTCCTTCCCCCAAGTCTCCGGAGCCTTTGATCGCCATTCATCGTGAAAATCGCTATAGAGTCCACGAATGCTGCGAAGACCAGGATTCGAGGTTTGAATTCGAGCAACACGGACAAAGACCGTAGTCGATCTCTCCATCTCGCCGGGCAATTGCGCCGTTTGATCTCGTGAGATTGTTTTGCGTATATGGAAAGGTTGCAGAGATTGGAATTTCTTTTGTTGGCGGTATCGTTGTTTTTCTCAACAACACTGTTCAATCCGTCCCTCTTGCAGAACAATGTGGGGGGTGGAACAGGTTGCAGTTGAGGGCGATGGTTATTCCGACAATGCTTCATTGCAACTCTTGTTCATGTAATTAGTTATGGTTGTGATCCTCTGGCTTGATTCAGATTGGGAGTCTGGATCATGATAAGGTTCGTATAGACCGGCTCTGGTATCGAGTATGTCAGTTTTGAGCCTCGACAACGAGGTTTGTGTGGTGAATTTGGCGGATTAGGCATTTCAGGATTGGGGGAAAATCGTTGACCGTGTTGCGAAGCTGTAGTGCCTGATCGAATGGGCCAAACCTATAGCTGAATGATCCATCAAGTGTAGATTTGGATGTTTCCAAAGCATATGACCAACAAGTGTTGTGTTGTATTTGGTTGGATTTGCAAAGCTCTTGGATTCCGAGTTTGGATCAATGCTACCACCGGAATATGGTCGATTGATTGAATTTCCTTATTTGTTGGAGACAAATTTCATCCCGCTGTTCATCTTTGGGGATAAAATTTATTGAGTGTCTCAAAGTGATTGACTATCAGCTATTCATCTTTTCTCCAGTCAAGTAATGGACTGTAGCTTGTAGGTTTCAGTGCAGTAGCTTTATGGGAAATTGGAGCCTTATGTTGTTTACTTATTCCCCTTTCATCACATTGCATTGAATATATTGTTCTTTAAGTTCATGAACAAGAATGGCAAAAGTATACTGAAATATTGTTTTGAGTTGATATTTCCTTAAAGTGTTCCTCTCACTTGATTCATCGAAATAGCTTGCTAGAGACCCAAGAAACTTGCTTGATTGGTTGTAATTGAATGAACTTGTGACTGCATTTTCAATCTCAAATTTTCTTAGCTAGTAAGTGCAAAACTTAGAGTGAACTCCAAGGCTCATAAAGCTGTTTACAATCACACTCTTGCAACGATGGTGGTAGGGTATGCATCTGATAAGAGTGTCCTCTATAAAGATTTTTGTGTTTACCCAGAGCTTGTTGTCGTTACCCTTCAGGTTTCACCATTTCAAAGCAATTAAATTGTAATTATATGCAAAGCTTTTTATTTTGTAGGTTTGCATGTTAGATTTGCCAGAACTCAATAGTGGACATGTCCTAGTTGTGATGGAAAGACCATGGTAATATGACTATGTTTTAATGTGACATTGTTGCTAAGGTTAACTAAAGAATAGGTATTTAGCACTAAATGGCCAATTCTTGAGATGAGTTGTGGGCATATGCTGGCTTCTCTTATTAGCTTCCGACTGGTTATGAATGCCTTTGGATGTCAGGGGTTGGAAGTCATTGAACTGATAGTCGAGGTCTAGCACTGCTTACAAATATATAATTTGTGTTGTAGTACCAATTTGTGATGCTTTTATGTTCAAATTTCATCTAATTTTTTGTCTTTATTTCTAATATACATATATATATATAGGTGGCCAGGACCTTATTGCTGCAGTTATAGCTTTCAAAGGTACTCAAGAACATAGGTATGCATGTTAACTTTAGCAATTATTCCTCTTACATTTGACATGTGAAGGATTTGTTGAAAATTTAAGCTAAGAAGAGTTGCCTAGCTTCCAGTAAATGGGGTACACAAAGCACATGGGTCTGCTGTCCATAAGAAGGGAAAACGGTAAATCATTTCCATCGGGACATGAAAGTTACATGCTTGTGATTTTAGATGGAGTCATGAGGACATCACATACTTCACTAATTTTGTTCTTGGAAAAGTTGCTTGAGCTTTCAGTTAGTGGTTACTTCTATTTATGTCTACATCATCCAGAATTGGGTTGAAGATTTCCATTAGAAACAGCTCGACTTAACTACCCTCGCAGGCCTGGTGCCATGGTGAGTTCTAGAGATGATAAGCCTCTTGTAAGTTGTGGATACTTTGATTTGAAATGAGTTAGTCTTATTCTATTGTCTTTGATAAGGTTGATCATGAATTTTTTATGCTTATCACAATACAACAATGCGACCTAGTACTTTGGATGCTATTAAAGATCCAAGGATTCCCATGGAGACATCAACGTCATGGTGACAGGGCATTCTATGGGAGGGCCTATGGCATCCTTTTGCAGATTTGATCTTGTGGTAAGATAGTTAAAAAATTGTTATGGTTCAAATATTGGTTCTTCTCTATTGTGTTTTTCCATTTATTCAGTTTTGGCCTCTTAAGATTTACTTGGAATTCTCTACCATCTGCCTTGAAGAGTCTAGACTCTGGAGACTTTGGATATCTTGAACTTTATATGGTTTGATATTTATATTTACAATTGGTTACCAACTTGTTTTCTTTTTCTTTTTTGGTAAATCAACCCGTAGACAAAACACAAGCAGAATGGGTTGCAAACTACCCTTCTCCCTGAACCACCCATGGTCGATGCATTTAGTTAAGTGAATTGAGTTTTACATTTTAAGTCATGGAGCTTCAAGTTAGTTGAATACCTAAATATAGTGGATAAAGACTTCCAACAATTATTACAAAGTTTACTTGCTGGAAACTTTATGGGATTATTGGTATGTTTATGGTTTGGACATATAGGCTTTGTTTGGTAACATTATTATTTCTCCCAATTTCTGTTCTTTTGTTTTCTGGTGCAAAAAAGAATGGAAATTTATTTGGTAACATCAGTTAATTTTTCTATTCCGAAATAGAAAAATAGTCGGGAATAGATTTGTAACAGAAATAAAAAGTAGAAAAAAATAGTTTATTGTTCTCGGAAACAATTTCTACAAATAATTCATTTTCTTTCTTTTCTTCATCTTTGCTGCTCGCCGCCACCGCCGAGCAATGGCTACCGGTCGTCGCTCGTTGGACGTTGCCGCCACCAGCTAGAGGAGGAGCAAGAAGAAGAAGAGAGGGAAAAAAGAAAAATATAAAAAAAATTATTAAAAAATTAAGAAAATGGAACAATTTCTAAAAATAAGTTATTTTCTTTCTTTTCTTTTCTTTTTATTCCCGCCATCCCCGGCGGCTAGAGGAGGAAGAAGAATGAGAGGGAAAAAAGATTTTTTTTTAAAAATATTAAAAAATTAAAAGAAATTTAATGTTACAAAAAAATTTGTGAGTCGTACCAAATGCATTCTTATTCTTTTTCTATTCCGAGAATATAAATTTTGTGTAGTTATCAAATGTGTTCTTTTACTCGAAATTATTTCGAGAGAATAGAAATAGAAAAGACTATTTTCAAAAGGAAATTATTTCCTAGAATATAAATGTTACGAAACGCACCCATAACTTTTGCAAGCACTTGAAGCTCAAATTTTATGTCATGTAATCTTGAAGTGTCAATGCATTTTAAACTAGAATATATTGATTCTAAATTTGTGTTTTATGTGTTGTTTCTATCTATCTCTCTCTAACCAAAAGAAGCAGCTCCTTTTCAGGCAGACGATGGGCTAGATATGTTGTAGGCTGGAGCCAATTCTAAAATGTCTAACTTATACTTTTTGTCTTAGCTTTATTGGACAGGGTGGTCCACAGTTTTCTAGGAGACTGTTGTGAAACTGGTACTAGAAATGGTACTTACCACAAAGTCATCTCCCACTAATTCTCTTCTCCATGACGAGTTGTGATTTTTTGGGGTCAAACTTTGTCTTAGACTTAGATTATGTAGACATTCATGTGGCCTACGATTGGATCATGGGTTGCGTGAACTTTAGACTAAACCTTTTCCCCAAGTATTAATAGCAACTGTAACATCTTGTCCGAACACTTGGATGATTTAAAATGTCATTTTGTTTGCCGGTTTCTTGCTAAAAATTGTTCTGAACCGATTGTGACATCATGCCCATGGGTTGTGGCCATTTCCATGCGTCATGGCCCTTTTTCAGATTTAGTTTCTCTTTTGCTATTAATGACTGTAATTTTGGGGTTCAAGGGGCAATTTCACCTTGAACGAGGAATTTTTTGTTTATGTCATTAGCGCCCCCCCCAAGTGCTTCTTGTGGAAGCATTTAAACGCGCCTTGGCTGTAAATTCACCCCCAATCCCATTATTCCATATTATTAACACCTTTTCTTGGGGTTGAGGCTAGGGTGGGTTTTGTTGTGGCTGTGGGGTTTGGTTCTGGGAAAATTATGGATGGGATCTAGACAGATTAACGCTAGACCTCCAACCCTCATGGAGAGAAAGGGTTGTTCTATCGTTCACCTTCGTATGTGAAATGCAGTATATGGTTATTGATGCATAGTAGTTTTGCCTCTTGTGAAGGTATTGACATTCAAGTCATTTGGCTGTCTAATCATGTGTGCTGAAGCTGCTTTTTTCAAACCAGCACTCGCTTTACTTATATGACTAAAGACACTTAACTTCCTAGTAAACCATGAAGCACTGGTTGTCTAGGTTTTGACATTTGCACAACCCCATATTGGCAATGCAATGTTTGCTTTTACTACAAGATGCCAAATACAATACATATAACTAATGGGCATGATATTGTGCCTCGTTTGACTCCGTACTATTCTCGGTTTCCATAGAAGACATACCATCACTTCCTTAGGGTGGTATGACTTGGATCTTGACAGAATATCAGGTAAATTATGGAGAGTTGTCGCTGACTGCATTGGACGTTTGCTTTGCATTTATTTCAGCCTATCTAAACTGGAGAAGTCTTATCTTTTCCAACAATATTCATACTCTTACTTTTTTCAGCATATAAATTTTAACTGTTTTGTTTATTTTATTTTCTTAACAAAGTAGGGCAATTCGTAGTACTCATGAACTTTCTAACAATATTTAAGGAACTCTTCTCATTTCTATATCATGAGTTTCTTGTACCAATTCCAAAATTTAATATGCGTAATAATGTGAATTATTTACTCTCTCTCTCTCTCTCTCTCTCTCTCTCTCTCTATGATGATGATGATGATGATGATGATGATGATGATGATGATGGCTGATCACCTAGTCTTAAGTTCTGTGCAATTACAATGTGTTACTCATTTAAATTATGCATGTCTACTAATGCCTATAATTATTGTCGATTAGCTCAATGACAGCCATGGATAAACATATTGACGTGAGATAATGTGAAAATAATTTGATTCCACCTGCTTGTGTGGCGATAATCTTAATCTTTTCTATGTCAGTGTTCACATGTGATTGGAATCCTTCTTCTTCTTTTTTTAGGCGTGGATGTATAATATAGGATTTGGTAGTTTGGTTTATTAGGTCGAGAAAGTTTGTGATGGCTCTAGAGAAAGATCCAATGTGCAGCAGGTAAGGAGGTGGTTTCAATCGTAGCTACCTGTTACAAGCAATTATTTTGTGGATTTATCATGCTAGGTGCAATAGCTCATGTGATAGACCAACTTGTTCTAAAGAATGCCTGTTCTTCATTACTGGAAATATTTATGGATGACTCATCGGAGTGTGTTCCTGCAGATTGGTAACTGGCAACGGCCTCGCAGACCATTTATGGCGGAGACATGGGGATTGTGCAAGATCATCATGGACACATGATTGAAGGAATATGGAAGACAAAGAAAACCTTACGCTTTCCAGGAGTCCTGCTCCTGCATTGAGGCTGTGTCAAGATTCCGATGCCAAGAGTAACTTAATGTGAAATGCTCCTAAGTAAACACCTAATTTCTTGAAGATCATTAGGTAGCTCTACATGAAATTTATTCACGTAATGCATCCATCAATCTTCTTCCATGTCCTTCACAAGATGCACAGGATCTCTACTGAAATTCACTTGGAATGTAAAAAGTAGGAAGTTGTATGTATCATCCTTGTAAATACAAGTCTGTGATACCTATTGAATGAATGCGCTTGCTAGTTTACCTGCCAGACTCGATAAAACCTAATAAGGATGTGTGCATGCTAAGTTGAGCTATCCATAGCTGAATCACGCAGCTTTTTTCCTTCTTCTTCTTTTTTTTTTCAAAATTTCTTTTTTTGGGGTTAAACTCGTGTTGAACTTCACAAAATTGGCGGATGTGTGTGTGAATTCGGGAACTGTAAGACTTGCACGGTTTTGTGATTAACCGGTTTTATAAGGTGAAATAAAGATTGTCTAGGGAGAACACTTTTTAATCAGTGACCTTGTCTTCTACTACGGGCTCATTGGCAAATCGGTGCACCCAAGTAATTCAACTGTTCCCTCGTAGGAAATTATGTAGATTAACCGTTAAATCAAGCCATCTTGGAAACAAATGATGATCTTGTCTGAAGTTTGCATGTTTTCAATTGGCAACCTTGGCCGAATTTCAACTTTTAGGAGGTAAACAATTTATATCATCTTTGGCTTGGACATGTAAGAATGATCTGATCGGCCTTTGGAATGAGAGCCGCAAGCTTTTACCTTCTATTTTTGATATGCTGGAATTAATATTAGTGGAAACTGAAAAAACTGAAATTCCCTCATCATTTCAAAGCAAAAATTGCCAATTGTGACCATTTAAAGCACATTGTGCAAGAGAACAATTAAACCCTTGACATTGTACGGCAAGCTGGAGTTTGTACATCACAGTAAAAGCCAAAGTATAGCACTAAAACATTGGGAAAGATAAACTATCGTCAAATCTATGAATTAATAGCAGTAGCCCTAGCTTACCATTATAAAAAGATCCTGTAAGTTTTTCTTACTTATTACCAAGAGAAAGAGCTCAGGCAATCATATAGGACTCTTTTATCGTTCAACGATTCTCCTAACTAATGTCAAAACCTAAAGCTCCATTCCTAAGTAACCAAAAGTGAACGAAAGAGCTTTTGTCACGGATTAAAACCTACACATTTGATTATATCCTTCATCCTTTGAGGCATAACAAAGTTGAGTTTCATAAGGCATGGTTATAAGGTTCAAATTTAAAGTACAGACCAGCAAGTTCCAAGCTCTCACATAAATGACCAACGCGTAAATTGATAAAAGTAACGCATTTGACTGTAGTAGCATTATAATGTACTTGAATCTCGTAACATAGCATCAATTTGACTTGTCTTAAATTAGCCAACCTTCGACCCCCCACAAAAAGAAAAAAAAAGGCCAACCAAAACTGTCAATAAGTAATATATCTAAACCAAATCAAACTCATGAAATAGATCAAAAGAAAACATGGTCCCATTTTGTGAGCAGTATACAACAATCCATCTTGAAGGTGGAATACGGTTGCAAAATCGGCTAGTAATGACTATACCTACAAGAACAATAGATTTCAAGTCAACTTGCCAAAGTGTGGAGTTAATTTATGTATAACAGATAACGATCCCAGGAAAGACAACAATGAATTTCTACTGAGATGACATAGGGCAATAAGCAATTTCTTTAAGTTTTAAATCTTCATTGACAACAGACTTGGTTGGGGATGCAGGACCTTTCAAGTACCACATCCACTTCTTATTGGATAGTGAATTCCTCTGCTAAGAAATGGCTAAATTGTCACGCCCCGATCCTCAGGCATGCACACATCCTTTACTTTCGGTCGATTTTAAAATGCGATATCCCAGGACTATGTATCGCCGACCCTTTCATTTATATACGCACATGCGGAAGCAGTCATAAAAATCCCCAGACAATAAAGCAATGGGATATACAAGTAGGACTAGAAACCTGAACCTGAAAACCACATCCTTATGTACATATATACACTTCAGGTCTAACATCTATTCACATGCACACAAGGTTTGACAAGACAGGACGGGATCTCAATCCTCATTCGGGTCGTACTCGGGGTTATCCTTGGGGTCCTCCTCCACGTACTCCTCTTTAGGTTCCTCAACAGGGATCTCCTCATCAGATTCATGCTCCTTAGGCTCATCATCCAGGTCCTGAAATGGTTATTCAATAACCACTGAGACAACGTCTCAGCAAGTTCTACCCTCTAAGACCCGATTAGTAAACTAATACACCTTAGGGCTGCCTATGCACAACATGAGTCAGAGGACTTACCTTGGCCTCAGATTCCACCTACATATTAGCACAAATCAAATAGGTACCCAAGCAATAACATCACAGATCGAAGCATCGATCTAATCGACTTAATCGATTACACGCCAACAAGACCACTCACGGTCATTTCCATTCAATCAATCAATTCGCAACATCAAATCAAGGCAGTGATCAATCATATTGAATCACACTCAGATCGAATCATCGATCAATCGACCTAGTCGATTACAAGTCAGTCGAATCATTTCTAGGTCATTCACTCCATCCCACGTAACCTCCAATAGTACACTTAGTCACAGAGCTCCATCAATGCTCTCGGGCGTCGTTTTCGTCAAGGTGACATAAGTAACAGACGGTCTATGTGCGTTCTTTAAGGCGCCGTTTTCGCATAGTGATATTCCTCATCACCGAACCACGCCCGTCATAGGTCACAAATCACCGGCGTCTACGTGCGTTCTTTAAGGCGCCGTTTTCGCGCGATGATGTCTTTCATCATCGAACCACGCCTGTCACGATTCATAGGTAGTTTACGTGCGTTCTTTAAGGCACCATTTTCGCATAGTGATATCCTTAATCACCGAACCACGCCTACCATAAGTCATAGACAGTCTACGTGCGTTCTTTAAGGCGTCTTTTCGCGCGGTGATGTACTTTATCACCGAACCACGCCTGTCTATACTTCGTACTTGATCGGTCTCAGCCAATAGAATTCTCAGTTAGTTCTCATCACTCTCTCCACTTACAGCTCAATAAGGCATTACAATTGCTAGCTAGCCATACTCGGCCATCTACCAATCAATAATTCAATTTCACTCAATTTCAATCAATTTAGGGTAAATCCCTAAAATATCACAATTTATTTAATTTCATACAACATAGAGCTCAAATAAATAAATGGACTGCGCCACGACAATCAGCACGAAATTCCGGTCGATGGTCACCTCAGCATTAATTTCCGGAAAATAATTTAATAAATAATTAATTTCGAAAATTAATTAATAAATATTAAAATTTAATTTAGCTCAAAATAAAGCCCGATTAAATAAACAGACTTCACCACAGTCATCAGCATAATATTCCGGTCATTGGCCATCCAAGTTGAATTTTCGGAAAATAAATAATTAATTAATTTAATTCCGAAAAATAAATAAATAAACACAATAATTCCAATTTAGCACCATATGAAGCTCAATTAAATACGTGGTCTGCGCCACCATCATCAGCATAAAATCACGGCCATCCCAGGTTGAATTTAGGAAAATAAATAATTAAATAATTAATTTCAAAAATTACTATTTAATTCCTAAAAATTCCAATTAGGCCCGAATCGCTTAATTAACACCCGATAAGGGATGGGAAAAATCCCAAGAAGCATCCAATAAATACTACAAGCAATTCTCTATCTAATTACACTAATCACACAACTAATATGCAAAGCAATTAACTAATAATCACTAATCAATTCTAATCTAACAACCTAATTACACTTAATTAACGCTAATCAACCTTTAAGTATACTTAGCTCACTAAGAAGGCATTAGTGAGTAAAACTCACTCAAAACGACGGGCTCGACGTGAGGATCGACTTTCCCCAAAACGGGCCGAGCATCCGAGCTTGGGAAGGCGGCCAAAACGGGCCAAAACCCTCTGCGATACCCATTTTCTGACTTCTCTGTGCGCGGCTGGTTGAGGTGGTTCCGGCGTCGGTTGAGGCGGCCAAGGGTGGCTGAGGGCGAGGTGGAGCTTCGGCGGGGTCGACGGTGGCCGGAGGTGGTTGGGCGGCGGCCGTAGGTGGCCGAACGAGACCGACCAAAGGTGAAACAGAGGCTAGATAGAGGCGGTAGCTCGGCTGGGCGAGGCGAACAGCGTTCGAGCAGGCGAGTAGGAAGCGGACGGGGCGGCGGTGCGGCAGCTCCGGTGCGACGGCGTCCAAGCAGCTGGTCGCGGCTCCTTCCGGCGACGCTGGACCTGCTTCTGCTTCTGCTATTCGGTTCTGTTCGAACCAGAGGGAGGAGAGGGGCGAAGCTGTGCACGGGCAGCAGGACGGCGGACGATGGCGACTCCGGCTCCGGTTGCTTGCTGCATCGGCGCCGAGAGAAATAGCTGCTTCGGCTTGCTAGTTCGCTGATCTTCAACTTCCATGGAGTTTTGAAGAAAAAGAAGGAGATGGGGGAGGAGTTCGGTCGACGAAGGAGAGAGAGGAGAAAGAGAAATTCAATTTTTCCTCTTCCTCTCACACACTCTCTCTCTCTTAGGTCATCACACATGGGCCACCATGACATCATGTGATGTCACCTTCCACCCACCATTTCTTGACAAATTTGCCCCTTCTAAAAGCATTTAGGTAGGCCAAAATATGGGGGTAGAGGTGGCATACGAATTTTGCTAAGGTTTCTTTCCAAATTAAACCTTAATCTTACTTGAATCAAATCAAATTGAACCCTATTAATTTATTCAACACCTCATTATTCCAATTGGTATTTTCCTTACCAATGTAGCCCACTTGCATCCCATTTGACAATCCTTGGCACGATTGAACGAAAATGGCCCTATTTATCCAATCGAAATTAGAACCCGAAAAATCTGGATGTCACATGAATCTTTTAAGCAAGCCAGACATTGCATAATTTGAATCTTTTCAATTTGAAACGATCAGAGGCCTCCCACATGTCATCCCTTTCTGCAAAGTATTTCAAGATGGCAGCACCTTCGATCAACAAAAAGCACCGATATTCAGTGAGAAACAAAAAACACTGAGAATTTCAAGATCCTTCAACGCTTGATATTCCGCATTGAAGAATTCAGTAATGCCCAAATATCACAGATGTTACCCACAAGTGCATCCAATTGATTATTCTGGTCAACATCATCAAAAAGGACAAGAACTCTTTTACTAAAAAGCCTATCTTTAATTGTCTTGATCTCTTCATAAACATCACTTATTTCTGTCAATTTCCTTTTGAGGATATTGGCGATGAGTTATTCCGCAAGAATTTAATGCCCTTGAGCTCTGAAGTTTAACAGATGCTAGGGAAAAAAAAAGCAGCAGTTCTCAAAACCATGTGCAAGCTGATTGCAGACAAGCTAGGCAAGAGTTGTCTCTCCAACACAGTCCATTCAATGAATTCCCACAATCCATGATTCTTGTGTTGTGAGTGCCTATCATACTCATGACTAAGACTACTTTGAACACCATTTTCACATCGAGAGGTCTATGAACTGGTTTTGGCAGGAGCAACTAAGACTACCTCAAGCACCACACACACAATTTTTCTCCCAATCCAGACAAGCCCTTTAGGTGTTTTCTCATAAAATAACATTTGGTTACTGATAAGCAAGTTCTATTGCAAAACAATGAACAGAAAACACATTAAAAGGCTCCGTTCGTTTACGGAAAATATTATGTTTAGGAAAACATTTTCTGAAGTCATTTTCAGGAAAATGACTCTATTTTCCAGGTATTCTACCAAAATCTAAAATTTGAGTGGAAAATATTTTCCATTTGTTCGTTAGCTCATTTAATTGTTAGGAAAAAATTATCAAAAATTGAATTTTAATATTTTTAATTGACCAAAAATTTTATTTTATTTTATTTTATTTATATTTTTTTAAAAAATGATTTTTTAATTATTTATATTTTTAAAATAGAAATTTTTATTATTTATTATTTCTTTTTCTTTCCTTCCTCCTTCCTCCTCCTTCTTCCTCCTCCTTCGTTCGCGTCGCCTCCTTCCTCCTCCTTCTTCCTCCTCCTTCCGCCGCCGCCACCTCCTTCTGCTCGACGATGGTCGGGCGCCCGTGGCCGACCAAGACCCGGTGGCCGAGATCCGACGAGCTCGAGGCTCGGTCGATCTCACCCGAGCTCGCGGATCCGGCGACAAAGCTCGAGCTCGCCGGATTGGGAGCCCGAGCTCGCCGCTAGATCCGGCGAGCCGCGAGCTCCGCCACCAAATCCGGCGAGCTTGAGGCTTGGCCGATCTCACCGAGCGCACCGGATCTCAGCGGCGACAGCTCGAGCTCACCCGGATCGGGAGCCCGAGCTCTGGCTGCTAGATCCGGCGAGCCGCGAGCTACGCCGCCGGATACGACAAGCTCACGGCTCGCGGCCGCACGACTGGACGGCAAGCTCCCCGCGAGCCTCCCGATGCCGCCGCGGTGCTCCCTCTTGAGCCGGATCCTCCCGAGCAGCTTCGAGCCGCTAGGGAAGCGAAGCGCGGCGGCGGCAGCGGCGCCCGGCCGGAGCGGGCGGGCGGGAGTGGCGGGGAGGGCGAGGCTAATCTCGAGAGAAGGACATCGTCGAAGCCATTGCGCGGGGAGAGCAAGAAAGAAGAGAGAGAGAGAGAGAGAGAGAACGAGGCGATGAAGGAAGGAAAAAGCGGCGGGAGCGCGAGAGCTCGTGCGAGAGGTGCGGAAAATGATTTCCTCTTTTCAAAAGAGGAAATCATTTTCCGCAATTTCAAGAGGGATTTTCCGTTGACCAGAAAATATTTTCTGTTGACCATGTATTTTCCGCCATCCGAACAGGAAATTTCGGAAAATATTTTCCTGGAAGTTATTTTCCGCGAAACGAACGGAGCATAGATGAAATGTAATAATCATTTTTGTGGGCCCAAATAAAGGAAGAAAACATGATCAGATTTGCCTAGACCCACCAAAACAGATGAATACAGGGCATACCACCCCAAGAATATGAGTGGGAATCCGGTCAACATCAAGTTTCATCCATCATCTGCCTTTCTTCGGTCTCCATCTATACAACTGCCCAAAAACGTAAGAAAAATGTTCGTAAGTTTCTTAAACATTAATATCTATCAGCAACATTAGAAACCGGCAAGAAGCTAGTCATTTGAGATGTCTCCCTTAGCACTTCTTGTCAATCCTTAAACCAAAAGAGTCATCTAACATAACTTGAGGTGAATGAAAGGCGTCTATTACATATGACCACCTAGGCATAACCATTTTGAGAAAATGGAGGCAGTGATCGAGATCACACGAGGGTCAATTTACATGATTTCAGACCCCAAGTGAGACTCATTTTCCTTTTTTTGGTCATCTAACAAAACTTCACTCTGAATGTCATCTTGATTTTAACTTTTTTTGGTCTTCATTTGTATAGCTGCCCAATTAGCTACATCTCCCTGCACAGAAAGACTGTAAATTTTTCAAACTCGAATTCCTCAAAGCAACATTAGGAACCAGCCAAAAGCTGGTCGTTTTAGATGTCTCCCTGAGCACTTAAAACCTAAAAGAGTCCCTAGTATAGCTTGAGGTGAATGGAAGGGCTTCCATGACAGGTAATCACCTAGGCATAACCATTTCTAGAAAATGTAGGCAATAATTGAGATCACATAAGAGTCCATTGACATGAGACTTATCATATGTCCGAGATGATTTGTGATACCTTGGAGAAGTGAGCCACTGATGGTTCTCCTCTCCGGTCATAGATGGAAGTTTTGCTGCACCAACTATTGATGCCATTACTCAAGTGAAATTCGTCTTTTATTTTATAACTTCTCTGTAACATTTGCAAATCCCACTAAGAAGCACATCTTTCCTAGAATAAACTGAACTTAAGCATATCAATACGGACAGTCTGCCTACTTCACAGTTGCAACAATGAATTGATTATGCTATAAAGTTCCAGGATGAGAACCATAGTGCTATGACCTTCCAAAACCCATTCCATCTAGTGGTTTACAACATAACAAAGTTTTCTCCAAAGTGAAGTGAGGTTATCAACTTTGACATAAGTGAAATAGCAAATTGGTAAGGACCTCTAATAATTTGTCAATCAAATAAAAACGATGCAATCGACATGTATACCTCCAGCTGGGAAACATAAATGCACAGAGAAACCATCCAAAGAAAATATAGCTAAAAAAAGCCAAACCAAACTAGGAAAATACTGGTACATAATTAAGAAACCTCTGGTTGTACAGAGGTATCATAATTTCAATACCTTCATGAGATTTTCAGTGAGAAGGTGATAAAAAGTGCATGTGAAACTTCTCCGTTGATATCTGTGAAAAAAAAAAATAATTGTAGAAAAGGGAAAACATAGGCTGTCGGATGAAATAAGTTACCTCAATTCGTTTAAAGTTTCAACACAAGCAAACAATTTGTGGTATTGGATCAAGAAGCTTTGAAGCGCAAGGTGCACTTGTCCATCGTCTTCTCCCTCAATTCGTTTAAACTTCTCTGCTTCTTTTCATGTGAACGAAAGGCCTCTGCAAAACCTCCAATTAGGTGTCGAACCTCTGAAGGTGCCACGTCATAAAAATGGGCATGATCTTTTGTCTTCCATTTTTCCAGCACTTGACCATCTGGACTAGCTCCTTGAGACACCATATGCTAGAGGCATAACATTTCGAAAATATAGGAATTTAGATCTTCGACTGCTTAATTGCTTGGAGAAGTTCTGAGGCAAACTCTTCCCCAATGCGGAGCTCTTCATCGTCCTTAAAATTGTGGACTCCCGCATCATTAAGCCTAGTGTAAAGGTGATTGGTAAAACCTGCTCGAGTATCTGGTCCTCTGAAGCTCAAGAATACTTCATTGTCATGTCCCGATGAAGTAGCCACTTCTTGACCTTCCGTTGAAGCGAGAGTACCAGAAGCGCCTCTTGCTGTTCCATCATTTCCACACACGAGCCGTCCATTTGCACTCCCCTCCATTGATGTCGCTTGATCTCCTCTTCAAGGCAAAAAAAGTCGAAACAGGATATCAGCAAAAGCAGTGGCAGCCGGAGATGGGAAAAACTCGGAAGCTAAAGAACTAGCGAAATGGAGAGATCTCTGTACTAAGAATGATTCATTGCAGCCTGTCAAATCTGAGAAAATGCCAGGGTTCTTTCTAAACACCAAAAGTGGGCCCTTGGACACTCACCTCAGAGCTGGCTCCGACTGCGGCAAGGAGCTCTCGAGGAGAACTATCGACGGGATACTTCGGCGGGGGCTCGACGGAGGGAGCCATCAGCCGCGCATGCCGAGACCGCGGTGGCATTTCGGTGGACGGGTTCGTGAGATCCGCGCGCCCAACTTCAGCAGCAGCTCCGGCGGAAGCAAAGGCTCTAGTAGAAAACCGTCAGATTTTCTCAGCACACGAAGCAGTCTCAGTCTTCAACTCGGGTTTGGACTCTGCCAGCTTTGATAAGAGCTGTGTGGCTTTGGGGACGGCGAAGCGCTCATCGGTGCAGCGAAGAGGAAAGCTTATGGGCTTTTCCGATTCATCCTCGGCCCATTGTACTTGAGACGCTTTGCTGATTGATGGGGCTAAAGCCCATAGAAAAAGATGCATGGCCTTTGATTGGTTGCCAAGCTCACATTCTGATGGGGGAGCAGTACGATTGCGAGGTAAATAAATTAGTGGAATTCAAATTCCAAAAGAAGAAAATAAAAATTAGTGGAATTCTAAAGAGATGGGGGAGCAGTTTAGTCGCTTTCGGTGTCTAAAACATGATATTAAAAGAAACTCTTCTGGTTCTTTTTGTATTATTGAATTTTAGCTTATTCACTCTTTGTGGGGTTACTTTATACTTAACCGGCCGTAAATTGTAAATATATCTTCAATTGGATTTTTTGACAACACTTGTCTCCATAAACGCCCACACACTTGCCCCCATATTGTAGGATTGGCACTACACAAGGCACACTCATGTCTTTGCCTGTACATATCACAACTCTCTCTCTCGATCAAGGTATTATCTGAGCAATGATGCATGTAAACCCAACTTGTGCATCAGTAGATCAGGTGAATTTTCCATAGGGCCCACCTTATCCATCGGTATACATGAGTTTGTATTTTATTTTATTTTTTGGTCGAAAGGATTTTTTTTTTTTTATTTGTCATAATTGAATATGAGAAGAAGGTATAAAGCTTCAAAGCAAATAAATCCCAAAAAAGCTCCAATGTAAAACAAAATCTAGAAGTCAAAAGAGTACAGCTTACAGTTACAGCTTACAGTTATAAGCATGCTCACATACCAAAGACTCTACTCACATCTGTCCAAAACCCCACAAACCCCATGCCCCTAGTCATTTTGAATGACCTCCTTAAAGTTGCTGGTAATTGCATGAGTGATGTGAATGCACCAACATTGGCAAGACCTTTGGATTTCAATTAGTACAAATGTTGATTGTTATGAACCTCATGGAGCCAAGGAGGAGAAATAAAATCTCACTAGATCTGGAGGTGTAGAAATATTCCATTTCGAAATTCTTAAGTTCTTAAATCTTTCCAGACATAGATTTGAATTTGATAAAAAGAAAGTTCACGATTAAAGTTATTAATCACGAAAACTTGATGAGTCACAAAAGACTCTTGGAAAGCATCAAATTTCTCAAATTGAAATCAATGGAAGATCAATTTTGTTTTCCAATAGCTTTAGCTTTAATTATACTCCATTCAAATTTTGTTTAAGTAAAATGAGTGTCCAAAAGTCTCGTTGCAGATTCTTTCAAAATCAAACTCCTTCCATTCGAATTGAAATTGAGCTTCCTCCATTAGCTAAAGCTCGGGGAAGAAGAGAAAATAGGTAGGATCCTGCCGCCTAACTCCTACTCTTTTAGAGGAAAAGAAAGACTTCTCATATTTGTTTGTTTGTTTTTTTTTTTTTTTTTTTGGTAAGATACTTCTCATATTTGTTGTGGGCCTTAACTATCAAGAACTTTGTTCATGAGGAAGATTAATGAACTAAAAAGGAAGATTTTTTGAATGATTTTTTGGGAGGTCATTGAACTAAAATGCCAAAGGATTGGGTGAATATGCATAGAGAGAGTTGTGGGCCAATTTTGCTGCAAAATCAGTTAGTAAGTATGCTTCCTCGAAGCATCACTCTGTTAGGGAAATCCCTTATGATGTTTTGAAGATGACAAAATAAATCAAAGGCTACTAACATGTTTGATGGTTAAGTAATAGACCATGCAGATGATAAAACATGTAAAGGATATTGTCAAAGTGCGAAGACGATCAGAAGACTGAACGTAACATTTGTCCAAAGTATATTTTAAAAATTTCCAGACTTCTGTGTCAAAGTCTGAAGACTGCCAGACTCAAGACTCAAAGTCTGAAGACTGCCAGACTTTAGTGTCAAAGTCTGTTCTACATCAAAAGTCTGCTCACTCGACTAATTCTATCTTGAAGCCGAACTCGAAGACGAACTTTATGCCGAAGTTGAACTAGGTATGAGACCTTAAAGCTAAATGCTCGAACGAGAATATGTTCAGACTTAGATTGTAAAGTCTATTGCACTCAAACTCAGATTGTAAAGTCTATTGCTCTCAGACTTTACATCAAGACTTGATAGATCGTAATTCAAGCCCAATCATATAACGGCTAGTTATCTGGTTTGGATTCCACATCAATATTGATTTGATTAACTCAATCTATTTGATTGACGATTGGAACTTGAAGACAAGAACTTTCTATACGAAGAAGCTTTACTTATGAAAACCAAGATTTCGTTTGTGTGGGCGATCGGAATTAATTTGGGATTTTACCTTTGTCACTCAATGGCTACCAAATCTTCTAGATATAGAGCTGTCCAATGGGTATATTGGAAGACGATTCTCCGGGATACTGTCCAATGAGTAGTTTGGAAGTGGAGGAGTATTTAAGGAGATCATGGACCGATGAGCAAGTAAGAGACGGAGCATAGAATTTATAATTCCAAAGTCTGAGCGACTTTTGATCATATACTTGTCTCTTGAGAGCTTAAACGTTTGTGATCGTGAGAGAAATATCAAAAGAGTGGCTTAGTGAGATAGTGTGATCTACTACTAAGTGTTTGCACTCGAAGTTGTAATCTCTTGTTGATTGCATAGTGGAATCCAGCCAAGAAGGCTGTTAGCGTAGGAGAGTGGACGTAGGCTTGGATTAAGCCGAACCACTATAAATCTTGTGTTCTTATTTTCTTCCCTAACTCATTTATTTTACTCGAAGTTTATTTTATTCCGCATATATTTGCCAAGGTTTATTTTATACACCTATTCACTCCCTTTAGGTGTTCATACTAGCACTCTCACACTCTAACTCATCAAAGTCGACAATCATTTACATTTCTTGATGCAAAAAATCATTGCACCAGAAATTTTGGGATGAGAATCTACTTTTGCCCCTCAAATAATTCATTCAAAGTCATGTCAACAAAAGCAAACATCAAACTTCCAACCAAGTTCGTTTCATTGTTTCCTTCCATCTTAATTAAAGTGAACTTCGATCGGTCCAGTTTAATGGGCTGATTCAGGTCAGGCCCGAATTGACACCGAAGCATAAAGCCTGGTGGAATTATCGGGCTTGATTTTCATCAAAAGCACTCCCTTCACGATCGATCGAATTAAAAAGAAGAAGAAGAAAAGATTATGTTTATTTGGGGGTAACCATCCTTCACATTTAACCTTTGTTAGTGTTTATGAATTGCTCATCACCAAGCATTGTAATTTGACATAAGTCCATGCTTTGTGCTAATTATTATACAAAATACTATTAAGATAGAGTACACAAAATCAATGTGTGAGTATGGTCTTATGTCAACGTAGATGGAAAAATTTATTCATGATTGTCGTATTAAAACTTTGAGCCACTAACAACTGTATTAAATAAGCTCCCGAGCTTGAGGTGACCATCCAATTCAATTAGCATTTCCAAATCATTGATCGAACTCAGAAGCTTCTCTGATGATTGGCATTACTTCAGTGAAGCCTCTCCAACGATTATAACGATTAAAATAAAAATAAAAATGACTCTCCCTTCTATCTCAAGTTTGAAACTTCTTTATTTTAAATAATGTTTTCAGAGGTGTGGCTCCACTCTCTCGATTAATGCTTGTATATTATCTATTACAAAAGAAAGAAAGATGCAAAAAGATAAGAACTTGCAAACTGCGAGAGACTATTCCATGTTAAATTTGTAGAATCGGAAATTTTTTTTTTTGCCACATTTCTATTTATCTGAAATTAAACGATTTATGTCATTATTTTAGATTTACCTAAACAATGCATAAATGTCAGAGTAAGTCCATTTGCAAATGGGGATATTTTTTAAAATTTAATTAAGAATCATTACACCTTGTCTTCATACCTGTCAATCCAATTAAGAGCTGTGCTTTACCTGAAAAACAAACTGGACATGTGTTTATCGATGGAGAGCATTTGTCATCTTCACATTGCAATTTTGAGAAGATTATTGCCGTAGAGGTGATGCCACGAGTGCTGAGATATTTCACACTGTTTATAACAACTAGTTCTTCCTATATGGTGTGACGAAGTTAATGTTCTCTTCCATGAAGCATTGGATTGACCAGCTTCAGATTCAACAATATGAAGCTCTGATAAATCACCATAGTGTAAATCGACAAAATAATGCACTTGAAAGTCAGAAAATTTGACTTGAACTCGCTGGCTCCAAATGTACTTATGAATAGTTCATAAATTTGAGACCAAGTGACTCAACTCAAAATACTATAAGTATATTTATCTTTAAAAGAAAAACAAAAACTATTGCTTCCAGTACAACATAAGTATTCTAAATTTATCAAGAATCGAAAAGTGATAGTAAGTCGCCTTCTCGAACCCTCTCTCAACCCAAGAAGAATCCTTTCTATAATTCGCTCTTAAGCTCAATTTAGACAAGCTCTAGGATTTAGCATGTCAGTTTTGAGGTTGGACGGTGGAATTTGTATTGTGAATTTGGGGGATTAGGCATTTTGGGGTTAGGGGGAATCATAAATTGTGGTGTGGAGCTGTAGCGCCTGATTGACTAGGGGGAAACTTTAGCTAAATGATCTCTCTCACCGTAGATTATTGAGTTCGGAACAATGCTGCACTTGGAATGTTATCAGATTGATCAAGTTTCCTTACATTTGTCCAATACAAATCTTGTTCTGCCGTTTTAACTTTGGGGATAAAACTTGTTGAGCAACTCACAATGATTGAATATCAACTATTCATCTTCTCTCCAACTATGTAACACCGACACGGACACGTGACACACGACACGACACGCCGACACGTCATTTCTTAAAAATAAAGAATTTCGACATGTTCCGACATGTTATATATTAAATATATTTTTATATATAAATACATAAATAAATAATAATAAAAATAGCCTAGAACTAATTTACATGAAAAATATTAAATAATATCATTCATTATTTTAATCTGTTACAAAACTTAGAGGAAAAAAACATTGTTTAAAGAAAAATGCTTTAATGATATTTTTAAATTTATTTATTTATCACATATAGCATTTTTTATTACTTCTTTCCTAGTAAAAGACTTTTTAAAAAAATAAAAAAATTCTAAAAAAAACAAAACTGAAAAAAATTGATCCCGTGTGTATATATTTATAGCAATTTTATTAGTTCTTTTGTGTATATTTATATTTTGACCCCTCAAGTATTATAAATTTTTAAAATTGACCCCGTGCGTGTCGGAATCACGTGTCGGAATTTTGGACTCGCGTGTCGGAGCGTGTCGGAACGTGTCGGAGAGAGTTGACCATGTGTCGAATTTTTCGACACTCGTTGACTGCGTGTCGGAGCGTGTCGGACACGTGTCGGAGTGTCGGACACGACACGAAGGCTTCCGAAGAGTGTGTCTGTGCTACATAGCTCTCCAGTGCACTATTGCCTATGGGTTTTAGTGGCCTAGCTTTATGGGAAAGAGGAGCCTTATGTTGTTTACTTATTCCTCTTTCATTGCATTGCATTGTGTATACGGTTCTTTAAGTTCACGAAGACGAAGGCAAAAATATACTGAAATATTGTTTTTATGGATGTTTCCTCAAAGTGATTTCCTTGGTTGATTTGTCAAAATAGCTTGCAAGCTGACGTAAGAATTTGCTTCATTGCTTGTAATTGAATGAGCTTGTGATTGCATTTTCAATTGGAAAATTTCTTAGATAGTAAATGCAAAACTTAAGAGTGAGGTCTAGGGCTCACAACACGATAGTGGTGGAGTATGCATCTGTCGTAAGTGTTCTTTATAAAGATTTTTGCATTTACTTGAACTTTTTATTATTACTTGTCGGGTTTCACTGTTTCAAAACAATAAAATTGTAATTATACATATGCAAAGCATTTTATTTTGTAGGTTTACATGTCACGTTGATAGAACTTTTTAGTTGGACGTGGTTCTAACTTTTACGGTAATTCAATATGTTTTAACTTGACATTGTTGCTAAAGTTGTGTGAAGAATAGATCCTAATTACTAAATGGTCAATTCTTGAGATGAGATTTTGTGGGAATATATGCCGCATCCTCCTTGGCTCTGTTTGATTTGCAAAAAATATTTTTTAGGGAAAACCTTTTTCAAAATTTCTGGTGTTCTGAGGGTGGAAAATGTGGTCAAAGAAATTTTCCAGTCCTTCTTGGGAAAATCCAATCTTTTTTCACGTTAGGACTTCTTTCTCACGTCCTTCCTTCAGAGCTTCATTTCCTCCTTCCTTCCGCCTCTTGGTCTTCGTCAAGGAGCTCTTCGGCAGGGCCAAGGGTTTGCTCTACACGATCTCTGATGCTGCCATCTCGTCCTCCAACAATGCCGTCACAAGCGCTATGGTCGCTAAGCAGAACGGCGATTGGCTCTCCGGTATCATCAGTTACGTGGAGAGCGCTCTAAAGGAGTGCAGAATCAACCTTCGTTGCTAATTGCAGCAGATTGTGGTCTTTTGCTACTATTCCTTTTAATAGCGATTAGCTTGTGATTGATTGGCCGATGTTGAAACTCTTGCTGGAGGGGGAGTTTCTGTTGAAGCATTGTCTTGAGGACGGCGAATTGCAGATTTAAAAAGGAAGTTTGAACGACTGGATAATGTTTGCCTACTAATCTTGAGATTAAAAATTGGAAGAAAACAAGTTAGGCTACTAATCTTGAGATTTTTTTTTTTTTTTTTATGATTTTTAGGCGCAATATCAAGAAGGATAAGAATTCTTTTTTGGATAATGTTTGCCTTCTCTATGGAGAATAAATCAACTTTGTCTTTATTTATTCTATGAGGAATTTAGGCGAAGGAGTAAATTTTAGTGTCACTTTACAGATCAATTTACTCACGAATCAACTTTTTTCTGATTGAATGGGGTTAGAATAGTTGAAACTCAACAATCCATGCTTTATATGGTAAGCCCACATCTTTATAATTCCAATAGTATTTCGCGCTTTGGCTCAATAGATCTTGGCCAGGGCACAGGGAGGCACAAGCACGGAGTCTAATGTTCGGCCTTGATGGACTTGGGCCCGAGCCCAGCCTGTAGACCCGGGTTTGCAGAGGCTGGGCTAGAGACCAAACATGGGAAATGCATGTCTATTTAGAAAAGAAAAAAGAAGAAGATATTTTCCTTTCAATTCTCAGCCAAATACCAGAAAATATTGTCACTTTCCTAAAAAAATGACTTTCCAAAAAACATTTTCTAGAAATGCCACAGTTTTTGTGAAGCATGCGGGGACTTAGTAGCTTTTGAACTAGTTATTAGTGTTTTTTGACTTGAGAGAAGGGATTCGAGGTAATTGAATTAACAGCTGATATTCAGCACTGCTTATAGGTATAATTCGTGTCGTAGTGGCCTACCGATTTGCGATGCTTGTGATGGCTTTATGTTTGAATTTCATCTACTAGTTTGTCTCTATTTCTAAACAATGTGTGCGTGTGTATATTATTTGTAGGCATATGTTGGGGGTGGCCAAGGACCTTAGTGCCGCAGTTATAGCTTTCAAAGGTACTCAAGAATGTAGGTATGCATGTTAACTTTTGCAGTTCCTCCCCTTATAATCGACATGCAAAGGATTTGATGAAAATTTAAGCTAAGAAGAGCAGCCTCTGGTGAATCTGTACACAGGGCACACAGGTCTACTGTCCATAAGAAGGGAAAAGGGTGAATCATTTCCCCCGAGACAGACACGAAGATCATGTGCTTGTAATATTAGATGGAGTAATGAGGCGTAACAGGCTGCATCAGATCACCAATCATTAGATGGATCAGGATTCCTGCTCCCGAGAATTCATTCTACCTTAACAACCAAAATCTATGGAAAAAACAAAAACAATGGCATGTTCGTTTTCAAATAGAAAACGAAGAAGAAGGAGATTATCTTATGCACTGAAGATCGGATTGGTTAGTTCAGATTTATTCGGTGTTTGCTAATAAGAACGTACAGAGCTAAATGAGAGTAAAACGGAAAACAGTAGTCGGTTCCTTCAGTGAAAGATTTCAAGCCTGTGCGATATCTATTTAAATCTGTAATTACCACGTGCTGGAGATATGCAGGGCCAACGTGTGTACCCCCTAAAACATGTCTAGCTAAGCTCTGCTTTCGCATTCCTTAATTCTTGCTTCTGCCTTGATTCAAACATTTTAGTTTATCCAAAAGGTTACTAAGGTGGCGTCAGCCTTGATTCACAAACAGTCAAGATCGATCATTACATATTTGGAATTTACCTCCTCACTCCAGCTCTTTTACTGATTTTACCCATTTATCATGATTCACCTGCATTGGCCAGAACTCTCTTCGCGCCCTTCTTTGAAACCAATTCGCTCTCTCATTTCCTCTATGAAGTCTCTAGTAAATGGATGCATCTCTTAAGCAAGGACTTGGCTTGTTCATCCTTTTCCACCTCATGTAGATGGCCCAGTAAATCCTTCCAACCTGCATCTGTCCTGAACGTTGAAGGAAGCTGCCTACAGAGGGTGATCATCTCCAAAAGGCACTCTGAAGCACTGACGTGAACCTAAATTTGAAAATGTATCAAATAGATTATTGATCTGCTGTGCAAGATGAATATCTAAATTGCATTTGCAGAGAGGATCTATGACAATCTAGGACTCTTAAGACCATGTCAACTAATCAATGCCATATATAAACTTGCTCTTGCTCGCACATACAAGAAATGGCTGTGTTGACTAAAATATAAAAATCCTTGGGATGGTATCAACTGATATCTCTGGTTTGGATGATCTACTTAGTAAGAGAGTAAACCAAGTAAAAGGTAATTGCCTCAAGTGCATCGAGTCAGAATGAAATGGAATCCAAGAAAAACATCATCTGAACGCAACAGTCTGATTAATACAGAGCCACACCAGGAGAACCATCGAAACTTCAAAGATTTAAGGAAAAGAAAAATTCGGCTTCTTCACATTCCGAAGGCAATGTGTGCTATCTAAACTCCGGAACTCTTAATGAATAACTTAATGAAACTCTTATTTACTGGAGTAATGTCGCCTAGATATGCATGGGACTTAATAATGGTACAATCCTACATCCACGTGAAAACCGCATAAGATCAGATTGTTTTGAAGAAAATGAAGACGAAGGCGATTTCCACCACAAAGGGGAAAGTGAAGACATACCTGCGCTATCTTAACTGTGGCTATGCGGTCCGCCACATTGGGTGACACCGAAGAAAACAGTTTACAATTGCAAAGGAAAAACAGATGATCAGAATCCACATGAGCAATTTGGAGAACAGAATGACAACTGATTCTAAAGCCGGCAAATGCAACATGTCCGTCATAATAAAAGAAAGCTATTATCCTTAGCCAAAGTTAGAGATACCATCCTTTAGTTACCCTGTTTATCAGCAATATTATTAGAAAGTGGATACTAATTACCTCATGAAACAAAGATGCTGTATTTGCATGTTGGGAAGCTAGCTGAGAATCAAGCAAAATGTCATGAATCCTTGAGCAGAGTCCCTTAATTGATAGAAAAGCCGATCCTTTGACTGCATAATGAAACAGTTAATAGAAACACTTTTCATGCAGCAATCACCTAAGAAAAATTTGGTTATGAAGATACCAGTCCATGACAACTCAGGTGAGAGGGAGACAATCCAGAGGTGCTTCAAGTTATTTTCTCTTCGACAATATCATCAATACATGCCACGTGGAATCATTACACCTTCTCTTCAACTCATGTGAATCCAACTTAAGAGCGATGCTCTACCCGAAAAACAAACCGGACATGCGTTAATCGATGTAGAGTATTTATCCTCTTTACATTGCATTTTTTAGAAGGTTATTGTCGTAGAGGTGATGCCCTCGGTGCTGAGATATCTCACACTTTTTATAACAAATATTTATCCTATACGATGTGATGAAGTTAACGTTCTCTTGCGTGAAGCATGGGCATCGAACAACTTCAGGTTTAGTAATATGAGGCAACAATTATAAGGATTCCTCTGATAAATCACCATATAGTAATTTGACAAAATAATGCACTTAGAAGTTATACAAATTGACTCGACCTCATTGGGTAAGTTAATTAGCAATCAAAGCCACTGAAACATCCTGACCAAACTAAATTAAAACAAAGAAGATCTGAATAAGGGTATATAGAATTATAAAACCATATAAGAAGTCAACATGCGAAGTGCACATGAAGGGAAAATTTGCATAAACCTCTGAGTAATTCATATCCTTAACAGAATAGAAGGCACTTCTTATCAGAAAAAAGTACTCAACAGAGCAGGTATCCATTGTTTTCTCTCTTGTAGAAACTTGCCAAGTTCGATCAAGCAACTCCATAACGTGCTGAATTTCCAAATCACCTATGGTGAAGTATGCCTATCCGTTTTAATTTCTTTAACGTCGATACATTAGGAAACTTCAGGACTGAGTTGTCGGTGGAGATCCATAAATTTTCCAACAAATTCGGTCAACCGAATTGCCACAATGATGTAAATGAAAAGCCATTAGTTTCCTCAAGCCACTTAGACCATCCAATTTGCCTAGTTGGTTGAGTTTGTTCAGCTCCAAAGTTCTAAGACTTCCAGACTCTCAAGGCCTGGAATTTCTATGACTTCAGAATACTCAATTAAGGCAGGAGTCCATGTCAAGCATAGAGAATTTGTAGACTCTTCAATCCTTGACATTCAAGCATATGCTTTATTGAGCTCATGCTGCAATCCCTCTGTTGGCATAAATCCATGTCAGACTTTCCCTTCCATCTTGGTAGCTTGTAGATGTATTTTCCCTCTAAGATAGGGACTGTTGATGTTTGTCCGTTAAATCCAACATGAAAATCAAACAACGTCAACGTCTAGCAAGTTAGCCGACATAACTTCCCTAAAAAATCATGCACCCCTTTGCCAATTAGTCGGTGGTTCACACCAGTTGCTCTTACGATACTTTTTGTTATGTTGAAGTGCTTTGAGAGGAGGTACTAACTGAGTTATCCAGCGTTAGATTCATCTACCAGTAAGAACACTTTTGGGGGACATCTTATCCTTGTTTCGTCATTCGATTCAAAATCCTTTTTACGTTCACGCTACTCCATGATTTTATGGCAGGATCATTTTTTGGATTGCCCTCTCTGGTGATATTACTTGCTGCTTTCACTCTTCTCTGGAAGAGATCTTGGAACAGAACGGCAAAAACAACGATGGTAGCAACCGTCACCACACACAGGGCAACCTCAAGTGAGTCAATCGTTTTGCGCTAGTATGAGTGGCCAACCTCAGTAGAAACAACAATCGTTGAGCTGCACGAGGATTGGGGGTGATCCGACTCGGCCTCTCTGCCTGAGTCACAATGGGTTGCGATTTTCTTTTTTCCTTATTAAAAAAAAATATGTGAGATGATCTTTACCAAAATATATATATATGTGAGATGATCAATACGTTTTATCCATTTTTGTTGTTACATAAAGTGTTATATCCGTTACAATATATCTTATTTGAGTCATAACCTCATCGGTAAGTGTATGAGTCCACTCAAACTATTGTATATATATTTGGTTTGTAAAAAAGTAAAAACTATTAAATCCACTTCCATATAAGCTTCAATGAATATTCAAGAATTGATACGTCATGATAAGTCTTGTTCTCAAACTCTCTCTCAGCCCGAGAGAGGGGGGGTTCCATAATCCATAATTAAGTTCAGCTTGCTTGCTACATATGTTAAATCATATTCTTTTCGAATTCAAAGAAAAGTTTTGCATAATTCCAGTTTGAGATTGATCCGAGCTTGGAATCGAAAATATTTAACTCGAGAAGCTTGCGATCCTTCGCATCTTTATATACCTCCACCAATATCCATGAATGGATAAGTAACATTGACTTAATTGAACCATGCCGAGTCGAAGTGCCCATTTGAAAGACATCAAAGGAAGTGCCAAAAGAGGAGAGACGGGGGAGGACGCAAATTTGTCCGGAAGCACGTCTCATTTTAGCCAAACTTCCTTCATTGCCCTCCTGGAAACGACAAAATCACCGAACGTAACACCGAATATGCCCGCCGACAGAGCAAGCGTCCGAGGGCAAATCAGGAAAATGGGCAAATCCATCGTCCCCCTCTTTCCATTCCCCCATCCCCACCCCCAAGTCGCCGAGCTTTCGATTGCCATCCGTCGCGGAAATCGCTATAGTGTCGACGAACGCTATGAAGACTAGGATTCGAGGTTTGAATTCGAGCAATACGGACAAAGACCGCAATCGATCTCTCTGTCTCGCCGGGCGATCGCGCCATTCGATCGTGCGTGATTGTTTTGCGTATATATATATATATATATATATATGGAAAGGTAACGAAAATTGGAATTTCTTTTGTTGTGTGATATCGTGTTTTTTCTCCACAACGCTATTCAATCCGTCCCCTTAATGAGGAGCGGAACAGGTCGTGGTTGAGGGCGATGGTGGTTCTAATCATGCTTCATTGCAACTCGTGTTCATGTAATCAGTTACGATTGTGATCCTCTGACTTAGATTCGCATTGGGAGTCTGGATCGTGATAAGGTTCATATGGACAGGCTCTAGTATCGAGTACGTTAGTTTTTTGAGCCCGGGGAAGTGAGATTTGTGTGGTGAATTTGGCGGGTTAGGCATTTCAGGGTTGGGGGGAATAGTTGACCATGTTGTGGAGTTGTAGTGCCTGATTGAGTGGGGCATACTATAGCTGAATAATTCCTCTGGTGTAGATTTCGATGTTTTCAAAGTATATGACTGACAGTGTTGTGTTGTATTTGGTTGGTTTTGTTAAGATCTTGGATTACCGAGTTTGGATTGACGCTACCACTGGAATAGGGTCAGATCGATCGAATTTCCTTATATTTGTTCGACACAAAAATTTCAACTTGCTGTTTCTACTTTGGGGATAAAATTTGTTGAGTATCTCATAGTGATTGACTATCAGCTGTTTAGCTTTTCTCCAGTCAAGTAATGGACTGCAGCTTATATAGGTTTCAGTGGAGTAGCTCTATGGGAAAGAGGGGCCTTGCGTTTTAATATGACATTGTTGCTAATGCTACTTCAAGAATAGGTCCTTAGCACTAAATGGCCAATTCTTCAAATGAGATTTTGTGGGCATATGCTGCCTTCTCTTATTAGCTTCTGACTGTTTATTAATGCCTTTGGATCTAAAATTGGGTGTTCAATGTCATTGAACTAATAGTTGACGTCCAGCACTGCTTACAAGTATATAATTTGTGTCGCAGTGGCTAACAATTCGCGATGCTTGTCATGCCTTTATGTTTGAATTTCATATAATTTTTTGTCTTTATTTCTAATCAATATATATTACTTGTAGGCATAGATTATGGTGGCCGGGATCTTAATGCTGTGGTCACAGCTTTCAAAGGTACTCAAGAACATGGGTATGCATGTTAACTTTAGCAATTCTTCCTCTGACATTTGACATGCGAAGGATTTGCTGAAAATTTAAGCTAAGAAGAGTAGCCTACAGTGAATACATACACAAAGCACATGGGTCTGCTGTCCATAAGAAGGGAAAATAATGAATCATTTCCACAGAGACATGAAAGTGATGTGCTTGTAATTTTAGATGGAGTCATGAGGAGATCACATACTTCACTAATTTTGTTCCTGGAAAAGTTGTTTGAGCTTTTCCGTTAGTGATAACTTCTATTTATTTCTACAGCATATTGAATTGGGTTGAAGATCTCTGCTGGAAACAGCTTGACATAAACTACCTTGGCATGCCTGGTGCCATGGTGAGTTCTAGAGACTATAAGCCTCTTGCAAGTCGTGGATACTTCTGATTTGGAATGAGTTACAGTCTTATTCTATTGTCTTTGCTTAGGTTCATTGTGGATTTATTATGCTTATCACAATACGACAATGCGACCTAGTACTTTGGATGCTGTTAAGAGAGATATGGAGACATCAACATCATGTTGACAGGGCATTCTATGGGAGGGCCTATGGCATCGTTTTGCAAACTTGATATTGTGGTAAGATAATTAAAAAATTGTTATGGTTCGGATATTGGTTCTTCTCTATTGTGTTCTTCCATTTATTCAGTTTTGGTCCATTAAGAGTTACGGGAATTCTCTGCCAACTCTGCCTCAAAGAGTCTAGGCTCTGTAGATTCTGGATATCTTGAACTTTCTATGGCTTCATATTTATATTTACAATTGGTTAGCATCTTTTCATTTTTTTTTTATTACATCAACCCATAGACAAAACACAAGCAAAATGTGTCACAAACAGCCCTTTAATCGAACCAGCAATTGTGGAGTATTTAGTTGTGCGAATTGAGTCTTACCTATTAAATCATGGAGCTTCAAGTTGGTTGAATACCTAAATATAGTGGATAAAGACTTCCTACATTACAAAGTTTACTTGCTGGAAACTTTAAGGGATTATTGATATGTTTATGGTATAGATATGTAACTTTTGCAAGCACTTGAAGTTCAAATTTTTATCATGTAATCTTGAAGTGCTAATGCATTTTAAACTAAAATATATTGATCCTGAATATGGTATGGATTTTGTGCGTTGTTTCTGTCTGTCTCTCTCTAACCAAAAGAAGCAGCTCCTTTTCAGTCGGACTACTGGCCAGATATGTTATTGGCCAGAGCCAATTACAAAATGTCTAACTTACGTTTTTTGTCTTAGCTTAATTGGAAAGGATGGTCCAGAGTTTCTAAGGCACCTGTTATGGAACTGGTACCAGAAATGGTACCCACCCCAAAGTCATCTCTCATTAATTCTCTTATCCATGACAAGTTGTGATTTTTTAGGGTCAAACTTTGTCTTCGACTTGGATTATACAGACATTCACGTGGCCTACAATAGGATAATAGATTGCATGAAATTTAGATTAAACCTTTTCTCAAAATATTAATAGCAATTGTGACATCTTGTCTGAGCACTTGGATGATTGAAAATGTCATTTTTGTTTGCTGGTTTCTTATTGAAAATTGTTCTGAGCTGATGGTAACATCATGCCCATGGGTCGTGGCCCTTCCCTTGCATCGTGATCCTTTTTAATATGGTCAGATTGATTGAATTTCCATATATTTGTTTGATACAGATCTCACCCTGCTATTTCTACTTAGGGGACAAAATTGCTTGAGTATCTCATAATGATTGGCTATCAGCCGTTCAACTTTTCTCCAGTCAAGTAATAAACTGTAACTTGTAGGTTTCAGTGGAATAGCTTTATGGGAAAGAGGAACCTATTGTTGTTTACTTATTCTCCTTTCATCGCATTGCATTGAATATATAGCTCTTTAAGTTCACAAAGGGTAGTAGAAATATGCTGAAATATTATTTTGAGTTGATGTTTCCTTAAAGTCTTCTTCTCACTTAATTTATTGAAATAGCTTGTGAGAGACATAAGAAACTTGCTCCGTTGCTTGTAATTGGATGAATTGTGATTGCATTTTCAATCTGAAATTTTCTTAACTGGTAAATGCAGAACTTAGAATGAGCTTCAAGGCTCATATAACTATTTACAATCACACTCTTGCGACGATGTTGGTGGAGTATGCATCTGCCGTAAGTATTCTCTCTAAAGATTTCCACGTTTACCCATAGGTTGTTGTTTTTACCCTTTAGGTTTCATCATTTCAAAGCAAATTGTAATTGGATGCAAAGCTTTTTATTTTGCAGGTTTACATGTCAGATTTGCCGGAACTTAATAGTTGGACTTGTCCAAGATGTGATGGAAAGACCAAGGTATTTTAATATTTTTTTTAGTCAATAAGGTGTTTTATAATATGTTTTAATACGATATTGTTACTAAGGTTGCGTGAAGAACGAATCCTCAGCACTAAATGGCCAATTCTTGAGAGGACATTTGTGGGCATATATGCTGCTTCCTTTTAGTAGCTTCTGAACTGGTTATTAATGCCTTTTGATCGAAAAGGGAGGTCCAGATTCAATGAATAGATAGTTTGTGTTCAACACTACTTCTAGGTATATAATTCGTGCCGTAGTCACCTAACAATTTGCGACGCCTATGATGCCTTTATTTTTGAATTGCATCTCCTTGTTTGTCTCTATTTATGAAATATATATATATATATGTATATATATGTATGTATGTATGTATGTATGTATGTATGTATTATTTTTAGGCATATGTTTGGGTGGCCATGGACCTCAATGCTGTGGCTACTCCTATTTATGTTTACAGCATATTGGAAAGGTTGAAGATCTCTATTGGAATTGCCCGACATAAACTACCCTGACATGCTTAGTCCCATGATGAGTTCTAGAGATGATTAGCCTCTTGCAAATTGTGGATACTTCTGGTTTGGATTGAGTTACAGTCTTAATTAATTAAGCTTTGCTTAGGTTCATCATAGATTTTATTATGCTTATCACGGTATGACAATTCGACCTGATATTTTGGATGTTGTTGTGAGAGCCAAGAATTCATATTAGGGTGTTAGAACTGAACCAAAAAATTGAATCGAGCTGAAATTTCATATATTTCCGTTTCAGTTTAGTTTTCAATTTTCAATTCGGATAATGAAAAAAACCAGCTTTCTTTTTATCAATTGGATTTTATCAGTTCAGTTCGGTTAGGTCAATTGGACCGTCCAAATAAAAATTCATTCTGGAAGCCCTAAAAAGGTAAAATATGCTTTCAATCTCTCGTTTCCTTGGGATCTCTCTCTCTCTCCTCAAAGCGAACTCTTGGCCTTGGGTACTCAAGAGTCAAGCCAGATTCGTCGCTCCAAGAAACCTCAAGAGAAAAAACACACATATTCGCATCTCTCGCTCCCTCTGTGCATTGATGATTCGCTCCCCAAAGTGGAGCTCAACCAACGAGTTTGGTCCCCTCTCCCTCTCTATTTTAACCCACTCGTCCTCGAGCTTCTCCCCTCTGTAACCCCCAACCGCTTCCAAGTTCCATCTCTCTAGTTTCTCTCTTCTTCTTTTCTCTTTTTCTGACTGACGAAACAGTGCTTGATGAAGGACCCATTATGGGTTTCTGTTGGCGATTGTGGTCCAAGTTCTTTTTTTTCCCGTGGTTTCGGTTGGGAGTTCTGTGCGTTTGTTTTGGTGGGTTGAGTAGTTCACCTGGAAAACGGAAACGGAAGATTTATGGGTCTGTTTAATATGGTGATGAAATTGGCAATGCCAGTTTATTGGGGCTGGGTAGTGCTGGTCTTTTTTCCTTCAAAAGTGTGACCCCCGTTTTGTTATTTCTTTTATTGGATTCTGAATATGGTTGGGGCGGAGTCATGAAATCTTGAATGGAATGAAGTCTGATACTAGAGCTCTTGATGCTCAAGATTTTCTTTATGGATTGGTTGTTTATACAATTATGCTCATTGGAGGTGCATTTGACATGTTTGGGTTTTTGCCTCTTTGAGTTTTGTGACGCTTGATTTTTAATATTAGAGTTTATTGAAAAAATAGAAAAAAAATGAAAACCGATCCGAACCGAACCATTGACACCCGTGACAGGGCATTCTATGGGAGGGGCTGTGGCATCCTTTTGCGGACTTGATCTTGTGGTAAGATAGTCAAAAAACTGTTATAGTCAGGACTCGTGAATTTTATTGTTTTTTTTCTCCTATCATGTTATTCCAAGTATCCAGTTCATAATCTGTTAAGAGTCATCTGGAATTCTCTGCCAAATCTGTGTTGAAGAGTCTAGGCTCTTTATGTGAATCTTGAACTTTCCATCGCTCTCATATTTTCTTTTTCAATTTGTTATTGACAGCATCTTGTTTTCTTTCGTTTTTGGTAAATCAACCCATAGACAAAACACAAGTAGAATGGGGCGCAACCAGCCCTTTACTAGAACCATCAACTATTGAAGTATCTAGTTGTGTGAATTGAATCTTACCTGTTAACCTATGGAGCTTCAAGTTGGTTGAATACCTAAATATAGTGGTTCAAGACACTTCCAATTAATCATTACAAAGTTTAGTTGCTGGAAACTTTATGGGATTGTTGATATGCTTATGGTCTGGACATATAACTTTTTAAAGTCCTGGAAGCTCAAATTTTATGTCATGTAATCTTGAAGTGCTAATGCATTTTAAGATAAATTATATATTGATCCTAAATATTCGTTTTGTGTGCTGTTTTTGTCTCTGTCTCTCTCTAATCAAAAGAAGCAGCCCCTTTTCAGTTGGACTACAGAGCCAGATATGTTGTAGGCTGGAGCCAATTCTAAGATGTCTAAATTATGCCTTCTCCCTCAGCTTTATTAAGCAGAGTGGTCCAGGGTACTTTTTTAGGCACCTGTTGCTCAACTGGTCCCAGAAATGGAACTCAATCCAGATTCATGTCCCTTTGATTCCCATCTCCATGACAACTGGTGATTTTTGAGAGTTAAACTTTATCTTGGGAGTCTGATTATACAATGTTTGTGTGGCCTATGATATGATATAGGTTGCATGAACTTTAGACTATACCTTTTCTCATAGTATTAGTAGCAAGTATAGCATCTTGTAGTAACACTTTTGAGTGATTTAAAATTTTTTTTTTTTTTTTTTTTTTTTCTGGTTTCTTTCTGAAAATTGTTTCAAGCCAATTGTGATGTCACGCCCATGCGTCATGATCCTTTTTTAGATTTAGTTTCTCCTTTGCTGTTTATGACAGTAAGTTTTGTAGTTCAAGGGGCATTTTCACCATGATCCTGGAATGTTTATGTTACTACCAGGATGTGACTCACCCCACCAACATCCAAGTGCTTCTTGTGGAAGCAATTAATTGCGCCTCCGTTGTAAATTCACACCTAATCTCACTATTCCATATTATTAACACCTTTTTTTGGTGCTTAGGGTGGGTTTGGTTTTGTTGCATGTGGGGTTTGGTGTTGGGAAAATTATGAATGGGATCTTGATGGAGTTAATGCTAGACCTTCAACCCTCATGAAGAGAAACGGCTACTCTATCGTTCATCTTTGTATGTAAAATGTAATACATGGTTATTGACACAAAGTGTTTTTTTTTTCCTGTCTTGAAAGGGCCATTGTGTATTAATTTTCAAGTTATTTGGCTGTCTAATTTTGTGTGCTGAAGCTGTTTTTTCCAGATCACCATTTGCTTGATTTACTTAAATAACTGAAACTCTTATTTTCCAGGTCAATCATGAAGCATGGAATGTTCAGGTTTTAACATTTGGACAACCTCGTATTGGCAATGCAGTGTTTTTGTCTTACTACAGTGACCGCGTGCCAATAACATTTCTAATTACTACTGGACTTGTTGTTGTGCCTCATTTGCCTCCGTACTATTCTCGGTTCCCACAGGAGACATGCCATCACTTCCCTAGATAGGTATAGCTTTGATCTTGACAGAATATCAAATAAATAATGGGGAATTGTCGCTGACTGAATTTGACGTTTGCTTCGCATTTCTATCAACCTACATAGGCAGTGAAGTCTTATATATTCCAACATTGTATTCAGCGTATAAATTATAACTGTCTTGTTTGTAAATTTTCTCCACAAAGCAGGGTATTTTGTAGGACTCCTGACCTTTAAAAATATCTGAGTAACTCTCATTCCTGCAAAAGCCATCATTAATATTTCGTACCTATTCCATAGTTTAATACACGTATGATGTTTGCTATGTATCGCGCGCATGTGATGGGCCTTAAATTTCTGTGCAATTATACAGTCTAAATTATGTATGTACACTAATGCTTGAAATTATTGGTGACTAGCTCAAAGATAGCCACAGATAAACATATTGATGTGAGATAATGTGAAAATGATTTGATTGCACCTGCTTCTCTGGTGACTAATCATACTCATAACAGTGTTCACATGTTATTGTAATCTTCCCTTTGTTGTAGGTATGGCTGTATAATATAGGATTTGGTAGTCTGGTTTACCAGTTTGAGAAGGATTGGGATACATCTGGAGAATATTCATCATGCAGCAAGTAAGGAGCTAGTTTCAGTCGTAGCTACTTGTTCAAGCAATTATTTTCGTGGATTTATCATGCTAAATGCAATAAGTGGTGTGATAGACTAGCTTGTTCTGGAGAATGTCCATTTGTACCAGGAATATTGTGGACAACTGATGAGGGTGTGTTTCTTCAGATTGGTAAATGGGACAACATTGTAGACCATTTAGTCTTACTATAGTGTGGAATTAATGGCTGAGACATGGGGATCATGCAAAATCGTTGTGGATGCACTTTTGACGGAATATGGAGGTGAAGATGTCAAAGGAAATCTTATGCTTTCTAGGAATCCTTCTCCTTCTGCATTGAGGCTGCAGACTCCGATGCCAAGAGCAACTTCAGTTGAAATTCTCCTGGGTCGGCACCTGGTTTGTCATAAATCATCAGGGACCTCTGTGATGAAGTTTCGTCACAAAATACATTCCATCGATCCATTGTCCATATCCATAAGATCCATAGGAGCTCTACTCAAATTCACTATAAATGTAAATAGCACAAAGTTGAATTCCTTGTAAATACAACTCCAGGATTTCAATTCAATGAATGTGTTTGCATGTTTTTCTGTCGATCTAATCTTGGGCCTGTGGCTGTTTACTAGACATAATGTGTGGATGCTGAGTTGAGCTATTCATAGTTGAATCATGCAGCTATTTTCCTTCTTTTTTCCCCCCTTTTTGGGGCTTGAACTCGTGTTGAACTTCGCAAAATTAGCAGATGGGCGAAATTTTGGAACTGTGAGACTTGCACGGTTAGGCAATTAACCGGTTTTATAAGGTGAAACAAAGACTGTCTCGAGAGACCACTTCTCAAGTTGTAACCTCTCCTTATGCTACAAGCACATTGGCGCATGAGATTTTTAGGCCAAAGTACTTCAACTTTTTACTGGCCTAGTTATGCAAATGAACTATCAAATCAGCCATCTTGGAAACAGATGATGACCTTGTCCTGCATCATTTCCACTGGCAAACTCTGCTAAATTTTATTTTTCAGGAGGTAAACAATTTCTATCGTCTTGGCATTGATTTATAACAATAATCTAATCAGCCTTTGGAACAAGAGTTGTAAGCTTTTAACTTCTTATCTTTTTTTTTTTTTTTTCTTTTTGCTTTTTCCTGATATGTAGGAATTAACAATAATGGAAACTTCATTACCAACAAAAAAAAAAAAAAAACAATAATGGAAACTTGAAAAACTCTTGAAAAACTAAATTTTCTTCTTCATTTCAAAGCATATATTGCCTATTATGACCGTTTAAAGCACATTGTGCAAGAGACCAAGTCCTTGACACTATAAGATTAGGTAGAGTTTGTACATTACGGTAAAGGCTAGAGTATAATACCAAATTGTTGGGAAAGAAATACTGTTTTGTCTTTTACTCGTATCTTTCTTTACCTGGCCAGCTGGTTTTTAATTGTACGCATTAATTGAGAGCCATAGTTTACCTGCACAGAAAGACTCCATCTCTTACTATCCAGAGAAAAAGCTCAAATCATCATATGGGACTTTCGTCAGGGAACGATTCTCCCTATCAGTGTAAAAACCTAAAGCTCCTTTAGGATAATCAAAAGGTGAATGAAAGATCTTTTATAACTGATTACAGCCTACATATTTGATTATGTCCTTCATTGTTTAAGCTGTAACAAAGCATAATTTTATAAGGCACGGGTATTGGCCTCAAATCTAAAGTACAAACTAGCAATTTCCAAAGATCTCACATTACTGACCATCATGTAAATTAACAAAATTAATGCACTCGAACATAATAATACTAGCATCAGTTTGTGTATACAAGGCTTGTAAGAGCTCTAGTTGATGGGAAGTCGCGTAATTGTTTATCTTCAATGATGAACAATTAATTTTGAGATCCGTCAATGCTTGATATTCAAGGATTTCAGAATCGATGTGCAATCAATCAGGAGTTCTTTAAAGATTCTAGTTTTTCAAGCTTATCCAGTAGGTTGCAAAGTTTCTTGTAGTACTTCGCATTTAAGGAAGCTAAGTGATTCAGCTGACCAATGGATCGTCAATTTGGACCAAGCTTTCACATGACTACTCCAAGTCAGTCGTTCTAAATTAACATATAGTCGGGAGTTCTATTAGAAGTGTTTGCAACACGTTAGATCCATGACGCATAATCAGTTTGCCATCTGCCACAGAAAGAGCTTTGCTAAGATAAGGTTTGGATCTAATCGAGATACGACACAATGTATAAGAGATGATCCACAGCATTATCATTGCTTAATGTGGCTCCAACGATCCCATTTCTCTGTAACTTTGCTCCAAGACAAACTGAGATGACTGCAAAAATTGTTATTTTGAATATGGGAGGAGTGTCATTCCCGACATCGCAATTCGCGAAGGAAACGTGACTTCTTCTGGAAACTACATGTTGGAAGAACATTCGACGAAATGTTGTGTCAAAGAAAAGCCTCATTTGTGCACGAAGGTCTTCCATAAGTTCAATCTGCAAGTTTACACTATCAACTTGAGAGAATCTTAGGTTGGAAAGTCTCCAAAAGGCCTGGCTGCATTGTCATCGATGGTCAAACTTGAGACAAAGAGCTTCGACTTCGTCTTTCCCCCGCCAAAAGGCTTCCAGTTCATTTTTTATGAAGGTCGAGTAAAATCCTCCCATAGCATTACAGGACGTTAAATATTAGTGCGGTAGATGAGTACGGTGCTAAAGAAAATGGAGTAATAGAAATAAGTCTCCAAATTAAAGGGGCATATTACTTGTGTTATTGAACTTGGAAATAGATCATTGCAGAATTTTACCTTGCTTCTCATCAGCAAATCTAATGCTTCTCCGTGATTCAACAGTCTACTCTGCTTCTCTATTTTCATACCACCATTTTGACAGGTGATTTCTCTTCTAGGCCTTTTAGCTGATCATCCATCCATATTTTGTTATCCTCAAGATTCGCTATCAAGGACGTGTTCTCTACGACTTCCGTAACTTCTTCTAGAAAATATGCAGGCTCATTCCAACATGAACCATGATGTCTTTGTCATATCCAATGAAAAGATGAGCTATATTGAGAAAGATTTTCTTTTTTTCCATCTTATAATGCCTCATAACTTATTTCAACTTAGCATTAACTTCTGCATGAAGAACTCTTTCCAACTTCTTCAAAGTGACAATACCACTTCTACATGGAATGTTTTCTAAATATTTAAAGAGATCAGTTGAAATCCATAACAATAAGTTTGCATTTCTAATCAATTTCATCAACATAGAAAACATTTTTGTTTCTAGTGGTAAATATAAGCCTGCTTCCCCATCAAACCAATCACGATTACTCATGAATACATTCAATTGATTCTTCTGATCAACATCATACAAAAGAACGAGAACTTTTTTACTAGACAGCCTATCTTTCATTATCTTGATCTTTTCATTAAAATTACTTATTTCTGTCTATTTCCTTTTGAGGACATGCAGAATGAGTTGATTGAGCAAGTACTCAACGCCCTTGAGTTCTAAAGTTCATGGGTGTCAGAAAGAAGGCAACGGTGAATGTGAAAGCTGAATGTAGATGATTTTGGTCAGAGCGGTCTTTCTAAGACCATCCATTCCATGAATTCCGAAATCCGTGTTTCCTGTGAGTGAGTGCCCATCATACTCATGACTAAGACTACCTTGAACACCAATTTCACATCGAAAGGTCCAAAATGGTTTTGGCAGGTGCAACTAAGACTACCTTGAACTCCACTTAAAGCGCACCCAATACTTCTCCCTGTCCAGACAACCCCTTCAAGTGTTTCCTATTAAAAGAACATTTGGGTACTAATTAGCAAGTTCTATTGCATATCAATGAAGAGAACACTCATCTTAATGAAAAGCAATATTCATCCTTAGGGCCCCACGAAAAAGATTAATAAACAATCTGATTTGCATAAATAAACCTTTTATCCCCAAAAACATTACGTATGATGCCCCAAATTGCAAAATAAATCCCTTCAACCTGTTCTAATGATTTCTTGAAGAAAAAGGGCTAACCATCCAACTGAAACTTCATATCAAGTTAAACAAATTTAACAATTTCGTCAATAGGCAACGCCTTCCCTCACTGATCTTCAAGTTTTTGGCTCTCAACAAATGAATACACAATTTACCAACCCAAGTTGTAAAAGGGATTACAGTCCAAATTAAATGTCATCCTTCAATGTCCTTCATTCGGTCTTCATTTGTAAAGTTGCCCAAGTAGCCATAGCTCCCTGCACAAAAGTTCTGTGAGTTTTCGCTAACTTTAATTCCTCTCGGCAATATCAGAAACCAGCAAAAAGGCAGTGGTTTGAGATGTCTCCCTCAATACTTCTCATCAATCTTAAAACCTAAAAGAATCCTCTACTATAACTTGAGGTGAATGGAAGGACTCCTATTACAGATAATCACCCAGGCATAACAATTCCTACAAAATGTAGGAAAAAATGGAGAGATTACAGGATTCCATTTATATAATTTCTGACCCCAAGTCAATGCTTATCATATGTCCTATGCACAGACAATACTAAAATTTAGCCTCAACTATAAGATGATTTATGATATCTTGGAGAAGCTAAATAGTCCTCCTCTCCTGTCACAGAAGGAAGCTTTGCTGCACCTTCTTTTGATGCCGCAATCCAAGTGAAACTCCTCATTCTTCATTTTATAACATCTCCATAACATTTGCATATCCCACTAAGAAGCACACCCTTTCTAGGAAAATAAACTGAACGTAAGCATATCAATACAAAAGTCCGTCTTCTTCACAATTACAACAATGAGTTGATTATGCTACAAAATTCCGGGATGAGAACCATAATGCTATGACCTTCCAACACACATTCCATCTAATTGTCTACGGTATAGCAAAGCTATCTCCAATGCAAAGCAGAAGGTATCAACTTTGAAATATGTGAAGTAGCAAATCGATGAGGATCTCTAATGAATTGTCATAAATCAAATAATAATGATGCAATCGACATGCATAACTCTAGCTGGGAAACATAAAAGTAAGGAGAAACCATCCAAAGAGAATTTCGCTAAAAAAGCCAAACCAGACTAGGAAAAGAAAACATACATTTGTACATAATTAAGAACCCTTTGGCTGTACGGAGGTACCCTAATTTCAATACCTTCTCCGGATTTCCAAGCATCAACTCCCAAAGTAACTGTAAAGTGGACGAAAAACTTCACTTTGAATGTCATCTTCATTTTCCTCTATCTGGTATTCATTTGCATAGCTGCCCAATTAGCCACAGCTTCCTGAACATAAAGATTTTTGTAAGTTTTTCAAACTTCAATTCCTCTCAGCAACATTAGAAACCGGCAATAAGGCAATCATTTGAGATGTCTCCCTTAGTACTTCTTGTCAATCTTAAAACCCAAAAGAATCCTCTAGTATAACTTGAGGTGAATGGAAATGCTTCTATTACAGATGATCACCTAAGTATAACCATTTCTAGAAAATATAGGCAATACTGGAGATCACACAAAAGTCCATTTACATGATTTCTGATCCCAGTGAGACTTATCATATGTCCTAGGCAGTAGACATTGAAATTACTGAAAGTTTGCCTTAACTACAAGATGATCTATGACACCTTAAAGAAACTAAATAGTTCTCCTCTCCTGTCACAGATGGAAGTTGTGCTGCATGCACCAACTATTGACACCGGTACCCAAGTGAAATTCATTTTTCTTCATTTTATAACTTCTCCATAGCATTTGCAAATCCCAGTAAGAAGCATACCTTTCCAGGAAAATAAACTGAACATAAGCATATCAGCACAAAGGGTTTGTCTACTTCACAGTTGCAACAATGAGTGGCTATATTGTAAATTTATAGGATGAGAATCATACTTATATGACCTTCCAGCACACATTCCATCTAATTGTTTACAGCATAATGCAGTCATCTCGAATGCGAAGCCAAGTTATCAACTTCAATATATGTGAAACAGCAAATCGACAAGGATCTCTAATAATTTGTTAAGCATCAAATAAAAACGATGCAATCGAGATGCATAACTCCAGGTAGGAAACATAAAACCAAGGAGAAATCAGACCAAAATGGAGGTAACATAGTTTCAATGCCTTCATCAGATTTACAAATGTCAGCTCCCGAAAAGGTCATCAAAAAGTGCATGTGAGGCTTCTCTGTTCATATTAGTGAAAGAGATCGATTGTGGAAAAGGGAAAATATGTTGCCAGAAGAAAGGACTTACTTCAATTTGTCTGAAGTTTGTGCACAAAAGAACAATTTGTGGGCAGGGATTAAGAAGATTTCAAGAGCGACATGCACTTATCCGTCGGTCTTCTCCCTCAGGTCCATATCCGAATTTGCATCTAGATTCATCATCTTCTCCCTCTAATTCGTCTCGTCTCGTCTCCCTTAAATTCGACCCCCTTCTCCGAGCAAAGTGAAGAAATTGCCTCCACATTTAATTTCCTGCAATACACTATTTCAACTTTTTGCAATCTCTTCAAGCTTGACAAATCAGGCAACTTTTGTAAAGATCCACATAATTCAATCGCCAATCTTTCCAAAGATGGTGGGAGTTCGCCTTGAATCTCAACCAGATTACCACAATCGTATACATAAAGATACGCTAGTTTGTTGAGATTACTTAGATCGGGTAATATCTCCACCTGTCGAAGTTCGCAAAGCAACAATGATCGTAGGTTCTCCAAACGATCAAGGCCTCGAATATCTGAGATAGCACAGTTAGAGATGTGAAGATATGATAGTGTCTTCGGATTCAATAGATCCTCCACATTTAACTTCCCACAACTCATTATTTGAAGGTGTTGCGGTCCCTTCAAGTTTGACAAATCAGGCAACTTTTGTAAAGATCCACATAATTGAATATCCAATCTGTCCAAAGATGGTGGGAGTTCGCCTTGAATCTCAGCCAGATTTCCACAACTGGATACTAAAAGATACCGTAGTTTATTGAGATTACTTAGATCGAGTGATATCTGCACCTGTTGAAGTCTCAAAAGCGACAATGATCGTAGGTTCTCCAAACGATCAAGGCCTCGAATCTCTGAGATAGCACAGTCATTGATGCGAAGAAATGATAGTGTCTTCAAATTCGATAGATCCTCCATGGAACAACCCGACTTGCAACCGTACAAACTCAATTCTGATAAACTGGAGGGAAGGCTCGGGAGGCAACGCAGATTAGGGCACCAGAGTTCAAGTTTCTCGAGTCGAGGAAGGAGACTACTCATATCCATGGGTAAGGTGGCCGCGCATTTAGATGATAAACGCAAGGATAACAAACTGGAGGGAAGGCTCGGGAAGCAACGCAACTTAGGGCAATAGAGTGAAAGTGACTTGAGTTGGGGAAGGAGACTTCTAATATCTGTTGGTAAGGCGGTCACGTATGGAGACCGCAAGTCTAAAGACTCTAGTTTGCTTAATGTCCCAATCCACAATGGCATCGGACCCTCTTCCACAGGCCCATCGGATTCCCCATCAGAATCACGTGGCCCGAAGTCCAGGTATAATTCTTTTAAATTAGTCAGGTTTGAGAGATCTAAAAATGTCTCCGTGTACAATTCAGACAACTTTAGAATGGTAAGACTTTCGGGAAGCCTCGGTACCTCGCGTATTCTCTTACAAAACAATTCCAAGATCCTCAGGGATCGATTTCTATAGATGCAATTGCCGATTTCCATATCAAGATGAAACACAAATTTCAGCTTTTATTACTTCGAGCTTCTCAATCGTCCAGAGCGTATCGGGGAGTTCCTTAATCCCCGTTCCACTTATATCCAACTCATTCAATGATTTCAAATTTCCGATTGTATTCGGAAGCCCCTCCAACGAACGGCAACGGTTCATATATAGGTATTTGAGACTTGCAAGATCTCTACCCATCTCGTCCGGCAACCTTCGAAGATTCCTCACAATATGTTACATTTAAAAAACTAAGCTTTTCAATTGACAAATCGACTTGTCAATTTCAACTAATTGTAAAACAGCCACGTAAGATCAAACGTTCTAATTTTGAATGAGTAGAGAAGTCGGGGGTTCTCTCCAAGCAATTGCATTTCTTCAAATTCATAACTTTCAAATTCTTCATCACCTGTGAAAAAGAAAAATCATGCAAAGATTACTTAAAAGCTAATAAGACAAAATAATAAATGTTGTCTAGCATATAACATACCTTCATGTGGCTCCATCCCTTCCAATCGTGCGTAATTTTACTCCCTGATAGATTGAGAATAACCACATCCTCCATGGAGAAATTTGTAATTTTAAAAGTTGGGGGAATTTTAGGCCAAGAAAGCCATCGCAATTGTGGAAGGAGATATGAATTCTCTTGGAAATCATCAAGTGGAAGAACATTTGATGGTGACTCATGCCAAAGAAGCCTCTCTTCTGCACGAAAATTTTCCATCAAACCGTCCACTTCGAGGAACCTTAGATTTGATATGTTCTCAAAGCCCTCATAGGAAAAACGATATTGTTGGTGATTGTCCAAATTGAGACGCAAAGCTTCAACTTTTTTTTCTCCCTGCCCAAAGGAAAAATTTTAAAAAGTTAAAGGGAAACACATTCCACTATATTAATTGGTTGAGTTCAGTCTATCATTCCTATAATCTTAAAAGAGCAAAAATTATAGTTTGAGGAAGTCGTAATGGTGGTAGACAAAACAAAAAGTAAACAGCTTGTTCTTATAAAATGTCCATAAATACTAGGAATATATATTTTCTTCTTTTTTTTGAGAAAGAGGGGGGTGTTTACCTTATGTTTCCTTAGCAAATCCAATCCTTCCTTAGGATCCCACACTCTACTTTGCTCCTTTCTATTTTTGTTACTTTTTTTACGAACTATTTCTCTTCCGAGGTCTCTAAGTTGGTCGTGCATCCACACTATATTTTCCTCTTCAATTTTTATCAAAGACATGTTCTGCAAAACTTCCATGGCTTCTTCTGGAAATTTAGATTCATCCCAAAAATAAAGGATAATGTCTTTGTTACCTCCGATGAAAAGACAAGCTATATCGAGGAATATATCTTGTTGTAGATCATCTAATGCATCATAGCTTATTTTCAACTTACTCTGAATTGCTGGAGGAGGAACATTTTCCCACTTCTTCAATGTGAGATCCCACTTTTCCTTTTTAGTGCGACATAAAAGTGAGCCTATGACCTCAAGAGCTAGTGGAAGACCTCCAGCAATGCCTATTGCCCTCTTGGATTGGCTGATATACTCATCCAAAGGATAATCTTTTCTGAATGCATGTTTGCTAAATAGTTGAAGAGATTGATCATGATCCATGCAGCTAAGCTCATAACTGCAGTCCACTTCAGGAACCTCAAGAATATCTTTGTTTCTTGTAGTAATGATAATTTTGCTCCCTCTACCTAACCAATCACGTTTACCTACAAATGCATTAATATGATTCACTTCTTCCACATCATCAAGAAGAAGGAGGACTTTTGAATTAAACAACCTATCTTTAATCATCTGAGTTCCTTCATCAATGTTTTATATCTTGCATTCCTTTTGAGGATGTCAGAGATGAGCTGATTCTGCAAGCATTGAATGCCATTTTTTTTGACATGTTTCTCGAATATCTTGAAGAAAGCAACATTTCTCAAAGTCATGTGAAAGCTTATTGTAGATCATTTTGGCAATAGTTGTCTTTCCGATGCCACCCATCCCGTGGATTCCTATAATCCGTGTTTCACTTGTCCCAGCACCTATCATTTCCATGATTGCATCCATGTGATTGTCGACACTAACCAAGCACTTGATACCATCAAATAAGCCTTTTTCAACTCCTGAAAACCTTATGGGTGACTTTTCTTGCGAACTCACCTTCTCGCCTAAAGTTTGTTGGACAAAAGACAATGAGTTAGAAAATTGTGTAAATCTTAAACTAATTCTGAAAAGATCAAGTTGAATTTGAAATGTGTTACTTCAAGGATTTATTCCATTGTAGATGAATTAGCGTTGGTACAAAAATGAAGTGAACCAGAAAAATTGCTTTGAATAAAATAGGAAAATTTTTATGTGCCATTATTTAGCATGATTTCTGCAGTATAACTTCAATAACACAGAATTCAATTTCAACAAGGCTAACATAAATCCAGAAAGAAAACCAATGAAATGCATCGAGTTTTAATGATATAAGGTAGATGAGATGGAATGCTAAGAAGTCACCTGTTGGATTCGTTGGACAGGTCCCACCCGTTTATTGCCCCAACTGCACTGAGAGCAGCCTTCCATTTGTGGATAGTCCCTTCATTGTATCATGCCTCTTTCGCTGCTTCTTTTCATGTGAACGAAAGGCCTTTTGCATAACCCCCAATTTGGTATCGAACCTCTGAAGGGGCCACATCATAAAAAATGGGCATGATCTTTTGTCTTCCTTTTTTCTGGCACTCAACCATTTGAACTAGCTCGTTGAGACACCATGGGCTGGAGGCATAATCCTTTCGAAAAGATAGGTATTGAGATCTTCGACTGCTCAATTGCTTGGAGAAGTTCTGGGGCAAACTTTTCCCCAACGCGGAGCTCTTCATCGTCCCTAAATGTGCGGATTCCCGCATCTTTAAGACTAGTATAAAGAACGTCGGTAAAACCAGCTCGAGTGTCTGGTCCTCTGAAGCTCAAGAATACTTCATAGTCATATCCCGATGAAGCAGCCACTTCTTGACCTTCTGTTGACGCGTCAGTAGAAGAAGCGCCTCTTGCTGTTCCGTCATTTCCACGCGCGCGCCGTCTCGTTGCACTCTCCTCCGTTGATCTCGCTCGATCTCCTCTTCGAAGAAAATGTCGAAACAGGATAGCAGCAAAAGCAGCGGCGGCCAGAGATAGGAAAAACTTCCAAGCCATGAGATCTCTGTACTAAGAACGATTCATTGCGGCCTGTCAAAGCTGACAAAATGCCAGGGTTCTTTCTAAACACCAAAAAGTGGGGCCCTTGGAGACTCACCTCAGAACTGGCTCCGGACTGCGGCAAGGAGCTATCGAGGTGAAATATCGATGGGTCCTTCGCCGGCGGCTCGACGGAGGGAGCGATTCGCCGCGCGTGCCGAGACTGCGGTGGTGTTTCGGTGGACGGGTTCGCGAGATGTCCACGCGCGCAACTTCAGCAGCAGCTCCGGCGGAAGGGCTCTAGTAGAAAACCCTGGATTTTCTAAAGAGATGGGTTAGCAATTGAGTTGCTTCCGGTGACTAAAACCAAATATTAAAAGAAACTATTCTCTCTCGTTCTTTCTGTGTTATTGGGTTTTAACTCGTCCTGCCTCTGCGGGTTACTTCACGCTCGCGTCTTTGGCCGTACATATTATATAAATATATAGCGCTCTCCCTCCTTCTATATTCATCGAGCGGGTATTGTCTGTGCACCGACACGTGTGAACCCAACTCGTGCATCGATAGATCTGGTGAATTCTCCATAGCGCCCACGTTATCCATCGGTATACATGAGTTCGGATTTTTCTGTTTTTGGTAGAAAGAATTTTTTTTTTTTTTTATCGTAATCGAATATGGGAGGAAGATAGAAAACTTTCAAGCAAACAAATCCCAAAAGAATTGCAAAACAAGACAAAACCTATAAATCAAAAGATTATAGTTTACAGCTATAAGCACGTTCTTATATCAAAAGACTAAATCTATCGCTGCTCTACTCATGCTTGTCTAAAACCCTAAAAACCTCATTGCCGTGGTCATTCTAAAAGACCTCCTCAAAGTTCCTCGCAATTGCATGAGTGATTTGTGTGCACCAGCACCGGCAACACCCAAATGCCCTCATAATGAAGAATTTATTTATCTTTTTTTTTTTGGGTATTGATTTTAATAATAATCAAGCTGAGGGCTGAGGGCTCTCTCCGTTGCTTAGAAAATCAAGTAAACTCACTAAGTTGAGCCCCAACACCCATGGCCATGCAGCCCCAAATCTGTGGCCATGCGAGACTAGCGAACTCTGATGGTTACGAATTCTATGGACATAGCTTATGAGCTCTGAGTGGAAAGAAAAAAGAGATTAAGGCATAGAAGATAGACTCGAGCGAGCGACATGTTAGTTCGCCGACGAATTGAAGCATGAAGTTGAGGGCTTATGATGCCAAAGGGAGGTGGCAAATTCGATGGCAGCAAGTGGTGAATGATAGTGAGTGGTGATTTCGTAAAAATTCATAACCTTTATATTTATTGCAATGCCAATTATCCAAACTATTTTTCATATCATGAAAATCCAAAACTTTTATGATAACAAAAAAAAAATACGTTCCGTCAAAGTTTGCTCCAAGACGGATGTTGAAAATCCGACGTGACGATTTGCTTGATCAATGATGAGCTTAAAACTGCACATTTCTTCCTCATCTCCAAATCCCTTATCTTCAAAAACCCAACCCAACTCCATGCCCCTCAAAATTGATGAGCTGTATAGCAGCAAAATCGGTACAATGCATTGTGAAATTTAAATCACTAGGAGGTATCTGTGGGTCATTTGTATTTTAATTATATTGTCTTTGTAGAGTTTGTTTTCACCCCGAAATGGACCGCCCAGTGTCAAATGCATCTTCCTTCTTCAATTGAATTATCTAACAACACTATGTCGCGATAAATGCCC